>JALMQS010000099.1:40055089-40363940 GCA_024734495.1 Forficula auricularia | reverse complement strand
TTTATTTACAATCAACCATTTGAACAGGTTTTAAGTAAATTTGATAAAATTGATTAACAAACACACATACACAATACTTTGTCATTTATACACATGAAAGGGAAGTCTTCCATCGAAGTCACCCTTAATTGAATTTATTAGTCCAGTTGTGCAGAATGGCGCGCTCCTCGGTGTCTAGAATATGATTTTTCTTAAGTCTCCTAGTTACTTGACTATTGTCCAGGAGATTGATGGCTGATATATTTGAATGGTTTTCGAGTTTTTTAATATGTTTGTTGTACGAGTCCAGGATTACCTTTCTAACAGAAGGGACAATAAGGTCACTATGCAGACTTTCGTTTGTGAAGTACCAAGGTGCATTCGCAATACCTCTTAATATTTTTGATTGTATTCTTTGGATTTTACTGATGTTGGACTCACTAGCAGTTCCCCAGGTTTGACACGAATATGACCATATTGGTTTGAGAATTGATTTATATAATAGTACTTTAGTTTTTAAGGCAAGCTGTGAGTTTTTGCCTAGTAACCAGTACATCCTTTTGTATTTAATATTTATTTCGTTTCTTTTTTTTTCTAAGTGGTTTTTCCATGTAAGTCTTTGATCCAGATGCATTCCAAGATATTTGACTGAATTACTGTATGGAATTTGTTTAGAATTTAAGTACACTGGAGGGCTTATGATTTTTCTATTTGTGAACGAAATATGAGTCGATTTTGCTTCATTAATTTGTATTCTCCATTTATGAAACCAATTTTGGGTGTTGTCGAGATATTCTTGAAGTTTATTTGATGCTGTTCCAGGATCAGAATTTGAGACCATTAAAGCAGTATCGTCTGCGTAAGTTGCAATAAACAGATCATCATGATTAGGTATATCTGCAGTAAATATAGAATAAAGAAACGGTCCAAGAATACTCCCTTGAGGTACCCCAGATTTGATTGGATGATATTGTGAGAATTCGTTTTCAGTTCTTACTTGAAACCATCTATTTTCCAGGTAAGATTTTAGTATCCAATAGAGTTGGTCAGGAAATATTTTTTTTATTTTATAAAGGAGTCCCTCATGCCAAACTTTATCAAACGCCTGTTTGACGTCGAGAAATACACCCATACATACATTTTTTTCCTCTAGGGCCTTTTCAATGTTATTTGTTATTCTATGTATTTGCTCAGAGGTGGAATGTTGAGCACGAAATCCATATTGATGGTAAGGTATTATTTCATCAGTTTCAATGCATGATTTAATTCTTTTTAATAAAAGTTTTTCAAAGATTTTCGACGCATGAGGAAGGAGGCTAATAGGTCTGTAGGAAGAGACTTCTGATATATTTTTTCCAGGTTTAATTATCATTATTATGATTGCATGTTTCCATTGTATTGGAAAATATCTAACTCTTAGAATTGCATTAAATATTTCAGTGAGTAGTATTATTCCTTTTTTAGGAAGTTTTTTTAATAATTCAACCGTGATTAAGTCATAACCGGGAGATTTTCTTTTGTTAGATTCATTTTTTAGTTGTATTTCTATTTCCTTTGAGGAGAAAAAAGGTATTGGTGGGGATAATTGTAATGGGGAATCTAGGAAGCTTTCTATTTCGAAGTTTTCCGAATTTGAGCATGTTTGGGGGAAAGGATTAAATGTTTGTTTCAGATGGTTTGAGAATATTTCGGCTTTTTCAAGATTTGTTCTTGCCCAAGTGTTTGTATCTGTTTTTATAGGGGGTGAGAATTGCTTCGGTCTTTTTAGATATTTAGTTGCCTTCCATAGAGAATATTCATTGGCACCTTGCGGGGAAAGTTTCGAGAGGTAATCTTCTAATGTGTCGTTTTTATTTTTACGAATTAAATTTTTTAACATTTTAGCGGCTCTGTTATATTCTAATTTATCGGTTATATATTGACTTCTTTGCCAGATTTTCCTCAGTCTTCTTTTTTCTTTTAATTTCTCTTTTATTTCAAATGGGTAATTTATTTGAGTATCCTGATTATCCAACTCGGGTGTTGATATCCAAGCAGCGTCTTGTATATTTTTGTTGAAGTGTTCAATTGCTAATTCTATATCCTCTTCGGTTTTAAGAGGAACTTTGGTGTTTAATTTTTCTTCAACTTTTATTTTGAATAAATCCCAATTTGTTTTTTTATTATAAAGGGAGGGGCTTTTTTCTTTTTCTTTTTTTATTATAAGTAGTGTACTTATTGTAGCCAATACAGGCGTATGATCGGAGCTAAGATCCAGACATTCTTCCACAAATATATATGAGTTTGAGAATCCCTTGGTGACAAAGAAGTCTAGGAGATCAGGTAATCTATTTGGATCTGTAGGCCAATAAGTCGGTTTACCGGTAGATATAACATTGTATCCTTTATTTGATATTGTTTTGAATAGGTTTCTGCCTTTAGGGTTTATTACTCTAGACCCAAAAGATATATGTTTTGAGTTGAAGTCTCCGCCAGCAATGAATTTTGGGCCAAGAGAACTAAAAAAATTTGTAAACTGTTCTATTGATATAGTGTGTCTGGGAGGACAGTAGATAGCGCTAACTACAATGTGTGATCCATTTAAGTCTGTAATTGATATTGATGTTGCTTGTATATAGTCTTTTTCCCATTTTTCCAATTCGTGATGATATATTGATTTTTTAATAATTATTGCAGTACCTGCATGTGCCCTATCGTCTGGGTGTACGGAGTGGTAGCAATTATATCCAGGGATTGAAAAATAACTCTTACTTGTAAAATGAGTTTCCGATATTAATAATATATCAATTTTTTCAGTAAATAAAAATATTTCTATTTCATGTCTACGTTGTGTTAGACCGTTTGCATTCCAGAGAACTATTTTATAATTATCAGACATTTTTTGATATAACTTTAGTTAGCAAGCTCAAAATCATGCTATTTTGGTTTAACAATTGACTAAACAAAGATTTAAATTCGTTCATAAATGATGTTAGCATAGTATTTAGATCATTCATCTGACTACTGTGATTTTCATGATTTCCATTTTGAACAACGCTAGAAAATGATCTTTGTGTGTTTTGTTGAGAGTTTTGATTTAAAGGATTAGAAAAGTGAGTTTGCTGTGGAGGTTGGAGATTTGTTGCTTGAACTTGTGATTGATATTTTTTGTTATCATTATAGGTTCTTATTTTGTTTTGAAATGGTAAGCCTCTTTTCTTTTGTAAATCTTTATAGGTAGAACAACCCTTATAATTTGCCGGGTGATTTCCAGAGCAATTTGAACAAGTCGGTGGGGTTTCAATGGATTTAGAGCAGCTTTGAGAAAGATGCGGACCAGCGCATTTTACGCACCTATAAGGTTTAAAACAGTAGCTTTTTGTATGCATAAAGGACTGGCACCGAGTACATTGTGGAATATCTTTATTTTTCCTGGGTGGTTCAACTACTATTTTAGTATTTAGAAGATATCTTATATTATATATATCTTTATTATTTTCACTTGGTTCGAGATCTAAGAAAAATAATGGAAAAGGTTCTTTGGAGCTTTTATGTCTAATATTTATTATATTTCTGACGTCGAACCCTTTTTCTGAAAGTTCGAATTTTATCTCATTGATATCCGCAGAGTGATGGAGATTTCTGAGAACTACTCGAAATGACCGATCTTCTTTGGGTTGGTAGGTATGGTGAACGATGTTGTTTTCTTTTAGATATTTAGATAATTTTCTGAATGAGTCGATGGTAGTTATATTTATTTTTACTGTCGAATTTATTAATCCTTTACATATGTATTCATTTTTATTTATAACCTCCGAAATGCTATTTGCCATTTCCGAGAAGTTTGAAACATCATATATATAAATAGGTGGAGGTTTGGGAATTCTTTGTACCTGATTTTGAGAAGTGTTTTCCTTATTTGAGGTATTTACTTCTAAATCATCATTTGACAGTGGAGCAAATTTATTCGAATGTGTAAATTCAACTTCATTGGCTGGCTGTATATTGTTCATGGAGCTAGTTCTTTTGCGTTTTGGCCTCTGCCAGGAGATTTCCATGTTGTGATTTTCTTCGATTCCAGGCATTTTGATTTGTCGGTAGAACTTGAGATATTTTCACAACACTTCACTGAATTTAAATGTACAATTAAGTTTTGATTTTAAGTAAGGGCATAGCCCCCATTTGAAAAATAAATTTTTGAAAAATTTTATATCAATATCTATTTATATTGGAATAGATAAGACTTGGCTCAGAGGTCAGAGGATTAGTATTTGATCCGTCCTGCTCGAAAGCCAATATAGAACTTAAAAATAAATAAATTTCAATTTTTTTTCAAATCATCAGCCTTACACGCATTTTCTTGAAAAAATATTTAAAAAAAATATCAAAATTTCTTTAATCAAGTTTGTTTGATTCAAAAACTTAAATTCTTTTTTTTAAACTGTTTATATATCCTTCGATTTTTTAAATAATTTTACCAAAACTACCTCTCATCACACGCATTTTAATCCCCCTTTAATCATGGGCAAATTATACATTTTTACTATATTTTTTTAATTTTTAAAATATAAAGCATTACTTTATTCGGCTATAACTTCTTGAAAAATCAATGAATTTTATTTTATTTTTTCCAGATTTATCGTCTTAAAATAAATTTTTCAGAAAAAATATGTGGGATAATTTATACAGAGTATTGTTTAATATTTTTTTACACCTTTTTTTACCCTTTTTCAAATAATTTATTTAAGGGTTAACTCGCTATAAAAATTTTCCGTGCTGTGTTTCCTAGATTCAACCTTACCCTAGTAGCACAATGTTTCAAACTATATAGAATTCGAGAATCTATATAGGCACCATATAGTTACTATATAGTTTGGAACATAGTGCTACTAGGGAAAGTAAAATTGTATATGTGTCTGAAAATTTATTCAGGCTCACATATTTCATCGCACATTTTTTGAATTCAATGAAGAATTTACAGTGGCTAAACTTATTTATAACTAGCTGCAAGGCCCGCCTTCGGCAGCCCTCTTGCTAACCAGGAGGCACGCCCCTGGACCCCCAGCCCTCAAACCCCACGCTCACCACCCGAAACCCACCCAGCACCCCCGCCCCCACACCACCACCCCAACACTCCATTCCGCACCCTAACCCACTAAA
The DNA here is from genome assembly GCA_024734495.1 of Forficula auricularia. Classification (NCBI taxonomy): domain Eukaryota; kingdom Metazoa; phylum Arthropoda; class Insecta; order Dermaptera; family Forficulidae; genus Forficula; species Forficula auricularia. Next base: position 40,358,822 of record JALMQS010000099.1, on the reverse strand, counting down.
CACCCTCGCCCCAACCCCCGCCCCCAAAACCCCTCCAGCATCCGCACCCCGCACCATGCACCCGTTTCCAACCCCCGCCACCACACCACCACCCGCACCCCACCCACCTCGGACCCCGGACCTCACCCCGCGCCCTCCAACCCTGCGCATCATACCCCCGCCTAGCTCCCTGGATCTCACCCCCGCTATGCCCCCTGGACTCCACCCCGCACCACCCCCTGCACTCCCACCCTACTCCGCCTCACTCCTCACCCCACCCCATTCCACCCCCGCACCCACCCTCCGCACCCAGTTTTTGCATTTCTAGCCTTGTAGTGACCCACAGATTATGTATACAAAATTTGGTTGAGTTTGTTCCAAGGGCAAGAATTTACATTTTTTCACCCTCCCCCCCCTTTTTGGGAGCTTTTTTGGGGAAATTCTTTTAAACAAAACTTGTCAGAAATCATATCCCCTACAACTTTGTTTATTATAAAATTTGCTGTAGGGTTAATAGTTTAGGAGTTATTTGATAATTCTCATTCGTGCGCCCCCCAAACCCCCTTCTGGGGTCAAAATATCAAAACTTTATATACCTAAAAACGTAAGTTAGAAGACATCTGATGTAAATATGAAATTTCATAATAATCCCTTTAGCCGTTTTTACGTGAATCTTGAGCAACTTTTCGGAAACCACTGAAACAGACAGACATACATACATACATACATACAGACAGGAATTTTGTTGAGGGTGTTTTCGTTCATAACTTTGCTTGAAACGTTTGCAACCAAAATTTGGCATGATTTGGAGCAATGTGGAGACAAAACCTTAATTTTATATATATAGATAAATAGAGAAAAAATTTTCGAGCACATTTTGATGATTTGGTAATTTGTTATCATTGATTGTCTGGAGCTAGAGAGGTGAAATTTTGTCACTAAGTAAATTTTATCAATATAAATATTTGTTTCAAATATGGAAAGAAGTTAATCATTGAACAAATTATTATTATTTTTTTTATTTTCTGCATTCTTAAGGGGCAATTTCGTTGCGACTGCCCACTGTCGACTGCCGATCTCGACAGTGGAGTCGCAGCCAAATTGCAACCTATAAATAATCAGTGAAACCCAAAGCTAGGTTAAAATCTAAATAATATTTTTGAAAATTTACTTTTTAAACTAAGTTTTTAATAAATATAATATGTTTAAGTAAAAAATTGCAAACATTTAAATCAAAACAAATTTAAATATTTCATTCTACTATTGTAAGAATTTTTGATTATTTTGAAAAAAAAGAGATTATTATTATTGTACATATGACCGGGATCGAACCGACCATCTCTGAGCTCAATAAAGAGAAAATATTTGAGCAAATTCGATACTCCATTCGCCAGACAAGCTTAAATGTAATAATATGTGTTAAACTTTTGCAAGGAATACCTAGTCGTATATTCAAATTATTCCATTTTAAATTAAAATCCCTTTAAAGGAAATTTTTCTAAAAAATTAAAATAATAATAATCCTTTCTCTAACATTCTGATCACTCGGAATAAAATTAATAAAATCGTGGGCAGATACTGTAGAATTAAATAAACAATCACAGTTTTATTAAATTTTGTATTTTTTAGAATTTTTCCATTTATTAAATATGTCAATATTATTTATTATTTCTATATTTTTATATAGATTTTAGATATTATTTTATTTTATCGTGTTGAAAATTAAATAAATTCCCCAATTAGGGTTTGTCAGTTATTCTATAAATCCACTCCAGCGTATATTGTATGAATGAAAAATTAAATCATTTCTATTTTAATAATAGATTTCAATCGGCACTTCTCTCGTCTATTAAATGAAAAATGATTGATGGCTATATAATTAAATTATAATGAAATGTGGAAAACTTGTTATTTATTCATTTGTTCATTTATATATATATATATATATATATATATATATATATATATATATATATATATATATATATATATATATATATAGGTAGATATATATTAATATTTAGAATATAATAATGATTTGAAAATGTTATTTAATATAATTGAGTTTAATTTGAGTGAGGTAAAAAAATAATATATATATTATTAATAGGAAATTAATTATAAAACATCCCTTTTCAGATATTCACTCTGGTAGATAATTGATTTTTTTAATAAAAATATCGATTTTAAAACTATTTTTGTTATTAATAGCTTTAGTAAATAATAATAATAATAATAAATTTAAATAATATCACACAGACAAGAAACATCACATTTTGACGACTATTTTTTTTTTTTTATTAGACTCCATAGTATACATCGGCAATCTGCCCTTGCGGGCAATAAACTTATTTACAGTCAATAAATGAAAAAATGACATGGTTAGTATTAACAATATTTGAGGTTGAATGATGAGAGCTCCATTGAGCTTTACATTAAGGTGTGAATTTTGTATTTAAACTATGATTAAAAATAAATTAGAAGTAAAGTAAAAATATAAAAAGAAAGAAAAGGTTTGGCGTGATCACGTGAAGCGCTGTGGTAGGTCGATTGGTCTGTGTTTTTTTTAATCTTGTTGGTGGTAATGTTGATATTATGTCTTGAGCATACTCATTGGGGTGGTGAGTCAGTTTGTTTAGGTACGTGTGGCTGTGATATCTTATTTCGTCTTTGACTGAGGGGATTTCTATGTCTTTTAGTATTGTGCAGTTTGGTACCCAGCTCGGGGCATCAGCGATTGCTCTCAGCACTTTGTTTTGAAATCTTTGAATAATTTCTATGTTGGATTCGGCTGCCCGGCCCCAGAGTTGTATACCATATGTCCATATTGGTTTTAATTTTGTTTTTTTAGATAAGTATTTTGTTCCTTTTAGTCATTTGTGAGCGTCTTCCAATTAGCCTGACGAATAATGAAGTCACATACATTTCACCAATATATTTAATTAATGTGACGTTCCAGAGGACATATTTTAGAGAAAATTTAATTATTTCAAAAGCAAAGTATTTTTCATGCTTTTTTTGTCATAAGATAGAGTGTCTTTTTGTCAAAAATTTTCTCATACTTATTTCGTATAGCATTTCTGCTTTCAGCTCCTGTTCCGAGTTCAAGCCTCGCTGAGTGATAAGATTTGACTGGAGATAATCCCGCCCTCTTAAAAGTAAAAAATAAATGTCATACTAGGAAAAATCTGGTTAAATAGACACTGGTATTTGAGGCCAAGTATTAAACAAATAATTAACTTTATTAAAGTAATGAAGATGTTGAAGCTTTTATTTTTGTGATTAATTTGATTAAAATTAAAATTTTAACTTTATTAAATATTTAGTTTTAGATATTGATTCATCATAGTAAATATAGTAAATATAAGTAAAATATACTTTAATATACCCAGTGGCAAAACTATACTGTTGTGGCAAATTCATCCGATGGAGCCCTCTCTCAATGTAAAGAAGCTAAACCAACGTTGTAGTTTTTTATAATAAATCACTATACGTAAAGTACGTACAAACTCTATATTATATTATTGTGTGCATTTTCGTTGATTTTGTAGTAACTTTTAATTTGTGTCTGTACTTTAGTAGGTAATTTAAATTAATTGAATTTAAAAATAAAAAAATTTACTAAATTTAGTAATAATAAATGTTAAAATCCTTCTATGCTCTCGGCCCTCTTGGGGCGAGGGCCCGTAGCATTTTGTCCGTCTTGCTACCCTATTGTTACGCTGCTGAATATACCACATTAACTGATATAATTATTGTTCAAGTTCCATTTTTTAAACGAACTAAAATTTAATAAACTAGAGTTAAAAAACATATTTAATACTTATAGAACTTTGTTTGCCACGTTCTTTTTACTTAAAAAAAAATAATCTATATATCAAGAAATCATAAGTTGGTGTCATCTATCAAATTCGATGAAATGGAATATTTGTAATTATATGTCAGAGGGGTTGTTTTTCACCCCTCAGGAATCGAACCGAAGTGCGAGTAACAGCAATCCGGACCACCTGGCTGATAATTACATTAAAAATATTCCATTCCATCGAATTTAATAGATGACAGCAACTTATGATTTCTTGTAAATTTGAATCTATTAACATCGGCAAATTAATATATATCATATTAAATCTATATATCATTTATTTTTTCATAATTAAATGTATTTTATTATAATAATAGCTTCGTTCATGATGAAAGCTCCGAACATGTTCGGAATCTTTTTGTGAAGTGTTTCCAAAAAAATTCCTCAAAAAAATATATCAAATCTTTTTTTTTTTTTTTTAATTTTTGGATAAAAATTTATTCCTACCGTTTAAAAACACTACACAAAAAGATCCCGAAAATGTTCAGAAGATTTTCCACGAACAAATTAATAGTTTTTTGGTCTTGGACACTTTTAGTTTATTTATTTAGCTAGTGATGTGAGTTTTGTCATCTGGTTTATGTTTGTGTATGATTCACTGTAAAATTTGCGTAGGAAAGCCAAATTAGAAAGAGTTAAATATTTGCAGGGGGCGGAGCTTGAACTCAAATAAGTGAGCACGAATCCTACACTCTGGATCGACATAAACCAAAATTCCGTTTTAAAAAATTGGTATTCTTCTTATCTATATTTTAAAAGAATAATAAAAGATTAATAAATAGTCGAAGAATTTTTTTACCTGGATCCTCGCCCTTGGCTGATACGGTGAGAACCACATGATGTAGCTGCTCGTTTTCATCCACTTCGCCCTCATAAATTGCACGATCAAAGAACACAGGCGTAGCATTCTTATCCGCTGCGATTCCAACGCGAATAAATTTTGTCACTGTAACATAGCAAAAATACATATATTTCTTTATTTATCTATAAATTAAATAATAATTCAACGTGCTTATAAAATTATTAATTTAAAAAAATAAATAAATAAACATCTATGCAAAAATATTTTAATCAAATGATTTGATGAACGCACGCCCCATGCACTATGCGTTTATATTATTGTTTTTCAGACTTTTCAGAATGTTTTTTCTGAGGGCTCAAAATTTATTCGGAAAACAAATTCTGGTCTTTTATTTGCATGTTTTTATGTTTGAGTGTGTTTTAGTATAAACAAGAGAAGGACCTAGATTATTTTCTATCATATTTTTAAATCAACTTCCCTTGTTCTGATTTCAACAAAAAGTTTGCTGTACTTCTAGCCAATATCGGGCTTAAGTTTCGAATTTCGTAGCTTTTAGACTTACGATAACGAAACGCTGGGGTACTTAAATACGTACATAAGGACGCACGGACAAATAAATTTTTGGTCATTTTTTGGCCTCTTAAGATCATAATAGCCATTTTTTGTCCTAAATGGGGTTTCAAACTATCAAGGTCATTGATTCCTTTCACCGAGAAGTAACGAAGTGAAATTAACTTTTTCACCTCAGAGATAGAAGGTCTCAGTGTCAGGAGGCAAATGCAATACTTCACATTATATCCTATAACCTATAATTATCATTACAGGATATAAGATATATTATATGTGAAAATAAAAAAAATTACATACCTAGTAATAACAAAAGCTTACAAAATCTGATTAACTTCTTAAAAATAATATAACTGTTCATTTTACTCTTGAAAACATCGGCCCCAACATTTCCCTTTGTAATTTTTAAGGATTTAGGTGTCGGTTCTAGGTGAAACATTATAAATAACTTATGAGGAGAATTTTCTAGGTTAAGTTTCACAAAAAGGAAATATTAAAACAAATGTATGTTTATTTTGAGTTTGATTCACTTGATATATATTTCGGGTTATTAGACCATCTTCAGGAGTTCAAATAAAAACTGAATACAAATTTGTAAAAACGTTTAACAAGTACAATTTTGAGAGAGAAGAGTATATTCAGAAAGTTTCATCAACAACCAGAAGTTAAAGTACGTTCAGAAAATACCTTCAATCTTTCAATATATATCGAGTGAATCAAACTCAAAATAAACATACATTTGTTTTAATATTTCCTTTTTGTGAAACTTAACCTAGAAAATTCTCCTCATGAGTTATTTCCCTTTGTTTTTCAAACCATATTTGTAGCCTCTCCTGTAAGTTATGCAACACACGTTGACCTCGTGCCTTCACGTACTGTCTCAATTTTCGCCCTTTGAGTTAATCTAGAATGCACACGCTTTATTGACGTAGCCATTTCCTTTGAGGAAACCCCAAAAGATAAAAATAAACAGAAAGGCCGATCGAGCAGGTCATGTCATTTTCCGGCGGGGTGACATGCCTGATCTCTCACCTGATCTTTTTTTTCGTGATATTATTTTTGCTTTGTTTTCTTCAAAGAGCAAATATCGATCAACATAATCATAAGCGTAAAAACAAATTATTTAAAAGTCTTGTAAAATATTTTAAAACACAATTATTTATTATATTTTGTTTTCAAAAACTTGTTCAATATTAAAAAAGTTTTCGACGTTCTCTTGAATTCCAATTCAAATCTAAAACAAAAAAATTAAATAATAATAATATATTCTATATCATTCATAGAATTTAATCAAAGAGAGATTTAAAATTTTCTTTCATTTCATTTATCTTTCATTTTCTTTATTGTTATTTTTATTAATATTACGATTATTATCTGAGCTAATGTACTTTCTCAGCATAATATGGTGGATAAATTTTCACCTATTTCTTTAGATATTTAAGCCTTAGAAATTATGGTTGAAAAATACATATCTAGCAGCTTATTATAATATATAGAATCAAGGATGTAAGTAACTATACTATTATTTAACTCAAACCGCCTGGCCCTTACATGGGTTCTCTCTAGCTTTAGAAGTTCAGGTTCAAAAATGCAAAAAGAAAAAGTTTTATTGAAATTTTAATGGGAAGTCATAATATAGGCATAAATAAACAATTTATATTTAAGTTTATTATTAATTACTACGGTATATCTAGCGGCTCGAGTCTTGAAAAAGTTTTCACTTGTTTTCTTAATTAATAAATGTGCGGGGTGAGCGATTCTTTCATTAGAATCCGATCAAGAAAATTAACTAAAAATGGCGAAGATAGAATTATCTAATTTCTTCCTTTATAATATATGAAAGAAGAATGGCAAATACAAGTCAAGACCTGTTCAGACTTTTAAAGATTCAATTCTTAATTTCTATTATTCTAGGAATGGTCTTTTGCTTTGGATCAAAATTATACTCATTATAGAGAGAGCAAATATTTAATTGAACTTCAATAAGATTCAGACAATGTGACGAAAAAATACTTGTTCTCTAACTAGTGAACGTACTGAGTCGTGAAAAAAGCCTCTACTTTTTCTTCATTTTTTATTTATCATTCAATAGAAAAATTAAATTCACAAAAATAAATCAATGAGGTTGTTCTTTATTTTATGTAAATATATATCTTTATATATGATTTATTTGTTTGAGACTATAGGTTCGAATGTATGACCTTCATCATCAGTATTTTTATTTATAAATATTTGATTTGTTAATTCCCAAACGAATGGTTGTTCAGTGACCTGTTTACTATTAGGTCAAAATGAGTTTATATGAGTCCAATCGGATATTTGAAGCTATGAGAAATATCAGATCAAATATGATATGATTATATAAAAAATACTTACTTTAATTTTTTTACATAATAGTGCGTCTTATATAGAACAAAACATAAAATTATCCGTATACCTAGAAACTTTATTCTGTTCTGAAGTTATTTTAGTCTCTAAGACCTTACGAGAATGACTATCCAATAAAAAGTTCTCAAAGTCAGTGTTTCTCAACCTCTGTGCCGCGAGAGATTGTCAAATGAGTGCGGGAGTTTTTGACAAATAATTAAAATTGCATGGGTTTTGTAACTTTAAAATAGTATTTGTAATTACTTCATTTTTTTGTATCTTAAAACTTTTACTTTTTTTTATGTTCAGGTGTGCCGCAAATTATTCCAGATGTTTTTAGTGTGTCGCCAACCAAAAAATATTGAGAAACACTGCTTTAGATCTTGTTTTGGCTTAGGTTCGGTCTATGTGGAAAGGAAATTCACCCTAGCTACATGATCCATGTTTCAGATAATCTTCAATTTAGGGACCTACCCACTATATATGTTAGCATACGATCTTTTGTATTATATTGAAGATTCATTTAGGCATCGATCTTCGCCAGGTTTTTCAAAATTCCCGTGAAAACTGCTTCTGCTGAAATTACCAAGAGGATGATATTGACGCTTTCCAACTTCCAAAATTTCATTTGAAACTATTAGGTTTCTCTGTGTATAATTTGAGTTAGAAAGCTGATATGTGTTACAGAAGTAGAGATTAATAATAAAAGAATACGTACTATATTTCAGTCAATTAATTACAATCGTTTTATATCCCATATATAACAATTTTATTTTTTTGTGAGTTTCAGCATTTTTGAACGGGAAGTTCTGAAGCTAGAAAGTCCGAAATCTAAACAATTTTCTCTTTTGGAAATATGTACAACATTGTGATATCAGAACGAATTTTCTATAACTTTACTTTCTTAATCTCTCAAGAATATCCAAACCCTACAGTGACATACAAATAAAACAAGTATTATTTTTGATAACTATTTTTTACCAAATTTCAGAATTTCTAAACAAGATTAACCAAAAAAAAATGAGTAATTTAGTTTTTTCATTTAAAGCCAAAGTTTCAAAATGAAACAGTTGATGCATTCGAATAAATATATAAAATGTTAATTTTTCTGCTTACCTATAAGGTATATGAATTTTACATTTTTTTTATTTCTTTTACTGAAGAGCTGGGATGTTCAAACGAACAAGGTTAATTTTACTAAATAAATAGATTAAAAAAAGATCTGAAATAGCTCCAGTACACTTTCGCTATGTATGGTTCAACCCAAAAGAAAGATCTGATTGATCACCAAAGTTTTAATAAGAATTTTTTTTTTATGTATAATTTATTTTCAATCAACCATTTAAGCCAGGTTTTATGTAAATTTGATAAAATTGAGTAACAAACACACATAATGGAAAAAATAATGACAGAACAAAGGTAACCTACCTAGAAACCTTAGACCATGAAATATATAGACACGCCCTCAGCTACTCTACACAGAGTGAAGTGAGGCCAACATCGCCCACAGATGACGTCACGTTTTCCCATAAATATTTTGGTTATATTAATTTAATATTAATTTGCGATTATTGGAATCCAAAATAAATAATCTAAACTACGATAAATTTATCGCAATGTATAATAATTCCTATAGTGGCCATGCTATTTCAGGGTGTTCCTACCTACAAATGACGTCAAGTTCTATAGGAGTTGTTGGCCTCACCAAATTGACACCAGGGCGTGACTATATATTTCATGGTCTAAGCTAGAAACCATCTGACTGACATATAATATTAATGTGAATCTAGAATATCTAATATTAGCTAGTAGTTAAGAATTATTTATACATTTTTTCAATGGAAAATATTTGCTTTTTTAAATTACATTTGGCACAGCTATTCGTTAGTGGCTTTTTGCAAACTACACATCTGCTTGCGGCAACCCTCATAAAATAATTAATTAAAAAAAGGAATACATAACATCTGTGTGAATACATTTATTGATTATTATGATATCAAATAAATGGGTGGGCTCAGAGAACCATACGAGTTTCAATTTCCTTTTACGTATATATTATTTGTATTATAAATCATAGGTTTTAACATACATTCCAAGAAACACTTCTACCAAAATATTGCAAAACTCAAATTTTTAGAGAATGTTTAGATATTTAGTGAAGTATAATAAATCCCCCAAATTATAGTTATGACTCTGACACATTTATCTACTCAATAAGCTATTTTCTAGAGCTACTGTCAAAATCTATAAAAATCTTGTAATTTAGTGCTATATTATTCTATTAATGACGTAAGACTAAGGAATAATTTTTGAAAAATTCCAATCCTAATGGGGTTGAAATATAGTAAAAATGTGTTCAACTCGCTTAGTGAAGACGAAAATTTATGAGAGTAATAAGCCTTTATATGACGTCATTAACTTTCATCTGAAAGCGTACAAGATGATTTTATTGACTACTCAAGATCATCATTGAGTATACAGTCCTAAGACTGGTTTGATGCAACAATCCGTCTCCACTCGACTCTGTCCCCCGCCAGCTGTTTGACCTCTCTAAATGTCTGGCATCCCATATCCCCAATTATTTGGTTGAAATATTCTAATCTGGGTCTTCCCCTCCCTTTCTTTCCCACCTCCCTCCAAGATATCCCTAAGCAGTCCCCCATGTCTCAGTGTGTGCCCCATCATCTGACCTCTTCTCTTCTTCAGACTCTTCCACAATGTTCTTATTTCAAGAGTAATAGGTAATCTACAGGAAGCTATGAGATACTAAACTTCTTAAAAACTCTCTGTAGGTTTCTTCAGTAGAGCTCATGAATTGATTCCAGGAGATTCTAGCAACATGCTATGATGAAGTCAATATTAAACCCAGAATGAAGAGACCATGTATTTCATTATAGTTATTTATGAGCTCTTAAATATAAAATAGTCCAAGTGAAATATCAAAAAAGCTTAGATCTTCTCAAACCTACCTTCATTTCCATTCTATAAATGTTTTTAATTCCATATCTCTCTATTTACCCTCAAAGGAAAAATTCATTTATACTTCAGATTTTATTATATTTTTTAATGTGACATTAAATCAATTTCTCATTCCAATATATTTTATAGCCATTTAAAATAATTAATAAATAAACTAATTTTAACAGGAATTGTACATTAAATCGCCATTTAATGTTGTCTTCTAATTTATATATACCTATATATAAATATTATTAAAATTATTTAATTATATAATATTAGTAGATTTAATGAAATGAGGACAATATAATACATCGCATAATATTTATTATCCGCTGATGGTTTCTATTATATTAATCTCTTTGGTGTTTTATTTTTTTATTTTTTTTTTTTTTGTTTTTGAGTGTGATTGATTATAATATAAATAATTTAATTAATTGGAACAAATTACAAGGACCTAAAAAATGTTAATTTATTATATTTAATAATTAAAACTAAAAGGATAAATTAATGTAATTGAAAGGGACAGAGCGAGACAGATGGTTTTAAATTATTAGATTGGGTTTATATATTATAATATATATACCATATATTAAAATTAATATATGTCAATTTATTTGAAATTAAATATTCAGATATTAATAACTAAAGGATATGGAAAAATATCTCTTGGATTTTCATATTTTTAGTGAATTTGACATACTGATTCAACAGGGGTTGGTTTACACGGGCCAGATTTGAAGAAAAATTCTCTCGGGCCTCATATAAAATATTCTAATTCTATTGATATTTTTTAATCAAAAAAGATCTAATAATGCAGAATAATGATATCCACTAAGAAAAGAAGCAAAAATGCCATTATTTATATAATATTAGTATATGTTATCTTTGAGTGGTTTTCCTTTAGGATATTGTTTTTAAATCATTTGGCAATTCAAAAAGTTATTTTCAAAAATAGAAATATGAGATGAAGAATAATTATTAAATATTCGAAACGACATTATTTTTTTACCTGTGGCTGAGCATATTATTTTGCTTTTAGTGAATTTTATTCTTGAAAACAGCTTCACGTTTCGAATGGCTAAAACTCGCCTTCTTCACTAACACTACTAACACTTTACTTAAGTGGTGCTGTCTAAATGGGTTGTGTTTCCGATTACAATAAATAAATAAATAAAAAATTATGTCGGGGTGCATTCATTGCAGTGCTGGGCCGCTGATTGGAGAGCCTTACTTTATAGTGTCGATGTAAATATAAAATATTGTTTTGATGCCTTCATTGATTTTAAGCTCTCCAGCAAGTAATACACAAAATTTGGAAACACCCAGACTAACAGAGATTTTGACAAATTAATTAATTCCAATCTCTTAAATTTAATAAAATAAATTTTTATATTTTACATGGTTTTATTGTAAAGGTAAATAAAAATAATTTTTTAATAGTATTTTATTTAAATGTTATATATTATTTAAATTTTAAAGATTAGTAGGATAGCTCTAGCAGTATTTTCTTTGGAAACCTTTCCACTCTTACTCCAATTTATTTTATAAAAATGAGCTTATATTTCACAATTATTTAGCAACACAATCTGTATTTGTAATAATTTTATCCTTTTATTTATTTTATTTATATTCCATTATAAATATATTATCTATTAGATATCTGGATAGGTCTTTTTGATATTTCTGAATTCATTAATCCAAAATATTTAAAAAAATTGTTTAAATGTTTACTTTGTCCTTGTCTATGTACATTATTGTTTGAGAAATTCTCCACAATGGGATTGTCAACAAAAATACACAAAATGTGACATCAAACACAATTTTAATGCATATGACCCTCTGGCTGCTCGACTCGAATTGAAATAAATTCATTTCAAATCAAAAAACAGAGCAAAGGGAAAAGAATCCCTTTACTTGATTTGATATTAGGTACGAAAATAATTCCAGATAAAATAAAAACGTATTTATGACATGGCCAATTGATATGAGATTGTTTTTAAAAAACGATCATGTGCGTCAAGTGATTTTCACTTAACTTTTCCTAATTAGTTAAAAATCAAAATTTTAGAGGAATAAACTTTAAAATAAATACTTCATAAACAAAATAACAAAAGATCATCTGAATGTATACTAGTAATAATAAATTCAATCACAAATTTACCTAATCAAATACAGTTCTACAGATGTTATGACCACCTGCTGGTTAAAAATATTCAGTAGCCAACCACCTAATCACTACAGACATTTTGACAAAATAATTAATATCTTCAAAAATATAAATGTTCCCTATACGAAGTTTTACGTAGACCGAAACGCGGTGAATTAGCTCAATTTTTTTTTTTTTTTTTATCAAAATAGTTTTAGTGGCTTGTGAGGTATTTTCAAAAAGGAAGAGAAAATAATCTGACGTGTTCTGATGTGGCCATCCACTTGACCTTACCATACAACCTGGCCCCTACAATTATTTATAATCATGTAGGGGGGAGGGGGTAGTTATTGCATTTTTATACTTCTGCTGTCCCTCTTATTATGTATACAAAATTTGGTTGAGTTTGGTAAATGGCTAAGATTTTCATTTTTTGACCCCCCCCCCCCCCACTTCCTCCTATTTTGGGCGGTTAGTTTTTGTATTTTTAGACTTCTGGCGCCCCACTGATTATGTATACAAAATTTTGTTGAGTTTGGTGAATGGCCAAGATTTTCATTTTTTGACCCCCCCCCCCCCCATTTTGGACGGTTTGTTTTTGTATTTTTAGACTTCTGGGGTCCACTGATTATGTATACAAAATTTGGTTGAGTTTGCTCAAACGGCCTAGATTTTTTATTTTTAAACCCAACCCCCTTAATTTTGGGTCGATATACATCAAAATATAATCAGCTCATGTATGGTAAAGTAAAAAAGCTAAAGAAATAGAGATCCAGATTCAAAATTTAAAATTTTCACTTTTATTTTTAGAAAACTTTTCAGTAGATTTTCAGATTTCTTATTTTGGAGAATAAAAATTATCAGGGCAAATTGTATCAGATACATTTTCCACTAAGTACATATACAATCTGAATGTTTTAAAGAAGTTAATGATTTTATGATTGGCCGGATTTATTGAAGTCAATTCACTACATGGGCAGCGAATTGGACAGCCCTGCTCTAAAATGAACCAAGATGGTGAATATCAAAATCAGCAACAGTGTAAGGCGCTCGGTAACCTCAATGAGGATGGTCTACCACTGGTGACCGAACTGTATAGTTAATAAAAATGTAAATAATACTAATTTACTAAATTACTATTTTACTTGTGACTAGTGGAAATTTCAAGACTATTAAATTTATTGAAAATTGAAATTAAGATTTATTGGTAAATTATCTTTATTTACAAAACAAATTAGAACTTTAGATTTTCAAAAAGATTTATATTTTAGGTGAGCTTCTGATTGGTACCATATAAAGAAAATTTTTCCCTAAATACTTCATGTTTAAATGGAAGTAGTAATTTATTAAATGTTAGGTATATAAAATGTTGGGTTTGTTTCTTATTATAATAATATACAATCAATGATAGAATAATACAACATAAATATTTAAAATTATTAAATGAATTTAACTTTTAAGGACATCATAGATATTAGAGAAATATTTTTACATTGCATATCAGAGAGGTTCGTCCCCTTAGGAATCGAACCCAAGCGCTAACTAAGCTTGCCGGGCCAGTAGCCAAACCCTTAAGACAAATCTCTCTCTGACATGCAACATATATAGTAGTAGTAGTATTATAGCTAAAGATAAATATTTAAATATTTAAATTGTATAAACCTATTAAGTATGATACTAAAAGTATCTACAAATGTAATGGGGTCTCTTTTTTGTATTGAGTATTAGTATTATTTGATGGTGGATCGTTTTGAATTTTACACATTTGCGATTTGCATAGTATAATAAGACAGTTGAGTGAGTGGCTTTTGGAGAGAAACGTTTGAGAGGAAGAGGGAAAGAAATACCAACCATCTATACATAGAATACATACATCAAAATGTCATTTCCATATTAGAACATCCCCTCATCTCTCATTCACCATCCTTGGAGAGAAAGGATCATCTCTTCTCTTAAAATTGAAAATAAATATTTATTTTCTAGATTGCAATTTATATTATAAAACAGGGATGATGTAATTAAATTCAATAAAACAAAATGTAATTAGATCAGAACACGATCCCCTAAAAATTAGTATCTTAAAATCGTTAGAAATTTTACAATCATACAATAACTCACCAGAAAAATTCTTAAATCGGAAAATCGAACTTTCGGAAAGCCGTATCTTAAAAATAGTCCCGCAAATAAAAAACCCCAATTACGCCACCTCAGCCAAAAAATGCAACAAGTATAAACGGTGGATAATAGCTTGCCCAGACCACATGTAAATCTTACCATTCATACATTAATTCGTGTCAATCAATTGTAATAGACTGATGACGAGTGCAAAGCTTTCGAAACTATACTAGGTGTGCCGGTTAATAATGTCCCTTTTTTCTAACAGATGGCATTTCGGTATTTTTCCACCAAACTCATCAAAATATTTTTTTGGTTTTATAGTGTTGGTAATCACCTTTCAAACGGGATATATAACATGTCAACATTCGGTTCATTTGTGTATGAGATATTGGCTTGCAAACATGGCGGATTTTGTGCCGAAAAAGAGCATTTGCGGGAGGTGATGTTGCACTATTTTTTAATGAAGAAATCGGCTGCGGAAACGGCTCGTATTCTCGGGGGAGTTTATGGGGACCATGCTCCATCTGAAAAAAATCTGCCAACGTTGGTTTGGACGGTTTCGAAGTGGTGATTTTGATGTGAACGACAAGGAGCGGCCTGGACAGCCGATAAAGTTTGAGGATGCTGACCTGGAGGACTTGCTGGCAGAAGATCCGCGCTATCGCAAGGAATGCGCTACAGACAACAATTGATCAATTTGAATCATGCATTGATCGAAAAACGGCCGCAATGGGCTCGAAGACATGGACGTGTCATTTTGCTCCACGACAACGCTTCGTCGAACACCGCCAAATCGACGAAAGGAACCATCAAAGCGCTCGAATGGGCGGCCCTACCCCACCCGCCCTACTCTCCAGCCTACCACCTCTTTAGGTCAATGGTACATGGATTGGCTGACCAGCACTTCGCTAATTACGAAGAAGTGGCAAAATGGCTCGAATCTTGGCTCGCCTGAAAGGAGAGAAATTTACTGGAGGGGATACACAATTTGCCGGATCGTTGGTCAAAATGTGTAGAATCCGATGGTGCATACTTTGAATAAACCACTTTTGCCAGTTCTGAAAAATTTGTGTTTTCCTCATGCCGAAAAAAGGACATTATTAACCGGCACACCTAGTAGTCTCATTATAAATAAATTAAAAATGTATAATTCCAGCAGAAGATACAATCCGTTATTATCTCCTTCAAAACAAGATATCATTAAAAAATATCTTAAAACAAACTATAAGTGCCCAAGTAAAGTTGAAAAAATATTTTGTTTTTCGGAGACTAGCAAAGTTGTTGCATAATAATTAAATAATTTATTTGCATCTAGCAGAGACCAACCTCCTTGTTTCTTTTAATGACGAAGTGAAATTAACTTTTTTCACTTCAGAGATAGAAGCTCTTATGTGTCAGGACCCCGGCAATAATTCACATTATATCCTCTATCATTATATGTATAAGAAGAATGACAAGATTTTGGATAAAATAGAAAAACCGGAAGTTGATGATTACGTAGGTAAGAATTTACCTCCCCCTGAGTTACGCAACTACAAGTCTCAGAGATACGAAATTCGAAACTTAAGCTTGATATAGACTAGAAGGAGTACATCAAGCTTTTGGTTGAAATCGGAAGACCGGAAGTGGACATTTACATGAAAGATTTTTCGCTTTTTATATTTTCTCAAAAACGGCTCCAACGATTTTTTGTGTATTTATCAACTGTCAAGACAGTTTAAAATATGAAGTAAAAAAAACACACATTTTATGTACAATTACAATAACGTGCTCCTTAAGGTAAAATAAAAAGTATCTATAGAAAAATTAATTGTTGTTAATCAATAATCAGTCAAATAAATAATAAAAGGTGTAAGGAAAACTGTTGTATTTATAGAACTTGGCAAACGATGTTTGATCCGAATCAGTTTCCGTTTCAAGTGGCATGTCATTCAGCTCATCGGAGACATAGACACTAGTTGATTGGAGTAAATTGGAGACACGAAATTCAACTGGCGTCTGGCTAAGCGTTCAATTTGAGCAAAATTAATTAATGATGAAGTCAACGTGCTATAGAGGACAGGACTGATAGACATACTGTCTCTTTATAGGAGTTGTATTATATTGGTATCCATTCAATTGAAACTATCGCAGATGAACAGCAGCTAATCATTTGTTATTAAAATTAATTTTCACCCTCTTGTAACATTGTGTTTATTACTTTCAATTAAATTAAATTCCTGGTGCTTCTTTATTACCATAAGGCACTAAAGTTATATAAATTTGTTTTTAAATAAATTAGACCCTTGACTTATTTCATTAGTAAGGTGTTTGTTTTGACGAAGTAAAATCTACAATCTCCCCTAAAGCCTCATTGCGCGAAATAAGCCATTTTCAAACATTCAACCGCCTATCGAGATTAAATTAGATATTAGCCGAACAAAGCCAATTCGTTTATCCCCATGAATCCTACAGATCAGAACTTCCTCTCTTCCTCCGTCTGTCTCTCCGGAGACATTTAACCTTCAATCTTTAAAAACTGGTAAAATAAAGAAAATTTTGAGAAACTTTTTAAAATTTTCTTTACTTTATTTAAATATGTTTCACCATTCTCCCTTACTTACTTAGTTACTTACTTAGACGACCCGTTCCTCAGTGCGTTTGTTTGGTGCACACGGGCACCAATTTCTACGTCATGTCCTCTGTCTCTTGCCAGTGTCGTCCAGTACTGGATTACTTTGCGCCCACTCGAGCCTCGAACCGTATTTTTCTAGTTTAGAGAGTCCCCCCATCGAATTGGCGGACGTCCAGGCGGTCTCACTTTGTCTATGGGGATCCACAGCTGGGTAGCGGTACTCCACCGATTATCTTCTTCCTCACAAGATGACCCACCCAGTTGTGTTTGGCTTCGTTAGCTTGAGTCAAAATGTCTTTCACCGAAGACATATTTCTGATGTTGCTAATGTTAAAATTAAGAAACCGTTGTCTTTGGAGAGTGATGCCAAGAAGTCTTCTCTCTAATGCGGACTGAGATGTTTTTCATTTGTTTTCATGGACTTTTGTTAAAGCCCATGTTTCGCATCTATATGTAAGAGCCGGCAGCACATTGGAGTTTCTCCCCTTATTTATTCTTCTTATTAAAAAATTTAAAGAATGGCATCCACAGGTACCTTCATACACAGACCAATCTCGAAAATGATTTCTCTTTCTTCTTTTCATGATGCAAGGGTCGACCGGACTAAATAAGTTGCATCTTTTAGGTTCAACATCTTCTTGCATCAATATTATAAAAAAAATACTGAATAAGGAATCGAAACGTTGTTGTATGAAAGTGAAAAGATTTTATTGCCTACCCTAACATAATTCTTGATTTTTAAGGAAATCATTGAGGGTGGGTTTTTTCACAAATGCAAAAATCCAAGAAGTCTTCGAAACTTGGAATATAATTCAAGCATAATAAATACACCGTTAAAATTTGAAGACAATTTACAAAACCAAATATGAAATAATTGCAATTAAAAATAAAATTTTTTACATATCGTAGATTGGGAAAGGGTGGGAAAATGATCATTATTTTATTTTTTTTTCATTTAAAGGACTTCACCATCTTTATGAAAAACTAGTATTTGTTAGAATAATATATTCGGAGTAACTAAAAAAAATTGAAGTTATTTAGCTCGTAGTTTTGATAAAAAATAAAAATTTAAAAATATATTTGGGGGATTATTTTTAGTAGAGGGGATATAAGATCAATCGCTTGGAAATTATCCATTCATAAAGAGGATATAGTAGTGTAAATAGTACAGTCACGTTAAAAAACATAACCTAAAACTTTAGCACCGTTCATATTTATAGTGGTTACGAGGCTAAATTCTTTTTGTGTGGATTGTCGCAAAAGAACTATCTTAATGAAAATAAACACAAACACACCTTTTTATAAATATATACATAAATATATTCTGTATATATAATTTTATTTATTAGAGACTATAATTTCGAAGGATTTTCCATTATCTTGTATATTTTTTATAAATAGGTATTTCCCTTCATTATGAATAACCATTTGAATCAATATTTGTTTGTAAGTTTGTTTGTTTACATTTCAACCAATTGAAATAACAAATAAAATTGTATTTAGGAATATATGTATTCCAGTGGCTGTTGTTGACTTTTCAACCAGGGATCCTGTCCAAAAAATTAACCTTAATTTTTTTAAATTTTATTTTAATTTTCCCTTTTTTTGCAAATTTCATCAAATACGGCATCATTTTCATTATTTTCAAAATTTAACATTAGATTTTTGTAAAAATCTATTTTCGAAGCTACGCCCCAAACGGAAACTGCTTTCTGTGAGGAGGGTAATAGTCAGAAATTAAATCTTGTGGTTTAAACTCCACAGTCCCTGATATGGAAATCGACCATCTCCCACAATGAATCAGCCTGTCCTATAAGAAAATCTTTATTTTTTCCTAATTCTATTGCTATATAATCCAGCCTAGACTAGTCTATACCACTCTTAGTTATTTCCGAGGGGTGATCCGCGATTGGAAGTAGGTGTACACCCTTGGAAGTATTTTGGAAGTACTTGAAATATTTGGAAGTACTTGGAAATATTTGGAAGTACTTGGAAATATTTGGAAGTACTTGAGAATATTTGGAATTACTTGGAAATATTTGGAAGTGTTTGGAAATATTTGGAATTACTTGGAAATATTTGGAAGTACTTAGAAATATTTGGAAGTACAACTGGAAGTAGGTGTACAGCATATTAGGTCGCGGTTCACCCCTCGGTTATTTCCGATCTTCTATATTGAGAGTTCTTAGAAATAAATTAGTCCAAAGATTCTCCAATCATCTTTATTTATTCCTATTATGTATTATTACTATTTTAATAGTTCCTCAGCGAGAACAATTTTTATTCGACTAAAACTCGTCTGGACTTGTCCTTGACATGCTTGAACTGGAAGATATACTAGGCAGGGACTTAAAACCTTCCATACTCAACCTTTTCTGGAAAATAATTCATTTTAATTACGCCTTGAATGTATGCAACAATTTTATTTCATTTCCAGAACCAATATATTTTTCAAAACAAAAAAATGTTTTTTTATAGAAATATTTGAAATAACAGAAAACTGAAAATTTAAAGATCCTCCAGAAATTTTGAAGTCGATATTTATGAAAATACTCTAAATGTTTGAAATTTTAGGGATGCGCCACGGCATCCATGGACCGCACGCCTCTTATGTATACCTACGTATATTTTCATTTATAAATAGCTAAGTATATATTTATTTGCAACAAGTAGAGTACACATGAAATTTCTTTAAAAAAAAAGTTTGTTGAATTCTAATGAGAAAAATTTACAAAGAGTTTCCACTCGCACATCATCAATATCTAAACGGATTTATCAATTTCATCTAAAAATTAATCCTAACTAAATAAAAACCTAATCTAAAAACTGAGTTTCCACAACACCACTTTTACAAGATGTGAAGAATATTACGGAAATCTTTTGGTTATTTCAAAAGTTGATTTTTTTGGTTATTTAATAATAATATTTGATAGCTGTTTTTATATATGCGATAATATAAGTATAAATTGTTTACTCTTTTATTTAATGGTTTCGAGTTAAACGAACGTTTAGACGTTTCGATTTTCGAGACCCCCTAAGTAAAGTGAACCAATATGTTTGGTCAATATTTTTATTTATTTTTTTTATTATAACTAATATAATACTTGTATACCTATCCGTTCGTATGACAACAGGATAATGAAAAGTCAATTTTTATTATTTTTTATTTTTTAATAAAACTCCACTTGATTAAACTTTTGTCAAATGTCTTTTACAGAAACTCTCCAATCCATTTTCATTTTTTTTCAATTTCTTTGATCAGTTATTTCGAAAAGAAAAAGAAATCTCTTTATTATTATTATTGGTATATGAAAAATATAATCACGAAAAGAACCCTGAGGTATTTTTTTCAACTGAGATAAACTGCTGGTGAAAAAAGAGGGAGGGAATGAATACTGAAGGGGAAAATCTTCAAAGAACATCGCCGTCATGGATGAAATTTAGCTATTCAAGTAAATGGAATGCAAATGGAAAAATTACCTGACTTCAATCTACACGACTAAGATCATCTCTCATCAGGTTGTCTTGAAATGAACTAGGGGTGGTTAAAGGTCAGAAAGGATTTTAACTTAACCTTACCAGTTGCTTATTATTTATTCACCCATGTCTCGGTTAATATTTTAATATTATATTTAAATCTTACATTATTTTTCTAAACTCTAAAGAATTTTATATTTTGGATTAGTTAGTTTTTTTTTTAATTATTTTTCAATTTTTATTTTTTTATTCATTTATATTAATTTAGTAGAGTACTAACTAGGCAAGCGTTCAGTCCTTAGTAGTTCTAAAAGGAAGAAACATTTTTTTTTAAATTAGGGAACGAAGAAAAAGATTTTTATATTAAATTGAAAGTTTTTTTGCAGAGAGTATTTTTCTATTATAGACAAAAGGATTAGCCGGGATTCGAATCCGGGATCTTCTCGATTTTTTTTTAATTTCCTTCAATTACACAGAACAATTACAAGAAATTATATACATATATACAAGTGCGTATCCAGATTTTTGGTTAGGGGAGGACCAAGAGCGAAGTGTAAATAAATTATAATACAAATAATTAAATCTATTGAATTCATATACCATATACCAAATATAAATATTTAATAAATATATATAATATATAATTTTATTAATTTTTTTAGAAAGACGGACTGGTAAGCAAAATAAGTATGTTATAATGAAAGGAAGTCCAAATTATTTGAATTTTTTATTAAAATACCGACGTTTAAGAGACCTTTTCTCTCCTTCTTCAGGGTATAGTTATTGATGGGAGCAGAGTTATACTCACCCATCAATAACTATTCATTGCCCTGAAGAAGGAGAGAAAAAGTCTCCGAAACGTCGGGAACCGAGTTATACTCACCCATCAATAACTATTCATTACCCTGAAGAAGGAGAGAAAAGGTCTCCGAAACGTCGGTATATGAATAAAAAATTTAAATAATTTGGACTGCCTTTCACAATAACCTACTTATATATACCTAATATATTTGTTTGAGATGGTAGTATCAAAATACTAACTAGAATTTTTCTCTATTAAAATATTAAAATATTTTTAATTAAAAGAGTCATGATGAAGGTATAAACTTCGAAACTATAGTCTGAAATAAATATAGATTAAAATTAAATATATATACAGGGTGATTCACGGTCGGTGGCACGTTAGACGTTTATGGAAAACGGGACGCAGGATTTATCTGAAAATTTAGCACCTTACATTTTCTTACCTGTTCTATCGATCTAAAATATTTTCAGCATTGCGACGTTTCGGCTTCCATCGAAAAGTCGTAGCAACTTTATTTTTTTAAATAGAACACCCCGTATATTAACACGTTTTTAGAACCGCTCTTTTATTGAAATACTTTTTTGTTAAAATTGTCCTATACATATCTCTATCGGTTTTTGAGATAAAAAATAATTTATGTTAAATTTGGTCCAAAAAATGGCCCTAATTAAACTTAAATAAATTAGTGCCCTCAATTCATGAAAAGTTGATATTTTGGAGGTAGTTTAGACTGACCCGAAGTATTTAATTTACGTTGAGAAATCGACTCCATATTATACAGGGCGTCCTAAGATTACTATTATTTCCGTTATTCATAAAAGGAGTCAAAAGTTCATTTTTTCAAATGAGACCCCCTGTATATTACTTAATGAATTGAAAGACGAAGAAAAATGCTTTAAGACGATATATCATGTCCCTATACCTAAAACATCAAGTTTACTTAATAAAGCCGCTTTTTCGTGAAAAATTACTTTTTAATGAATTTAATTTTAACTAACATGGAAATTTCAAGCTTATGACAGTTGGTTGACTATTTATAAGTAACTTATAAACAGTTTGTTGACTATTTATAAGTAGTTTTTAAGGAATTTGGTGTTGGTACTTGGTGAAACATTTTTTTAAAATTATTGGATAAAAATACTTGGTAGGTTTCACATTAAGATATAAAAAAATAAAACGAATTTATTTTTAGAGAATCTTTAATCTCGATATATATATTTCGGGTGACTAACCCATCTTCAGGAGATACAGAAAGTAACTGACCTGAATAAGTCGAAATTGAATACAAGTCAATGGTAAAATTTATTTTTTAAGATAACAAAAGAGTAAATATTTAAAATTAGTGGAGGGAGAAAAGGTAGGAAGTCTACTTTTGATTAATTTTGAATGGCCTTTTGAGAAAAGAGGATTTCAAATTTGAATACAACTCAATGGTAAAATTTATTTTTGTTATCTTAAAAATAAATTTTACCATTGAGTTGTATTCAAATTTGAAATCCTCTTTTTCTCAAAAGGCCATTCAAAATTAATCCAAAGTAGACTTCCTACCTTTTCTCCCTCCACTAATTTTAAATATTTACTCTTTTGTTATCTTAAAAAATAAATTTTACCATTGACTTGTATTCAATTTCGACTTATTCAGGTCAGTTACTTTCTGTATCTCCTGAAGATGGGTTAGTCACCCGAAATATATATATCGAGATTAAAGATTCTCTAAAAATAAATTCGTTTTATTTTTTTATATCTTAATGTGAAACCTACCAAGTATTTTTTATCCAATAATTTTATTTATAAGTAACTTATAAACAGTTTATTGACGATGTTCAAAAAAATCTCCCAAAATGATCGCAAATATTGATTATTCAAACGAAGTTCTTATGAAATTATTTATTTTGTACTATAAGTATATAAATATTTTAGATCGATAGAACAGGTAAGAAAATGTAAGGAGCTAAATTTTCAGAAAAATCCTGCGTTCCGTTTTCCATAAACGTCTATCGTGCCACCGACCGTGAATCACCCTGTATATTTATATAATTATATATGTATTTTAAGGATGTTACGGGGTGGGTTTACCTTAACCGGAATCGGAACCGGAGTCGGAGTAGAAGAGAGATGTATTTAACTAACTGTTAAGGGCAGTCATAATGAAATAAGTGAAATATAATTCAGTAATCAGTTTCTTTAATCAGTCAAATATAAATAATAATACATATACGTAAGTAACATGTAACAATAGAAAAATATACTGACGTGAGGGGATTCCTCGGCCGACAAGTCAAAACTTGTAGGTGCGCGCTCTGGCTGGCCGAAGTCGAATCTTTCGATCTTCGTAATTATAAAATTATCGGAGCCGAAGTCGGAAGTTCCGACCTTTCGGATTCGGAGTCGAACCTCCGTAACATCCCTATAGTATATTATTTTTATTTACATGTAACAGAGGACAGTCCCGTTGATTTAATCTTTGTGAATCAACAACTCTGCTACTCTCAGCAAAACAAGATATTTTCAATTAAAAAATTTTTAAAAGTTAATAAATTTATTTCAAATGTGTGAGAAAGAACGTTTGAATTTTGAAAAAAATATATAATTTTCTGATTTCTCAGAGTGATACGACACTAGAACATCACTTGACGATCAACGAATCAAAGAAAGAAAGCACTACAAGGAGCTTCAAACTTTTTTATTAAACCTATTTCAAATGCTATGAGAAAAGGGAAATGAGAGTGACTCGAATATGTGGACTGTGGAGTGTTTCTATTTAATATTCTTTCTCTTTCGCTCTTTTACGATCTATCTATTTAAATTGTGTCAATTTTCACTTAACTTTTCAACACACTACTTGAAAATCTCACCCTTGCAACCACCTCGTCAAATACACATGGTTTAAAACTTGTTAGTTGACAACTCTTGAAAAGTTGAAATTTCAAGTATATATCAATTATTCTAACGAGTGTTCACGAGTAAGTACTATTGAAGTTAGGATAATACTACTAAAGCGATTTAGTAGCCAAAAAGTTTCAGTTTATTGAAAACTATATATATATATACATATAAAATTGAAAGTTTTTGTGCCGACAGTAGTAGAATTTTTATATATTGAAGGAGACAATATAAGAATGTGTCTTCTGCTGGAATTCTAAATTTTATTTATTTATAACGAGACTATAGTTTTGAGGGCTTTGTCCTCTTCATCAGTTCATAAATTAATTCCTGTGAATCAATTGTAATAGACTGATGAAGAGGGCAAAGCCCTCGAAACTATAGTCTCGTTATAAATAAATAAAATTTACAATTCCAGCAGAAGACACACTCTTTTATTGTCTCCTTCAATATATATATATATATATATATAGTTTTCAATAAACAATACTATCAATAAATATAAAGGTATAATTAAAAGAAGAGGAATAAGAGAAAAAGTTTTCACTTTTTCAAGCCTTTGTGCGCTTTATGCAAATTTGATCGATTTGGAGATTGATTTTTATCAAGAAAAGATTTCAGTTAAAAATTTGTGCAGTTAATTAATATTTACTTGTGGGCCTAATTTCAATTCATTAGCTTCTGTTCAATAGCTTCCTTACTCAGTAACTTAGTCGATTTCGGGCGATTACTATCACATTCATATTAATTTTCCTAGGGAAATTGTACACAGGACTTGTTTCCCGTTGCTTTGCCATGTTGTCAGTTTTTTCGTTGACATATATTTTTAGTCTTTTTTGGTGAGCTTTAGTTGATTTTCGGATGGTATCGATGACAGTCAAAATGGAGGTCATCATTTCGTATATACCAGGGTGCATTAATTATTTAAAAAGAGTATTTTATATATTTAATGTGCATAAACGAAGAATCATAAAATAATTAAAAAACAAAATCATCTTAATAAAATGGAATTGAGGAACTAAATCGTGAAAACTCCAATGTTTATATGGTAAGCTCCGGAGCATTCCATCCCGACTGGAATCGCCTAGCTTACACACAGCTTTCATTCTTCTGCGCGAAAAATGTTGCCT
Source organism: Forficula auricularia (assembly GCA_024734495.1). Lineage (NCBI taxonomy): Eukaryota > Metazoa > Arthropoda > Insecta > Dermaptera > Forficulidae > Forficula > Forficula auricularia. The sequence continues at coordinate 40,333,111 of JALMQS010000099.1, read as the reverse complement.
AAATACAGGCGCACCAAAGTCAAATAAAATTCAAATTCAGACTAGATTTTGAGGATTTTAATTAGTACAGTTAGTAAAAATACTTTTGAAAGACATTCTTTCGTTTCAAAATACACTAAAAAGTATAAAATAATTTTTTCTTTATTATTCAAAAATTCCATTAAACATCTGAATAAAAATATTAGGACGGTCTTTAGGATGAAATTTAATTTAAAGTACCTAGAAGAGCGAGATTCGTTCGGGTTTGAGTTATTTAATCAACCACTTGTTTTCTTTGATTCAACCACATATTTCATTTTTATTCAATCACTTGTTAATATAAAATATAAAATTACTTTAATTAAAAAACCTATCAAAATATTTTTTTCCGAAACTGAGACCTACTTAATTATAATAACACATATTTTGAAATTAATTCTTGATTATTTGTTATTTTATAAATGAATAAGGTTCTTTATAAAAAATAATTGTAAATCGTTTATTTATAATTCAAAAATACTAAACTATATTTATAGTAAAGATAAGAGTAAATAAATATTATATTTAATATTGATTTACTATGAGTTAAGGATTCTAGGTCACTTAACTCATAGTAAATCAATATTAAATATAATATTTATTTACTCTTACACCAACACCACAATCTCTACTAATTATTATATTTATAGTATTTGTTGAAATGATAAGTCGGTTAAAAATAGCATAGAGAAACAGCGCACACTATTTCTTCAAGCCATTTGAGAAAAATGAGTTGACACAGCTGTGTGCATATAAAAGAGTAAGAAAGCCTTTTAAGAACCCAAAATTAGGATTCCATTGACCTATGGACAATTACTTTAATTAAGGGAAACCCTATTAAATTCATGTTGTCCGAAGATGAGACCCTGCAAGATCGATTTGTCGACCCAAAACCTTCTTATCCGTGAATATAATCGAAATCATTAGATCGGTTTCCGAGAAACCTATTCTATACAAATATATATAGGTATACAAGAATTGCTCATTTAATAGTTTGAGTAATCACCCACACGATTTAATTTTTAATCATGGTTATTTTTTGACTAAAGAAAAAATATTTTCTTTTTTTTGCAGCATTTTAAAATAAAAGCGAGTATTTTAAGTACTAGTAATTTTGTTTTTTAATTTTTTTCTTCTATTCACTTGAATGTAAATGCGTATAAAAAACAGACTGAAAGATCAAGATTTTATCCTAAAATTTAATAGAAGAGTGTAAAGAAGAAGTGAATTAATGCTCTACTTCTCTTTATTTTTTATTTATTTATTTTGTTTATTCAGTGATATAGGTATTTTATTTTTTAATCTTTTAATAAGATATTTAATTTAAGAAAACACGTTTCCAAGAACTGGAGATTAAACAGAAAGATACTGCTGTTGATGGAATAGTAAAAGGAAAAAACATGGGCGGGCTTGCAGTGAGATCGGGATTAATGTTAATTTCTTAATGGAACAAACAAAAAAATTAAAAATAGATTACAAAATCGGATTTTTATTTCAATGTTTTGCTCTTTTAGAAGGAAATATTTGCCTCACTATGATTATTTACTTTAACATTGGAGAAAAAATTGAAGGCTTTTTTTTAAGATTAGAGATAGGCTCTCCAGTTTTAGAACTTATTAATATAAAAATATAGCACCTGGAGAAGCCACTGAACGATGCACGGTAACCAAATTAAAAAAAAAATACAAATATATATAGTACACGCCCCCCCCCGAAACCACGCACCTCGCCCTCACCGCCACTCCACCCCGCACCCAGTTTTTGCATCAATTATAAATTTTTGCAAGTCCTAATGTCCTAGAGTTGTGCAAAATTTTATTTAATTCTCACAAGCAGAGATTAGATGAGGTAGAGAGGTCATACCATCCTTGTTAAGATTTTGACAAGGTTTCCTTAACAACTTATGACAAATGTCGGGATGGCTAATGCGTCGTTTGCTCCTGGTATCGGGTTTTTGCGCGGAATTATTTCAATTACGTTTTGTCTTTTGATGGAATTCTATGATCATGTTATTTGTAAATGAGCATAGATTTCTATTTGTATTTATGTTTATTAATTTCTGTAGCTAATTTGTATTGATGTTTTGTTGACCTAGCACCGAGGACTTGTGCCTCTAAGCAGGTCGAGTAATAAAGATTTATTTATTTATTTATTTCTAGCTTTCTATTATGGGTACCATATATTTGCTTACTCGTACACCAATTTGCCCACATTCGTTCATATTGATAAACATTTAGGAAAATAATAATAAAAAAATAATCGTATAGGATCTGAAATAAAAACATAAAATTAAATAAGATTTGTTTCCAAGTTATATAAAAAAAAGCTTCAAACACTTTATTTGTAAACACACCTGTTTTGTTATGATTTAGACACCTGTTATTTTTTTTTTTGGCTTTTCGGCCTTTCTAGCCATAAGCCAAATTACGATACTAGTTATATATTTTTTTTAAATTTGTCTCCACCCCCGGGGGTCAGATTTTAGCTGGATGCCTCGAGTCGCATTCGAACCCGGGCTCCTGGTTAGCTGGCTGTCACGCTACCGTCTGGCCTATCTGACCCCCCCACCTGTTAATTAAAAAAAATTCTAGTTTTAATATAATATAATAATATATCTTATAATCTATTAGTGGGTTTTAAAAATTAAAAAACCAATTAATAAATAAAAGATAATTGAAAAAAATGTGAACAAACTTTTTTATTGAGATTTTCATATATAAATAATTACTTTAATTAAGAAAAGATCAATTAAGATGAAATTTGTTGAGGTCCAGACCTAGCCAGATCGTTTTCTCATTCTCAAAACTTCTTAATAGAGTTGGTTTCATCAAAATCGGTAGAGCCGTTTTCAAAATAGAACAATGATACAAATATATATGTAAATATATATACATATATACAATTTTTGTTCGTTTAATAAGAGTAGATAATGAATCCTGGACCCCGGACGTACCTACCCAGATAGCACGCTCGCTTATTCTCTCTTGAGATGTTATTATCTTGCCGCTCGCTTTTTAAGATATCATTGAGAGCTCTTAGTGAGAGGTCTTTAATATGTATTATTTTACAAGATATCTTAAAATTATGCAAAAAATTAAAATTTTATATTTAATTATTAAATTATTATTGCTATTTAATATTTAACTCAGATGTTTATCTTCGCCAATTTTTGCCCTACTTTCACTAGGTCGATTTTCTTGGAATTTTGCGCACATATTCTGATGCCAATAAAATTTTCTATCAAATTTTAGCTGATTTCGCAAAGATTTTGAAGTCTGCATTTCCAAACTTACTGGAAAGGTCTTAATAAGTAAAGTTTAAATTTGAGATAAGTTTTATACTAAATCCGAGTTGTTAGGGATGACAACTCAGATTCTATGGAAGACATTCTCGTAATTTATTCAATGAAATTGTTTCTTCTTCTAAAGAAAAAAATAACTTTTAAAATTCTTGATTTGTTGGGTTTCATCTTTTTTTAAGAGTAGGTACTTTTATTTTTGAACATTTTTTTTTAAATTGTTCAAATCTTAGATCGAAAACAACCGAAACTATAAGGAAGGCCTTTCTTTGTAAATGTTTACATTTTATATAGCTCTATTTCAAATATTAAAGCATTAAAATTGTCGTATTGAATCCTTTATTTCTTTAGCCGCTGCCTACTGTTTGGTCCAGAGGCACCTGGCCCTGTAAAAGACTTAGAAACTTAATTAACAAATTGATAGATATTAGTTTGAATCAGAAGTCGCTTACGTGACGCTTACTCTTGAAATTATTTTGTTTTAGTTACATTTTATTGATAGTTAATTTAAGTTTTAAATTGGGGGTCGAGTAGGCTAGGGGTTAGCATCTCAGCCTGCTAACCAAGTGGACCCGGGTTCGGATCCGACTCGGGGTATCCAGCTAAAACCTGACCCCGGGGAAATAGAGACAAATTTAATAAAAATAATTAGTATCGTAAATTGGCTTATGGCTAGAAAGGCTGAAAAGCAAAAAAAAGAAAAAAGTTTTAAATTGCACATAAACATGTAAGTCTATTTAAGACTTGGTATACTCTCTGCGAAAATGTATGTGATTTGGAAAAAAATTTGTCACCGAACGGCCTGACCTAGAAATCGGAAACTTGTCACAAAGGTATAACTTATTAAAAACTTCTTCCAAATTTCACAAATAGTCCGTTGAATAAAAAATGGTCATATTGGAGATACGACTTATAAAAGTCTTGAGTTTTTGGAACCATATATATTCTATACTTTCACTAATTCTATTTAGGTGAAAGTAAAAAAAATCATATATTTTTAGTGTTCAAAATTTCAAGTGGAATGAGTATGAATATGAGAATAAACATTCCACTAGCTGAAGCTAAATAAAATACATATATACAAGCAGAAATCACTTGCATATTCTCTAAAAAGCCTCCATCAATTGAAATGAAAAATCCGTACCTCCTCTATTTATCTCTCTCTGTTCCTCTTTTAACTCATTTGCATTTGATTTATAGAGCAAATAACGAACGAGCAAATCAATTTGATGATCAACAACATCAGATAGAAATATTTATTAATGAAATTTCTCCCCATTCTAATTTAAAACATCCTACTCGACCACCACAAAATAACTCCTTTTGTAAAATGTTTTAAAAAAATTATTTGAACTTCTAACACCAAATTGATAATAAAAGAATACCCTAGCGATATCCAATTTCTGTCCTGCGATTTAAATGAAACAGCCATATCACATGCTGCAAAATTTAATCTAAAGTTTCGGCGGCGGATTTCATCAGTTATTTTTTAACACTTACCATATGCTGGTGTGACCAATAATTTTTTTAGAAATAATGGCATATGTTATCTTTAAAGTTAACACATGATTAAAAAGTTATCGTTATAATTACTGTGATATATTATTTTAAAAATCGTCATATTTTTCTGCCCCATTCATAGATAGTTGGTGTGCTAAATTAGAATATATTAGAACATAGTGAAGGCAAGTTTTGATCTTAGTGGCGTTACCTTGATTTTTAATTATTCTAATTAAATAAATACATATTTAACTAGCCGCTAATCATGGATATTTCTATTATTATTATTATTTGTTGCGTTTGGACCCTTGGGATCACGCAAAGCTTGATGTTTCTTTCTGGTTGGACCTTCCACGCCTCTATCTTTTTCCGGAACGTGTTATCGAGTTTCATGGTCAGGTAATTTTTCCTGGCCGGATGAGTGTGTTGATGTTAAAGGTGCCCAGGTATGTATGGATTTTTGGTGTTATTCTTCCATTGTTTCTTCCTTGACTTCGTGATGGTCCGGATCCCCCAGAATCTGAATGCGCGGTTGTCACTCGAGGGTGGGTGGATTGGTTACCACCTAGGGTAATCTTGTTTTTGCCTCTCACGATTCATGGTCGCTTGTTACGAAATTTCGTCCTGTGCATGCGCGAGGTTTTGTAGAACCAGAGATTGTCAGTTTCTGGAGATTATTATTATTTTTTTTTTTTAAGGGCGCATCGACTGCTAGGGCCATTAGCGCCTCAGAAAACTTATCTTATCCATTTAATCATCTGTCTCAATCTAGTGTTTTTTTTTTTTTTTATCAGGTCATATCCATCTGTCCGTTGTTTTACAGTTTACGCCAATAGAGTTCGAAATAGTATTCAATAAATATCTAATAAGTGATAGCAACAATAACTCAAAAATATCACTAAGAACAAAACGTAACCTTTTATGGGTTTTGAAAAAAAAAATCAATAGATCGCCCTGATGCCGATATATAGGAAAATAGTATCAATTTTTATTCTTTTGTTCTAGTAAGCATTCCCTAAAATCGATTCAACTATGAGTTTGCACTTTCTGACTATTATGTGTTCGAACTATTGAAGAAAGCCTTGAGAGGGTGAAAATTGAGGATGATGCCAAGATAATTGAAAACACACCAAAAATATTTATTTTGGATGGAATAATGTATGTTTAGTGAGAGAAGTGTGTGTCTTCTGTCTTTAATGCAGAGAATCTTTAGTATTCCGCACTTTTTTAAATCCTCTTTAACAGTTTTTTGCAGGTGCAAGGTGCATGGATTTCATAAAAACAAAAATAAATATTGGGAAATATTATAGTGATGATAAACAATGGTATATGTCATATGTTTCAAGTTTTCCCCTCTTTTGTTGAATGTTACAATCTCTCAAAATATGTGCTTTGTGTTAATACACTGAATGTCTCATAATTTTCTGTTGTTATTTAAAACGTCCTCATATAGTGAAATTTATTGGATCATATTAATAATAATCTATAACAATTCTTAATCAATGCAATTTCCTTCCCTTCTATTTCATTTTCTATCAATATCTACCCTTTTCTCTCTATTCCAGCTGAATAGAGTCAAGGATAATAAGTAATCCAAAAGCAGAGGTAGTTGTAGTAGTAGTAGCAAGTGATTAACTTTGATATTGCTATTTGAATCAATTTCCAATTAATTCCAAATCAAAAGGGACACTTAATTAATGAAATTATATCCATCGAGTGGAATTAATGAAATTTCCAGTCGACAGTAAAAGGAAAGATTAACTAACGCCACATAAAACATTCAGATATATTTCTGATCCCAATTTATTGTTGTCAGATATGAAGGCAGTAACTCAATATCGGTCGCAGATGTAAACAGTGAATTAAACTACAAGTGAAAATGGCAGCTGTTTTAAAAATGTATTGAATTATATTTTAGCAGCGATCTTTGCTCATTTATTTGCATAATTTAGTAAGTAATCTCAACCTTTTTTTTACTTCATTCTTTTTCTCTTTAGGCTCACACTTTTTAATTATCTTTAGTGATAATATACATTCATTTATGCTCTGTTTATTTTTATTGTCATTAATAAACTTCTTTTTTAAATTCATTTTAAGGCAAACTCTATACATATACCTATATATCATACAAAAGCACACACATACGCATACACATATGAATGTTTATGAAAATAAAATTATTATGAACATTAAAAATATAGTGCCTGACGGACCGTTTCACGGTAATTTTTTGCTTTAGTAAAAAGTGATATATTAATATTCAGGTAAAAAGCTTGATTTTTATTTGGAGACAAAATTAAATAAAATAGAAATATATTTTTTGCCAACGTTTTGACTCGCTCTGGTCATTATAAAAGCATCGTTTTGCACAAAATTTTAAATTTAATTGTAATTAAAAACAATATTAATATACATTAATAAAATATAGGTTCATCCTTCGTTGATCTTTTTAAATCCTGAAAAGGAGGGACGATCTTCAGGATAGTCATTTTTTTAAGAGAATGAAAATGACGTTCTAATAAATTATGTTATTTGGAATTTGTGGTTTTCATTATATTAAACTTGGGTTGACCTTGAATAAATTTAGGCTTCTACTACTCATTCTTCAATACATCTAATTAATTATTTTTCTTTTAATCAATTATCAATTTATTGAACGAGTTATCTCATTAATTTAATTTCCTAATTTTTTAACGAGCAAAGTTGTAGGGGATGTGATTTCAGATAAATTTTGTTTAAAGGGCAGGGTGAAAAAATGTAAATTTTTGTCCTTGGAGGAAACTCAATCAAATTTTTTATACATAATCTGTGGGCCTCTAGAGAGCTACAAATGCAAAAACTAACCACCCAAATTGGGGGAGGGTCAAAAAATGAAAATTCTTGCCCTTGGAGCAAACTCAACCAAATTTTGTAGACATAATCTGTGGCTCACTAGAAGGCTAGAAATGCAAAAACTAACCACCCAAATTGGGAGGGGGGGGGAATGAAAATTATTGCTGGGTGGTGGTGCAGGGTTGGTGAAGTGGGGGGTTCGGGTGGGGGTCCAGAGGCGTAGTGGCGTGGTACGGGAGTGGGGGTCCGAGGTGGGTGAGTTTCGGGTTGGAGTGTTGGGGTGGTGGTGTGGTGGCGGGGATTGGGCACGGGTGAATGGTGCGGGGCAGGAGAGAGGGGGTCCAGGGCGCGTAGCCCCTGGCTAGCAAGAGGGCAGCCGAAGGCGGACCTTGCAGCTAGTTTTTATATATAATCAACTACTATATAGTGGGTTTTAAAATTAAAAAAACAATTAATAAAAACAAATTATAAAAATTAATTATAAATTTTGATTGACACACCCATCTGTAAATAATTGTTTTAATTAAGAAAAATCAATCAAATTAAAGGTATCGGAAGATGAGACCCTGATAGATCGAATTGTCGGCCCAAAAACCCCATAATCCGTGATTTTCATTAAAACCGTACAAGTCCTTTTCGAGAAATCAATCCTATACAAATATATAGAATCACTAATTTAATATTCTTCGTTTACATTTTCTTTCATAAAAAAAATATGTAATCTTCCTCTGCTCTTTTATTTTATTTTTTATTTATTCTAGAGCATATACCGATTTATATTATACACATTGAGTAATAATTATATTCATTTAAATACCCTGAATATTTTTAAAAACTGGGAGAAAACTTTTTAATATGATTTTTATTTGAGGATTTTTTTCTTTCACAATAAATATAGAATCTTCACCGACTTACGTCCCCCAAATTACCTACTCGAGGTGTATGTTGTAAATAATTTATTTGAATAAGTAGTGTTGAATTATATTTTAGCTGCGATCATTATTTATTTATTTGTATAATTAATTTCGAGTAAGTAATAGCTTTTTTATTTTATTTTTTTCTCCTTAGGCTCAAACTTTTTAATTATCTTCATAAAAGCTTTTTTTGCTGAGCTTATTTTTATTGTCATAAACAAATAAACTTTTTTTATTTTTATTTCTTTTAAAATCTTAATTAAAAGTACACAGCTTCTCTAATGGGATATATAATAATGAAATATAGTACTGTACTAGAATGGAATGCAAGGGGTTAACAGTATTTTCTATGAGTTTTCCTTTCTCTATTCTAGTTCAGACGTAAATATTAACAGCGTCGTAAAAATAGACACTAATGCTAATATACGTTGAAAAGGTTGTATGTTGAGTATTGAATAGTGTGAATGGTACACGTCGTAAAATATTTATTTTTATTGATTTATTTTTAACATATAAACTCAATTGATTAATAGAGTAGTCGTAGTCACAGTAAAAATGCGACACCTCTTTGGCACGACTGTTTTTGCGATAGAGTGGTTAAACCTAAGCTTGAAAAGGCCTTTTCCAACTTCTTTAACAAACTTATCGTCTTTTTTATTTAAATTTTAAACTTATCAAATTTTCAATATCCATACGATATTGACTCCATGAAAAACAACATTTATAATTAAAAAAGACTGGTGATGAAGACCAAGTCTTCGAAACTATAGTCTCAAACAAATAAATAATATATATATATATGCAGATATATCATCTTCATATATATGTGTGTATGTTTATTTGCATCAAGCAGAGGACAACCTCTTTGTTTCTCTTTGTGAATCAACAACTCTGCTACTCTCGGAAAAACAAAAACTATTCAATTAAACTTTTATTTATTAGTTTAGCTGTATTCGGTTTTTAGAGATTCCTTGCACATTTTTATGCTTAGTTTGTATTTTATAATTTTACTATATTTTTGTAAATTTTTAAGCAATATTTTTATTGTTTTTAAATCCATAATGAAGTATTTATTATTAATATTTATTTATCTTATTTCATCTTAATTTGATTAATTTTTATATTTTAACCATCAATCAGAAAATTATTTCATTTTTTTTTCTTATTTTTATAATGTAGTCAAAATTTCTGCTTTTAGTTTTAAATAAATCTACCTGGCCACCGCTTTAAAATGAAAATCAAACAATTATAATGTTATCAAATGTATGATAAAGAGCTGAGCGTTCAATTGAATAAATAATAAAAATTAAATAAACTAAACAAATATTATTAACATTTTTCATTTTATATTTATTTAGGTACGCTTTGGATTAAACATTTAATGATTTTTTTTTAATAAAAATATTATATTTTAAAAAAGGAAAATACAGGTGAATAAAAATAATTAACTATTGAGCACCACATTTTCAGGATTTTTATTAGCTTAACGTTAGAAGAATCTTCTCGATCCAAAAGATCTTTGAATATGATTCGGGTCTTTCTTTTATTATTTATATATTTATTTATTTATTAGATTTTAATTTCTTGTCATGGGAAAAGGCTTAATCAAACAAACAAGTATTTAGAGAAATACATTTTGATTAGTTATTTATGATAGCTAAATTTGTTACCAAGGAGTTTCTATAACCTGCGACAGTTCATTGCAATCCCACTTTTCTATTTGCAAAATTTTTAAGAAAAAAATAAAAACCGACTTCAAAAAATTAAATGCAACTAATAAAATACACTAAAAGGTATAAAATAATTATTATCTTATTTAGTTACAACTAAACGACGAAATATTAACATGAAATTACTTTTTTAAGTCGGTGCCAAACTAACTATACCTATAAGCGAGCATACCCTCCAAACGTACTAAGTAAGATCCGTCGAGTGCGATTCATAAAAGGTATATGTTTGGCACCAACTTCAAAAAGTAATTTCATGTTAATATTTCGTCGTTTAGTTGTAACTAAATAAGATAATAATTATTTTATACCTTTTAGTGTATTTTATTAGTTGCATTTAATTTTTTGAAGTCGGTTTTTATTTTTTTCTTAAAAATTTTTATTTTTCTCTTTTTAGTGATGTTATTGATAGTGATCATATCATCAGAACTTGACCAAATTAATATGACACCATCCCTAAGACACCCCCTTTCGGATAAAAAAAGAACCATCGAAATCGGTTCATAAACAAAGAGGTTAGGTCTAAACAAACCTAAACAAACCTAATAAAAAAGGTCTAATACCTATGAAAAAAAATCGAAAAAAAAATGGGACCAATCGGAAGCTAGACTGGACCCAATGCAAAAAAAAATTTTCAAAATCGGTTGACAATTGGCGGAGATATGAGGTAACATAGGCACAAAAAAAAAAAAAAAAAAAAAAAAAAAAAAAAATTCAATCGAATAGAGAACCTCCTCCTTTTTTTGAAGTCGGTTAAAAAGAGCATACCGAGTTTAAAAAAAAATTCTGTTTCTATAACAATTTTTGTTTTCATCCATCCCTGCCATTTTAGCCATCAGATACAGATTTTTACAATTAAAATTGAATTGATAACATAAAAAGTAAAATACAAATACATTACAATACTGCAATTTTTTATTTTATAAAAAAAAATAATCCTTTTAAATAAGTCTCAAAAAGACGGTTAAGGACGTTTGAAAAAAATCAAACTTTGGGTGGGGATCATTTGAAACCCCATATCTCTTTCTCAGTGTAAGACAAACGCTTCAGCCATTAAGCTAAGTATCTCAGTATTTAATTAATTACCAGGACTTAAAAGAACAAAAATATAATGTTATTTATGTGACTATAGATCTAAGATCCAATAAGGCGTTAATCGGTACTCTCGAGAGGATGCAAATATTATTTTCCCTCGAAACGAAAATTTAAAGATAAATGTACAATTTGTTTAATGAAGGGTAGTAAAGAGAGTAAAAGAGATAGAGAGTGAATCTTAAGAATCTTGCAGAGTCGGATTTCTATGCAAATCCACTTCTCCACTTCGCTACCCTTCTCATTGCGAAATCTTTGCCCCTTTTCCACCTTTTCTCATTCGCCCACTACCAGTAATACTATCTATGGGCTAATATATTACATTAATAAATGAACCGTTTGATAAGATAATTCGATTAGATCGGCATGGAAATTCAGGTCAAACAAATTAAAGACAAAGTTGCTTATTCTATTTTGATTTCTGATTAGATTATCTATGGATTGAAGAGGGAGATCGGAAAGCAGTGGTTAGCTTCTAATCTGAAAATTAGAGCATCCAACATAGGTGATGGATAGCTGGTCCCTTTTGCCCCTAATGCTTGCTCACTTGAGCCGGGTTTACAATGTTGTTGTACTCTAAGTATTGAACAAATTGATTTTAAACTAGAGCTTTAGTTCACCTAGTCTGTATCAAATTACAGGTGTAAACAATAGATTAATGTCTTGGTAAAATGTGTTTGAAGAAGATGTGTTGTAAGAAAATATTACGAGTTTGAAACACTCAAAAAGGGATGTACCCGCAGGTAAACAATCCACTATTTTAAAACAACCTCTTTGATATCATTTTTAACCCTAGAAGGCACAAGCTTTGTCACAATAATAAAGTCGCACAGGCTCTGTCAGCCCCACAATATGTTTCATTGGTTTATAACACATTTTTCAATAATTTTATTCATGTTTTTTTATTAATTTTAATTTATATCAAGATTTATAAAAATAAATAATAAATCAATACTTTTTGACTGTTTTTAACCGACTTCAAAAAAGGAGGAGGTTCTCAATTCGACTGAATTTTTGTTTATGTATTTTTTATTGTACTTGGCTAAAAAAATTAAAAAATGAAAAATTGTACACAAAGCCACAAGCCGGGTCTATAGGTTTATTGGTTTATAATACATTTTTCAATAATTATATTCATTTTTTTATTTATTTATATCAGGATTTATGAAAATAAATAAAGAAATGTTTTTTAATGAATTATCAACAAATAGTAAAAAGTCTACCTTCTCTAGGCCACTAGGCTAATGAATTCAGTTTTTATTTTTTAAAAGGACAAAGGAATTTTTATTGCTGTCATAAAAAACAATACAAAGGAATAAAACAATTCATTCATAAAAGTATAGTAAGTATAGTAAATTTTTTATCAATGAAACTATGAACGAATGAAAATAATCAAATTATTCATAAACTATTTGAGATATTGAAACGGGGTTTTCACTATTGTAATCCTAGTTAAATACTACTTACTAATTACTCTAAGTTAATTTAACTATGATAGTAGTTAAATTGAAAGTTTGTTGCCGAGAGTAGCAGAATTTATAATATAAGTATTTTAAAGTTTTCTTTTGGTAGAGTTTTCTTTAACTATTAAGGTGTTAAAGTAAACTTAGTTTAAAAAACAATCGTATATATTCGGAGCTATAATACTAATTAGGTCGACACGATATATAGCTAACTATCTAAATCGCACATCTCTAATAAGAAAATGTAGTCTCGTTCATCAGTGTTCTCAAAATCTGTCACCTCCTCTCATTATTTCTAATAACAAAAACAAAACCCATTTCTTTAAAAAAAGATGATTTATCAACTTTCTCAGGTTCTTGATTACACTTCCTAACAAGCAAACGAGAAAAAAAAACAGTTCCAATTTTATCATAGTAAAGGGGCAAAAAAATATTCTAGAATAATAATATGTCTGTTGTTTGATAAGGGTCGTATATCTCCGTCCACTTTGATTGACACCTTTACGAAAAGCCCCGGGTCGAAAAATATCTTCTTCAACCCATTTTTCCCGATCTTTGCCTTTTAGATTGGAACGAGAAAGAGAAGGAAAAAAATCACCTAAAGAAAGAGTAGGAAGGTAATGTTTGCTGTGACGGACACTCAATTTCCCATCGTGAACCCTTCAGGAAGAGCAGGAAGGGAAAAAATCAACCTTCCACATGACTATTCATCACACCAACTTCATCTCTATCTCATTCCTGGTTTAGGTTTTTCCATCTCCCATATATATATATGTATATGTATTATAAAAATGAAAAATTCAAAAATATAGATTTACATTCATGTTGTACTTCTCTTTGTGAAAACGAACAATTGATTATATTTTAAAACCACATCTGCCGAAATTGAATTTTCTTGTAGGTACATGCTCAAGAATGAATGATTTTGATTGACTAGCTTGGTGATATTGAAATACTAGAAGCGAAAAAAGTTCGTTGGTACTTATCAACAGATGGCGCCTCATTGGTCTGTATAAATCAAGAAGTTCACAAATAATTTATTTGTATTGTTAGTAAAAAATTATTATTAGAAGACAATAGAATACAATAGATTATCTAATGAATTCCAAAATACATTTCAAAGACGGTGTACACCTAATTTCAATCACGGTTCACCCCTCGTTATTATTTTACTATTTTGTAGATGATTCCATTCAAAATAAATACATTTTAATTGAAAAAAACCTTTGGATGAGATTCGAAATTGCAGCAACAACCCTCAATCTAATTGATTCGGTCAGTAGATTTTAGTAGTACCTAAATAGTGCTTATTTTAAAATAATATTTTATATGATAAAATATATTTTATTTTATTTAAATATCACTCCTTTTAAAACCTATTTAATATAATCAATCTTAGATCTGATTACTTATTGATCAGGTGCCTAGGAATTAAGGGATTGAACTCCTCCATTGAGCCAGCACTAACGAACTGAAATAATCCTATTAAATATTAAATAATTAAAAAATGTTTTAATAAATTCATTTTTACAATAAATTAGTGGTCTTCAAACTTTGTCGACTCACAAAGCCCTTTTAAAACTATAAGGTTTTTTCGGGGAACCCCATCTTCCACTTAGAAAAATATATCTTAAAATAAAATTTAAAGTAAATCAATATGTTATCGATAATTTATGTATTCTTCTTCAAGAACCATACTCGATTCCGAGCGTCGGCGATTACTGTGGAGAGTTGTCTCCCCACTGTAATTGTCCTGGGGAAAATTTTCACATGGGTGATTTCCCATTGCCTTCTACTGAAGGGATCTGATTATAGCCGGTCAAATATTTTTAGAGAGTTTTAGTGAGTCGGGCTTGAAACCCCTGCTAGCTTGATTAGAAGGTATACTCAATAACAACTCGGCCAACCTGACTCCTTACGTATGCATAGACAATTAAAATAAGAGTATTGTATTTTTTATTAAAAAATTTTAATATAAAAATAATGTAATTTACTCATTAATAGCATTAACGCATGCGCCGCTGCGCATGAATGAGCAGCCCACACACAAAGCTTCTGATTAATTTTCAAATTTGGATTGGCAACTAAGTAATTGCGGGTTTTTTTTTTTTTAGAAAATCAAAGACAATTTTTTCATGGAACTAAATAACTTTATTCTGTAATGTATTGCCCATTTTGATCAATGACCTTTTGCCATCTTTCAGGCAGCATCATAATCCCACGTTCATAAAACTTCTGGTTTTTATTAGCAAAAAACTGAATCAGGTACGATTTGACATCATCATCATTATTGAAATTTTTACCATTCAAGGAGTTTTGTAAAGATCGAAATAAAAAGTAATCAGATGGTGCAAGGTCAGGACTATATGGTGGATGTGGCAAAACATCCCAACCAAGCTCCAATAATATTTGCCGAGTGACCAAAGATGTGTGTGGCCTTGCATTGTCATGATGGAATACAACACCTTTTCGATTTGTCAATTCGGACCGCTTTTCTTCTACTGCATTGTTTAATTTCGTTAGTTGTTCAATGTAGACAACAGAATTGATCGTTCGGTTGGGTGGTAAGAGTTCAAAGTAGACAATTCCTTTGTAACCCCACCAAACTGATAACAAAACCTTCTTTTGATGAATACCAGCTTTTGATGTTGTTTGAGCTGGTTCACCTGGCCTGCTCCACGATCTTTTCCGCTTGATATTGTTGTAAACAACCCATTTTTCATCGCCAGTTATCAGTCGTTTTAAAAATGGATCATTTTCATTACGCTTCTTTAGCAAATCGCAGCTGCTAATGAGTTGCATTAAATGCGTTTCTTTCAGTTCGTGAGGAACCCATGTATCGAGTTTTTGAACATAGCCAAGTTGTTTTAAGTGATTTTCAATGCATGTATGTGATACATGAAGCTTCTCTGCAATCTCCCGTGTTGTACTGTGACGATCCGAATCGATTATTGCTTTGATTAGGTCGTCATCAACTTCAACTGGACGACCAGAGCGTTTTTCATCTTTGAGTGAAAAATCACCAGAACGAAATTTGGCAAACCAATTTTGACACTGCCGTTCTTTAAAGGCTTCGTCGCCATAAACAGCACATAACTTTTTGTGAGCTTGCGATTCGTTTTTCCCTTTGCGGAAATAAAAAAGCAAAATATGACGAAAATGTTCCTTTTGATTTTCCATTTTTCAACGAACGCCAAACGAAAACTACGCACCGATCAAAAAACTTTTTTTACTGATTAACAGGTGAATTACCAACTATCAAATAACAAAATGTGTTTTACATTTGGACTACGCCAGCAAACCTAAAAATTCAACTGAAGCCATCTATGAGTGAAATCCGCAATTACTTAGTTGCCAACCTATACCGGGTGAGTTGCTTATCTTGAGACAGTCTTATAACTCAAAACAGTGCATTATATGAAAAAATGCCTTCCCCTCTGATGTAAATAAACTTTTATTTGAAACTTTTTTTCATATAATGCACTGTTTTTGAATTATAAGACTGTCTCAAGATAAAAAAACTCACCCGGTATATGTATATTTTTTGGTTAATAAACACTAGTCAACTAGTGTGAGTGCTTTATAAATTTGTTTAGGAATTTTTATTTTGACTCGCGGAACCCCCAGAGATGTAATGCGGGACCCTGGGGTTCCGGGGAATACTATTTAAAGACCACTGCATTAAAGAAAGGTTGTATTCTGATAATTGGAAAATGAAGACATAAATTTTATGATATATAAATAACGATATATAAATATGGCGTGCCGTGTATAAATGCTGTGGATGCAAGGCATCCCGCAAATTCCAAAATGTCAAGAGTATTTACATCGGTGTTATATTTGAAAATTTGTTAAATTTTAAAACACTTTCAATAAATACTATACAACTAATTCATTTAAAGTTATATAAAATTTAAAATTTAAGGAGATTTTTAATGTTAGAAAATTTAAAGAATATTGAAAAAATATTACCGATTTTCTATTTTATTCACTTCACCTCTCTTGTGGAAAAAACTTTGATTTTATTAGATTAAAATGTGAATTAATTTACATATACTCGTTCCACGACTTTCATTTAGAATCTATAAAGTGCATAAAAGAAATAAATCGTGAAAAATGAACTAAAATATGTTTATAGGAAAGTATTTGCTTTAATGAAGACCAATTGAATATTCTCTCTCTCTATAACGAGTATCGTTTTAGTCCGAGTGCAAAAGGCCATTCCTAGAATAATAGAAATTAAGAAATTAATCTCTAATAGTCTGAAACAGGTTTAAACTTGTATATGGCCTCCTTGCACTACACTTATAAAGAAAGAGAGATCATTATAATAACGGTCTTTGTAGTTATTTGCATCGATCAGATTCCAATGAAGAATCGCTCACCCGCATTTTAAATAATAGAAAAAGTAGGAAAAAACACTTTTTTTATGCACGATTACAATACTTGACCATACCCTGTATAGTAAAGTAAAAAATGAAAACTCTTTCAAAACTTGGTACACAATAGAACTAGCTTAGTAATGATTAATAAACCTAAATATAAATTGTTTATTTGTGGCTATACTATATATAAAACCTTCTTAAAATTTCAATGGAGTAATTAAAAAATTTTTCTACCTTTTGAACCAGATATTTCAAAATCTAATCAGTAGTAATAAAAAATAGGTAAAATTGCAAGGTGGGTTTCACATAAAACAATTAGTGTGTTTTTATGTGAAACCCACCTTGCAAATTTACCTAATTTATTTTATAAAAAATGATTCACCCTGAACCAACACTTATCTCCTTAAAAGCTATAAATCAGTACTACCATGTATCAATATACAAAAGAACTTTTTGACTTTCCGTTCTTGGTTTATTGTATCGGAATTCAGACACACAAGAGAAAAAAATCATAGTTGGAAAATATTTTCCCCAGCGATTCAAACATTTTATCACAATGAGCAAATATTTATTTTTATGCGTGATTTAATTCATTTAATTTGCATTATGCCTTTTACGAGCGTGTCAGTCAGTTTTCAACTATGAAAAGAATTGAAACATCACCAGATGAAGCGGAAGTAATATAGATTATCCGCTCTGTTTAAATATCAATTGATAAAAAATCTAAAGTTAAATTTAGAATAATCAACGAAAAATTCTATCAATAAATTTTGCAAAAAGGAACGAAGAAAAAAATATAATTTAAAAAATGAAGGTCAATTTTTTGGACAGCATCCCCTGGTTGAAAAGTCACATATTTAACTATTTCTAATTAAAAAAAAATCATTAGTGTAAAGATTTAAGCATTTTTTGAGTTTCTTTTTTTGAAAAAAAGAAGGAATTTTTTCAAAAATCAACCCAATTATATAATATTAAGAAGTGAAAATTTTTCTGCTTTATTTCTTATATATGTTGCATATCGGAGAGAGATTTGTCTTAAGGGTTTGGCTAACGACCCGGAAAGCGAGTTAGCGCTTGGGTTCGATTCCCAAGGGGACGAAACCCTCTGATATGCAATGTAAAAATATTTCTACTAAAATCTTAGATTTGTTTCCTAAATAAAATTAAATTCACTTTTTAATATTATATAATTGGTTTGATTTTTGAAAAAATTCCAACTTTTTTCAAAAAAAGAAACTCAAAAAAGATGCTTAAATCTTTACACTAATTATTTAAATAAAGGGCCCGACACTGAAAACTTTAGCCTGATTTTTTACTATTCCCTTCGAGTTGAATGGAGTGAAAAATTTGCTGCTTTATTTCTATATATGTTGCATATCGGAGAGAGATTTGTCTTAAGGGTTTGGCTAACGACCCGGAAAGCTAGTTAGCGCTTGGGTTCGAGTCCCAAGGGGGCGAAACCTCTGATATGCAATGTAAAAATATTTCTACTAAAATCTTAGATTTGTTTCCTAAATAAAATTAAATTCACTTCTTAAAAAAAAATCAATTTTATATATAACAAACTAATGTACTTTTATAAAAGAAATAAATTTTATAAATTGTTGAGTTTATTGAGATATACATATATTTTACCACTATTTTTAAATAAACAAATAGTAGATTGACTTACATCTCTGAATTAATTAATTTATACTATATATTATGATAAAATAATAATAATAAGTATATCGAGCCTCTCCATGATCTCGAATTCTTACGCCTTTGATAATGATGAAATAATATTATCAAAACAATTTTTTTTTTATTTGATTAATGTTCATTTCATATAAATTATTCAAATATTTGATGTCAGACACCTAACCAAAAGCGTGGTGTGTTCCACAAACTTTATTGGGTCACTTTGTCATTAATCATTCCTATCTTCATTATATAGCCCATTCTTATTTTCTTTTTTCAATGTTAATATAAATGCCTTTTTCACTTTTAGGAACAAATCCAACTCCAATTTTCATTGGAATCGGCGTCTTAGAACAAGTTTTGAAATTGAATTTGTGTAACAAACAAGCTAAACCAACTTTAGTTTGTATTAATCCAAATCTGGCACCTGAAACAACAAGTTAATTATTTAGTGATTTTTAATGAATAGAAATAAAATCTAGTCGTGTAACTAAAGTTACTTTTGCACCTCTCCCTTCTCGCCAAAAACCTTCTTTCCCACAAATCCCTGCATTTTGAATTATTGAACTTATTTTTTATTACTATTTTATATAGAGATTAAAAATTTTAATTTCTTTGAAACTTTTCAGAAATAATATATTTTTCCAACTTTCGTCAAGAGATAGAATTTTACAAAGCCCCATCTACTAAAATTTCATTTTTAATTGCAAATTTAGTGTTGAAAAATAAAATTACATCAAAATATCTGGAAAATAATTGAGCCGTTTATTTTGAAAGTGGCCTAAGTCTATTATTTGTTATTTTGAGATATTTGTATTTATATTTTTATAAATACATATATTTATATATATTTTGACGAATTCATTATGATATTGTACTCCTTTGGCTAAGATATTAATATAATATAATATTAATATTATATAATATTAACGAAACTATAGTCTCGTAATAAATAAATAAAATTTATAATTCAAGCAGAAGACACACTCTTTTATTGTCTCCTTCACTATATACAAATTCTGCTACTCTCGGCAAAAAAACTTTCAATTTAAATCTGTCATTAACTCATTTTTTTCAAAATTGGAGTTAGGCCACTTTCAAAATAAACGGCTCAATTTTCTTTTGCAGCCTTTACCAATGGAGAAAATTTTACAAAGGGTCCCATCTGATAAGTAATTTTTCGATTTTCATAGGAAAAATAAAATTTAATTTCCACGAAAATTATACATACTGCTATTTATATAAGTAATTTATAAAGAGATGAAAAAATATAATTTTTTTAACAATTTTTCAGAGACAGAATTTACAAAACTTTTGTATTTTTTAATAATTAAATTTAGCGACTGTTTTCTCTGCTGTTTAATAATTTTTCACAAGTTTGTGTTTATTGAAACATAAATAAACATTGACACATGCCCCTGAAAAAAAATTGCTCACATCCAAGTTCTCTATATTCTCATTTACATACCAATACAGTTACGTTGTCCATCTCCAAAAGGTAAATAAACCCCAGTTGGTAAATGTACTTTTTTTTCTGCACTAAATCGATCTGGATCAAATTTTTCTGGATTGGGAAAATATTTCGGATCATAATGTAATCCCTGTACAGGAATTAACATTTTAATTCCTTTTTCTATGAGAACAGGCTCTTTATTAATACCACATTTCATCTCGACTCGTTCTGTTGTGATTCTGTTTAGCATTGGTAGTGGTGGATATTTACGAAGAGTCTCTGGAAATAAGAATAATTAAAATTATTTTTCAGGGTTAATATGTAAATATACACAAAAACAAAATGTCGAGCTTTACTCTTTACTGGTTTATTTGCACCATTGTAAGATATTAGAATTCTGTAAAAATAAACATAAATATGGTGAATGCACTATAAGACTTTCACATGGAACCTCCTTTCATTGAAATTAAAGATTTAAATTTTCACCCTTAAATTTGAAAATAATCAAAAAATTGTATTGTCAAAGAATAGGCAAATTAATTTTGGGAAAAAAAGAAACTATTAATACTTTTTTTGCGACAAGCCTAATCAACTCCCTACTTTAATTTCAAACGGAATAAAATTTATTCTCACTGAAAAGTTTATAACTAACACATGTTATTTATTAATTAAATAATGACATTGAAATTTTCATACATTTACTCTTATTTAAATAGAGATAAGGATAATTACATAATACTCAAGGCTTTGACCGCCACCGCATCGAGACACGCCTAATTAAATCCCTCCTCCCTCCACTTCCTTCATTTAAACCTCAAATAATGCAATAGCTGCACGTATCTGGACTATTAGTAAGACCTTATGGTAGGACGTCATTAATGATCATGGTCTCCATTCGCAGCGGATGAGCCCAGACTCTAGCGGGAATGCCCGAAAGATGTGACATTATATAATGTATAACTTGGCTCAGTCGCTAACTCTACACTTAATGAAATTTAATATACTGACATTAATAATATTTAGGATACGGATGAGAATAAATAAAAAAATAATAATCAAATAACTGACATTAATAATATTTATTTAGTGTTTCTTGTTAGAGTGAAATTAATATTATTTGATTACATTTAAATAGGTAAAAGTAAAAAAAAAGGAGAACTTAAAGATACGACCTCCTAAAAGGCTTAGTGATACATTTGCGACATTAACTTGGATCATGTTGAAATTTTTAAAATGCATAGCTCGTAAACATACTCCAATTTAAAGATTTTACAAAAAAATAAAGACTGGAACAATGGCACATCTAAAAATCTTTCAAGACTTAGTTAATCTAAGGCTTGAAATGGAAAATTTCATGAACTATAATGCTAAACCGCAAAGTATTTCAAAGATCAAAAGAAAAAAAATTTTCTTTATTTTTGAAGAACACAAAAATAGAAGTTCATAGTTTCACAAACCGTAACTATCTTTGAGCACAGTTCCGGGTTGCTACAATCTAATCCGAGCTCTCAATTAACCAATACATTATATATATTAAATACATAGAGTCCTATTTATTCTACTACCAGAAATATCAAATATTTTTTTTTTATTCCATTGTTGTATTCGGTGTTTGATTCTAGTATTGTAGAAGAAAAACATAAACAGTAACAAAGTATGGACTAATTAGGTGACAGAGTATTACTGACTATTTTGTACTAATTTTTAATTAAAATCGATAAAATAATATAATAAAAAATACTATAAAACTTTAAAATATCAAATGATTGGAAATTTATAACACTGCTTGATCAAAGATTTAAGAATAAATTAGATTTCGTTAAAACATACCATTAATAACTTGTTCCAAATATTCCATTTCAGCGAGCGATTCGTAAGTAAGTGTAGGCGATCTCCTCATTACTTCATCAATTTCTTCTTGAACTCTTAATTGAATTTCAGGATTTGTTACTAATTCATAAATTGCAAAACTCATTGTGGTTGATGAAGTTTCAAATCCCGCAACAAAAAATACAAACGCTTGTGCAGCACATTCCAAAATTGTTAACGAAGTTCCATCTCTTTCATTTGACTTCTTCAGATCTTTCGTTTCCTCATCGTCAATATTTTCGTTATTTTTTAATTGAATCAGAAGTTGCATGAAATCGTTTCTTTTGATATTATTCTCCTCCCGATATTTTATTGTGTCTCGTACCATATTTATAAAATAGGATTCACTCTCCGGATTGGAAAGTTTAAGTTTTAAAAGTAGTCTAAGTGGTCTGCAGAACATATCTAATGTTCTTTTGAATGTACCCAACTTACCAGAAACAGAAATATTCTTTCCCATATGTCGAAATTCATCATCTGGATTTTCTATAGAATTGCAAGAAATCCCAAAAGCACAAGAAGCGATGATATCTGTCAAAAGTCTTGCGAAAAGATCTCTCACCTCAAATTCCGTGTCCTTGTTCTCTTCGAGATATTTCACCAAATCATTAGACCGATCTTTTATAATCGGAAACATCATTTTTATTTTTCCGGAAGTGAACGTAGGTGAAAGTTTGATTCTCAAATTTCTCCATTTTTTACCATTCAAAGCAAACAAATGTCCGGAAAGTGGATCCAATTTTTCCGCGGGTCGTATTAGACCCCGATCATGGAATTTCTGGAAATCCTTTATCAGGCATTGTTTAATTAATTCCGGGTCACAGAGAATGAGCGTTGGTTCAGTTACATTATAAATACCAATAGCCGGAGCATTTTTATCGTTTGCTTTCTGATAAAACTTTTCTATTTCATGTCCCATCCATATTTGGTGTGTGACCACTTTCCCCCAATTTCCAAAAGGAAAACTTGGATCTAAGAAATAGATATTCAATCGTTTGAAAAACTGATAATTATATTGAAAATAGAAATAAACTATCAAGATAAACCCTAAAATTAGTGAAAATATTTCAAATAACATGTTGATATGTTCACTTCAACTCTCGCGGAGATTAACTAATTGAGAATTGTTTTGAACTGAGGTATTATATAATGAATTTATTCACTCATCGTGAATCATCGTGAATCATCATCTTTAGAAGAAGAAAACTAAAATACTTTTACATTATCTAAAATTGTAAATTACCAGATCCGGAAATTTTTTATGGGGGGGGGATGTATATAAGATCTACTTTTGATCTCGAAAGTGTGTCGCGATCGAATTGTCCAGTAAAGGCAGAGACGCTGCCCCCCCCCACACACACAGAGAACTTTATTTTTAAGTTCATTAAAATAAAAAAAAAAAAAAAATTGTTATAAATACCCTGTCGATTTGGCCGCCGTTTTTTGGCCTCTGCGTGCGACGCACGTGTTGCACTCCCGCCAGGCACGGGCCTGTATGGAGGGCGGTCGCCCCCTCCGCCCCTTGTAATCATACATAATATAACGCATATAAATGTCTTTGTTTTTTTTGAATGAAATTGATGGGAAAAGGAGTTACACCAAAAAGTATAACCCCTAAAGGCCTACATATAATTGATATCCGTTATATATATATAGGAGGACAACCTCCTTGTTTTATCTTTATGAATCAACATCTCTTGGGAAACAAAATATTTTTAAGTATTATTTTTTCTCTATGTTTGTGGAGGTGCGCTAGTTGATCACATAAAAAAAGGTTGTAGAAAGTTCGGTCTGATTCATAAATGTTTATGAATTTTTTGACGAAAAATTGATCTTAGATTTTAAGTTCTTGTCGTGTCCTTATAATATCAAGTCTCCTATCTTATCTTTTTTATCTCTGACAAGGTCAACTCTCTGAATTGATGTAAAAGATTAGATTGATATCTATGTCAAATAAATATAATAAAGATGAATATAAACTGAGACGTGCGTGCATTATTTATAGAATTAATACCCAGCTTCAAGATTCTTAATATATAATCAAGATACAATAGTTGTCTAGTAGCTTTTAGGTGCAAAATTAGAAAAAATAGAAT
This sequence comes from Forficula auricularia, assembly GCA_024734495.1. Classification (NCBI taxonomy): domain Eukaryota; kingdom Metazoa; phylum Arthropoda; class Insecta; order Dermaptera; family Forficulidae; genus Forficula; species Forficula auricularia. The sequence continues at coordinate 40,308,784 of JALMQS010000099.1, read as the reverse complement.
TGTTATTTATGAACTATTTATTTACAACATATACGGTCTAGAAGCCCACTTTTAAATAAAAATATATTTGTTTATTAATACACCTTTAAACTTTGGAATAAATAATCCTTAATTTTACCCAGTGAGACTTCAGATTTATCACTAGTCAAATAGTTATATTGGAAATTTGCGAACGGTTGTAACTAATAAGCTATAATTTGGCAAATAAGTTTCACTTAATTTTACTGCGCCTTTTCAAGTTGCAAATATCTTTTTCCTGACAAATTTTTTTCCAAATCTCTAAAATCTGCAGAAAGCGCACGGAATCTTGTAAAAGTGTCCACTTTTTCCACCAATTTATTTTCTTTTCAAACCATATTATGATATCAAAGTTTATTATAATTTTACAAATACAATATTAATAATATAAAAATTCAATTATTTTAAATTATTATTATTATTAATTACTAAAATATTTTAACATTTCTAAACGCTTATCTTTTTTTTATATACTCGTAAGCATCAAATCACACGGCTCTCTGAAAATGAGATTTATTGTTTCTTTGTTAAACAATGACTAGTTCTTATTCCTCTGTTTGTACTATTTATCTTTATTTAGTCAATTACATAATTTTTTTCATCACCAATAGTTACTTGTATTATTTTCAATGGGTTTTATTTAATTAAAATATTTTCTTTTATAGCTTGTGAAAGTAAACTTATGGTAACATAATAAAGAAAGTGAGCGCCTTCTATGTGATGTTAGTAAGTGAGAGGTATATTTATCAAAGTATTTATAGTTCAAAAAGGCTAATTAATGAAGTGGTTATCAAAAGAAAAAAGAAAACCGACTTCAAAAAAATTAAATGCAACAAATAAAATAATAGGAACTCAAAAATAAAATAAAATGCACTAAAAGGTATAAAATTCAGTCAAATCGAGAACCTTCTCCTTTTTTGAAATGTATGAGTTAATTAGGAAAATGAGGAGTTAACTTGAAAGTCAACTATTTAAACCGTGGTTAAGTATTTGAACCGCTGTTAAGTATTTGATCCGCGGTTAATAATTTGAACCGTGGTTAAGTATGGAAATAGCTAATTAAATATGAAATCAACAAGGTAAGTATGTAAACAGCGAGTTAATTAGGAAAGCGAGGAGTTAAATAAGAAAGCTGAGAGTTAAGTATTTCAACCTTGAGTTCAGTATGAAAACAGCTAATTAAATATGAAAAACCTTGAGTTGAGTATGAAAACGGCTAATTAAATATGAAATCAACAAGGTAAGTATGTAAACAGCAAATTAATTATTAATTAGGAAAACGAGGAGTTAACTAAGAAAACTGAGAGTTAAGTATTTAAACCTTGAGTTGAGTATGAAAACAGCTAATTAAATATGAAATCAACAAGGTAAGTATGTAAACAGCGAGTTAATTAGGAAAGCGAGGAGTTAACTAAGAAAACTGAGAGTTAAGTATTTAAACCTTGAGTTGAGTATAAAACAGCTAATTAAATATGAAATCAACAAGGTAAGTATGTAAACAGCAAATTAATTAGGAAAACGAGGAGTTTTCTAAGAAAACGGAAAGTTAATTATTTAAACCTTGAGTTAATAATGAAAACAGCTAATTAAATATGAAATCAACAAGGTAAGTATGTAGACATTGAGTTAATTAGGAAAACGAGGAGTTAACTAAGAAAATTTAGATTTAAGTATTTAAACCGTAGTTAAGTATGAAAACAGCTAATTAAATATGAAATCAACATAAATAAACACGAATTCGATATTTCAAGTATTTTAAGAATTATAGACGGGTACGGAACTTTCGACATACGGTGGTCCGACTCGCAAATGCGTTTTCCGTCTTATTATTTATATTATTATTTTCATAATTTTGATCACGGAAGGTGAAGGAAGCTTTGCAAAGTTAAACTTCTATAAAAAAGTAAAGAAAAATTGTTAAATTGTTGTAAATTATCGTATAAGCTACAAAATGAAAAACTTCAAAATTTACACAGTTGTAATTATTTAGAAAATAAATTTTCCAATGATTAGGAATTTCATTTATAATATTTATTTAATAAACAATTAAACATATATGATCATGTTGACCATAGTGAGACTTAGATAATACTTTACATGCATCTCATAAGAGAAAGATTCCTGTGAATGAATCAAAAAATGATAATAAAATTCAATTCATGAATAGAGGAATTCTCTCGAAACGTTAGCGGGTTTTAAATGAAGATATTAAGATTGTTTTTTTATAAAAGATTTTTTATTATAATTTCGATTATTTGCTCATATGAATTGGAGATTTCCGCTATTTTGTCATTGATTATATCATCAGAACTTGACCAAATTAATATGGTACCAATCGGAAACTATACTGAACCCAATGCAAAAAAATCATCAAAATCGGTTCACAATTGGCCAAAAAAACGAGTAACATAGATACAAAAAAAAAATCAGCCGAATTGAAAACCTCCTTCTTTTTTTGAAGTCGGTTAATAACAATTAGGTAGTAATAATTTTTAATTTAAATTTTTAAATTACTTTTTGTCTTTTGATGGAAATATATATGGTCATGTTAAGGAGCATACATTTCTATTTTTTTTACTTGTTTGTTAATTGATATTATTAGTTACAATATCGTGAAATCTTAATAAGAGAGGATGGAAGGGCTAAAAGGGAGAGGTGGAGAAGGCCCTATCAAACAATATAATAATAATTTAATGCGTAAAAGCCAAGTTTTAGGAAAATAATTTCAACTAAAAATATGAAATCATTAAAAATATAGATGGATATGTGAAATGAAAAACATGCGTTTTAATTGAAGTTACTAATATATTCTAGACACATTTAATAAATTGATGATTTTGAACTTGGCAGCACATTAGATCTCACTACTTTTTTTTGGCAAACGGCTTATTAATCGAACTTGGTCTTTTTTACACAGGTGTTTTTGTTGCGATTTATTTATTACGCCTAACTTAACTTATTATCAAAAATGTAATTATCACTAGAATGAACTTCTTTTAAAAATTCTTTGTTATTTTTAACCTCGTCAAAAAATTGACAATATAGTTCCCAATTAATTTGGGTTGAATATATTAAGCGCTTTTTAATTGTTTCCAAATAACCGGGGAAAAAAGACAAATTGGCCGGGACACCTGAACCATGCTTTCTTTTTAACCGACTTCAAAAAAGGAGGAGGTTCTCTATTCTACTATTTTTTTTTTTTTTTTTGTCTATGTTACCTCATATCTCCACCAATTGTGAACCGATTTTGAAAAAAAATCTGCATTGGGTTCAGTCTAGCTTTCGATTGGTCCCATTTTTTTTTTTTTTTTTTTTTTTTTTATTGGTATTTGACCTTTTTTGTTAGGTTTGTCCAGGCCTGACTACTTTGTTTATTAACCGGTTTCGATGATTCTTATTTTATTGGAAAGGGGTATCTTAGGGATGCTGCCATATTAATTTGGTCAAGTTCTGATGATATGATCACTATTAATAACATCACTAAAAAGAGAAAAATAAAAATAATTTTTAAGAAAAAAATAAAACCGACTTCAAAAATTAAATGCAACAAATAAAATACACTAAAAGGTATAAAATAATTATTATCTTATTTAGTTACAACTAAACGACGAAATATTAACATGAAATTACTTTTTGAAGTCGGTACCAAACAAACTATACCTACAAGCGAGCATACCCTCCAAAGGTACTAAGTAAGATCCGTCGAGTGTGATTCATAAAAGGTATATGTTTGGCACCGACTCCAAAAAAGTAATTTCATGTTAATTTTTCGTCGTTTAGTTGTAACTAAATAAGATAATATTTATTTCATACCTTTTAGTGTATTTTATTTGTTGCATTTAATTTTTTGAAGTCGGTTTTATTTTTTTCTTAAAAATTATTTTTATTCAAAAAATAGTCTAAAGAAATTACAAGAAAGCTATCTACTGAATCCAAATTATTCTTTATTGAATATCAGAAGGGTTGAATTGTGTCCTCCACGGAGAGCCGAACCCGGATCGCTTTTTTGACCTTGGGTTTAATTCCAAGAAGTGTGAATACAATCAAACCAAAGGAGTGACAAAAACAGCTCTGGATTAATATTTTTCCTGAAATTATTTGTTAAATTTATTTATTTTTGTATTTATAAAAATCTGATCTGTTTCAAATAATCTATTCTCTGTGATTTTTGCTATCCCAATTTTTTAATATTTTTTTCTTCTTGTTTAGTTAGAAAGAAAAAGAAAGAAATTGCTCAAGAGAATACCTAGAAACGGCATTTGTTTGCCTCTGAATTCTATTATACGAACGTAATCTTTCCCTTGCTGACCCCTTTCCCGTCCCTCAACCTTCCGTCTTAAAGATTCTGTTATGCACACCTGAGACCACTTTGTACTGTCAACATACATTTGTACTAGAAGCCTTAAAATAAACAAGCAAAATGTACAAATTGAAAGAACGAAAAACGGATTTAAGAAGTAAGTGTAAAAAGAGAGAAAAAATGTTATGCAAAGAGAAAGTAATCCATTTAAGATTATATATAATAGATAAAATCATTTTCAGAAATCTCTTCTCTATTGCAATTATGCCGTCGCGCAAGCCAAATATTATAGTAAAATCTACTAAATTCTAACATGACTTATTTATTTTTAGTTTAATCGTAACATTTGCCTTAACGTCAAAAAAGTTTTACTTCTATCGCGCGTAAAGGTTACACGCACTTTTTTTTTTACATTTTACAATTTTTAAAGGCGGATCAATAAAATTCATTTGGTTATTTCCTGTAATTTTTTTATTAATTCAAGTGGTTAAAATATTTCGAAAACGCTACGATTCCTCTTCCTCAGTGGAAACCACCGTCTCACCAACAATATACCAAACCCATCAGCTTGCACAAATCAACGAAAAAAGCTTGACCGTACTCTATATAGGTACCAGTCGCGGTTGGTGACTTTTCAACCAGGAGATGCTGTCCAAAAAACGCGTCATTTTTTGAAATTTTATTTTAATTTTCGATTTTTTTGCAAATTTCATCGAAAAGACCATCATTTTCGTTATTTTTCAAATTCAACATTAGATTTTTTTAAAATTTTATCTGAGGACCTTCGCCCCAACGGATACTGCTTTGTGTGAGTGAAGGTAGGAGTAGAAAAATTAATACCTTTGACTTAAGGAGATGGAAATCGACCATCTTCCGCAATGAATCAACCTGTCCTATAAGAAAATCTTAAATTTTTCCTAATTCAATTGCTATATAAGCCAGCCTAGACTTGTCTATACTACTCTTAGTTATTTCCTATCTTAGTTAATAGAGTAAACTACACACCCTTTACTCTATTAACTAACATCATGTTTCACCTAAAACCTACACCACTTTCCATAAGTAAAATTTCCTATCTTCTATATTGAGAGTTCTTAGAAATGGATTAGTCCAAAAATTTCTCAATTATCTTTATTTATTCCTTTCTTGTATTAATTCTATTTTAATAGTTTCTTAGCGAGAATAATTTTTATTCGACAAAAACTCGCCTGGACTTGTCTTTGACATGCTTGAACTGGAAGATATTTCAGGCAGGGAGTTCAAACCTTCTATCCGCTCCCTTTTCGGAAAATCATTAATTTTAATTGTCCCTTGAAACTATGCAAACATTTTATTTCATTTCTAGAACCAATAGATATAATTTTCAAAACAAAAAAATGTTTTTTTTATAGAAATATTTGAAATAACGGAAAACAATTTGAAAATTTAAAGATCCTCCTGAAATTTTGAAGTCGATCTTATATATTTATGGAAATACTTTAAATGTTTGAAATTTTAGGGATGCGCCGCATCCACAGCATCTATGGACCGCACACCACTGATAGGAATATATATATATATATATATATATATATACAATTTCACAGTACAAGATGACAACTCATAACTTTTTGTCGGCGCAATGAAGAATAAAATACAGTGAAAAGTTATAAGGATTTGAAATAAATAAAAAAGTGATGAAAAATTGAAAGTTTCAACCTCTATTAGAAAATTAGAATAATGGAATTATTTTAGAAACCAATTTCTACTGTATTTTGGTGTAGGTATCAAAATATTAATCAATAATATGAATAACATTTCAAAAGTTGAACTTCGCAGACGAGTTTATTTTAACTTCGTCGTTTCAAAGCTATTTGAAATATTTATATTAAAATGAAATCGAGGACTTTTTCATAGTCTCTAATAAATGCCAGGATGAGTACTTACCCCAAGTCATCCCTTGCCTAGGAGAAACCCTCTCGAAAGTGGAATATTATGTATTTTTTTTTTTTGAAAATCGTATGCCAGGCTTAAACCACACTGGAATTCTCCAAAATAGACATTTTGTGTAGTATAAATATTTTTTTAAACAAATTTATAAATGATGAATTGAAATATTCAAAAGTAAATTGTGTGTGGAAAACATCTACAAATGTAAATAAAAAATTTAATAAATGAAACCAACCGTCTCATGAGAGCATTTTTGTTTATTATGGGCATTTTGTATGAATTCCAGAGAGACTACAACCCGACATTGGATTAGTTGTTTCATTTCCGCTGATTTCTAATATCCTCTGGAGGCTAATTATTTTTTTTCTACTACTGGAATAATTACTCCATTAGTTTAAGTCCATTTTTCTCACTCTGTCACCGCTACAATCGAATTCTTTCACTAACATCACCATAAAAATCAAAGACTGGTTTGATGAAAATGGTTAGAATTATCTAATTTTCTGTTTCTAAAAGTAGCAAACTTCATATTATTCATTATCAATGGAAAATATTTTAAGCTAGATCTTCACACAAGGATTTCATTATGTCAAATATCAGTAAAGTAACTAACGCTCCGCGGGTCCTGTGTTGCGCAAGTAACCTTAGTAGTGGGCCCTGTAAGTAATAATAAAATTGAAAAGTTTTTGTTTTGCCGAGAGTAGCAGAGTTGTTGATTCACAATTCTTCAATTATAAATGTTTTTCATGGAGTCAATATCATATGGATATTGAAAAATTGGTGTTCGTTCGTCACTGGTGGACGGCTTGGAACTAATAAAGACATTCTTTTCGGTTCACATTCAAATACAACAATGTTTCCCTTTCTCCTTGTTTTACAACGAGAAAGGCTCACAATAGAAGGGTTTTTCTTTTTTCTTTTATCTTTTGTTAGCAAACATCTTAAGCAGATTACTATTTGATAACTCTATTTGATTGTTCAAACAAAGTTTTGAATTTCTATTGAATGATTTCAAAATTTCTAAAGATTCAATTGCGCTAATTAATTTTTGGTTCTTTTCTTCTTTTATTAATCTAATACCTGTTCCTTCTGGGAAGGAGTGATTGTTTGAATTTAAATGTTCCTCAAAAGAGTTTTCGCACTTTTTATTTTTAAAATCCTTTATATGTTCATTTGATCGAATTTTCAGATTTCTTTTCATTTCAAACTATAAACCCCTTCTATTTCTATATTTGGTAATTTGTCTTTTTTATTTGAACCTAAATCTTTTCCTAGAAGTTTTCCTGTAAGTAATCCCTAACCAAAAGCTGTCACTTAAAATTAATTGAAATTTCCTAAGAAGCGGATACCTAAGGCACTGCAAACATCACTTTTGGGTAAGAGATAGTAGTGCAAAGACCTCTCTCAGCTCCCTCAATTTAAAAATTATCACAATGGGCTAATAGTCACAGGATCTTTATGATCAGTTATCTTTTCAATAAAATGACATCACCGAATTTTTTTCTTTAATTATTTCAGGCTTCTCTTTACGTAGTAAAGTGTCGTATTTAATAATATACAAAATTAAAATAAAAAAAAACTTTGAATAAATAAATGAATAAATAAAATTAAATATTACAGTTATTTGGGATCATAGGAAACGGGAAAATTAAAATACAAAACAGTGTTTTCCTTTTAATGAGTCCAACATTTCGTCGTTTCAGACTTCTTAAGCGACTCACTATGTACAATAACTCAATTGTCCATTATTGATAAAACATAGTAGCCGATGAAGAAGTCGAAAAATAAACGACAAAACATTCGACTAATTAAAAGTAAAACTCGGTTTTGAATTTTAATTTTCCAGTTTCCTACGATTCTAACTACATATTATAAATATGGATGCGATTAAAGAAACACAAAATATTAAAATTAAAAAATGGTAATATTACAAAGAATTACACGAGTCAAAATTTCAATTTAAACTTAATATGGTAATTAAACAATGATTTCATAGAATATATATTTTTTACCGAAAATAGCAACTGTTGATTTGAGATAGTCAATGAGGGTGTCACTAACCATATCTTTTATTTATTTATTTATTTATTTTTTTATCCATACCCTGTTCGGGTTTTGGATTCTTAGATTTTTACTCTTTTTATATTACTTAGTTTACAATTTTTCAACTTAAGTATTTCAGATATAATTTCATATCTTCTTTGGCTTCTTCTCTCTTCCTATTTCTCCCTGTCCTCTACACCGCAGCTTCGCTCTCTTCCTCCTCTATCTTCTGGCCAGTCTTAACATGTTGCCGTCTATTTTCCTTTCAACCCTGCTCACCAACCTTTCATGTTCTTTCCCATTCTATCTTTGAATCTTTGGCATTCGTCAGCACTTCTCGTTTGCACCCTCCATATAAGGTGTCCATTCTTCCTTTGTTCCCCCACCAAATGTTGCCACATCTTGCTCTGGCCCATTGAATTTTATCCTTCTCCGCTCTCTCCTCGAGCCAATAGTTCTCCAAATCTGGTCCCTCTTTCAGGTGTTTATAATACGGGCAATAGGTTGATTTATCTATCCTGGACCAGTCTTCCTGTAAATTTTGTTCTATATCTGTTTTTATTAGTTGTTCCGCAATGCTTATGAACTCCTCATCTTCTTTGTCCAGCACTTGTTCTACCCCATGTCCCAAACTCTCAATCCTCTTCTCCTGCCCAAGCTGTCCAAACCCTGTTTTGCAATCCCCTTAGGACCGGTTGTATGTCGCAACGTAAATGCTTTTTACAACTAACACAGGGTAGATGGTAAATGGAGGGATTGGGATGGCCAATCAGACACCTTTCACTTTCAGTGCCTGTCATTTGATTGGCCATCCCAGTTACTCCATTTACCATCTAACCTTTGTTAGTTGTAAAAATCATTTACTATGCGACATACAACCGGCCCTTAGAATGTTTCTGAGACACAACAACGGCCATCTTTCTTCGTGTATATGTTTTATCTTAACCAGGTATTTGAGCATTCTCTTTAGAGCAAGTGATTTTATTTTTTCTTTCTTCCAGTGTATCCAGGACCATATCTTATATATTGTATAAAAATTTTCAAATAATTAAAATTTAAGATTTTGGTGAAGAGAAAACGTCACATGACAGAGAAGACCTCACATGATAGAACCAATATAACCAATTCTTAAATTTTAATTATTTGGCGATTTTTTTTGAAAGTAAACACTGTCATAGAAATCTGAAAATTGATTCAAAGGTCCAGCTTATCACATCTAATTACCATACTCAATTACAATTCATTAGCTAGAATCTTTCAAAAGCTACCCATCGGTTTTGGCTTTTTGGTACTTGGGTTTGATTCCTATTATCTATAACATTTTAAGTTAACCATACGGCAATTTCTTTGATTTGATTTGAATTATTAATAAATAGATAGATTGTTATTTTCATTCATATTATCATCTTTGTTTAAATCCGTTCATCTGAGGCTTTTCATTGAAGATTTTAGCAATCTTTTTTCTATTGGGGAAGCATTCACAACAACTCGAAGCTTAAGGACCGTGTTATTTTGAACGACGTTTTATTCGTCTAGCCTTTGATGAATCAAAAAAAATTAAACTACAAGGCAGCAAGGTCTATTAAATAATCTAAAATAAAACTAAAGATATCTTATAATTTATATTTATATTTTGCTTTAAGGGGGTTCGTGACTGTTAATCATTTTTATAAGAAAATTCTCAAATTTTTACCTTGATTAATCATTGATGTATTAAATATTTATTCCCGAAATTGGAAGTTGCTCGTCTGTCCCATTACCGAGAAATAAATTATTGAAAATTGTCCTTTTAACATGGAAGCAAATGGACCGAGCTATTAAAAGGACTATAACTTCTATACAAATTATACCATTTTCAACAAATTTATACAGATCAATAATTCAACTTTTAGGAATCGAATGATACATCTTTCAATAGATTTGACAGTCTAATTAATTAGTTACTCATAAATATAAAAATAAAAAGTAATTTGCAGCCAACAGAATATAACAAAGGGACTAGTGTAGAATTCCAACTCTATTTCTTGAAATCGTTTTTGTGTTAAATAAATGTTTTTATAATGAGAAAAAATTTATCTCAATATTCTTTTTATTAATATTATCAAAACAAAGATTTTTATTCGAAATTAAACTCAGTATTAACAGAATCTGCCACTCTGCAGAAATACAAAATATTTTTTCGTAGATCAACCAGATAGATAAGCTGTCCCAAACCTTCTTAATTTCAAAAACCTAAAAGTTGAATAAGCCAAACCTTTCAAGAATTCTTAAGAAAAAAATATATTCGAAAATCCACTTTTGTCCTAATTTCTTTTCCTTTTTCAAATAACTCTCATTCAGCTTTTAATTTTTTTCTATCTATCTATTTTACTATTGAAAATAATATTCTCGTTGATGATGAGGTTTTTATACCCTTTAAAAGTACTTGAGTCTGAATGAAGATTGAATTGACTTTTTTACCTCTTTTTTATTATGTCTATAAACAAAAACATCCTAAACCACCAGCATCGACAACAACAGCGGCAAAAACAAACAAAAACTTAAAAACTTCTTATATATACAAATATATATATATATATATATATATATATATATATATAAGTTTTTTGTTTATATTTTTGTTTTCCCATATAACATGAAACATCTGACAATACAACGTCATAGAGGGGTATAGGAGGAGTTATTAAAAAGTTCATTCATTTTGAGGGATCGAAACAGATGTTTGAAAGAATCCAAACTTTATATCTAGTACATGTGCGTCGTTTTTCAATATTGTTCAATACTCAAGCGAAAAAGATAGCAAATAAAATATTAAATTCCATTAATTTTAATTTTTTATATATTTTAATTCATAATTCCATTTAACAAGCAACATGGTACTTCCTACATACAAATTCTAGCAATAAAAAATTAAAATAAAAGAAAAAATATCGTTTTCATTTAAATATATTTCTCTCTATATATAAAGTAGGAAATTTTGTACGATATTCTATATGTACATATAGATGCTAATCTTAGAAAGTAGTAATCCCAAATTAAAAATTCTTTCACCATTCGAAAGCTTACACCTTACACCTTTTCTCTATTAAATGCTTTATTTTATTAAGGGTTTTTTTCAGAGAATAGATCAGCATTAATGATTTTGTAAATCAAATCTGTATTTTCATCAATTTTCATTTGTTTATTGATAAAAGATTGTTGAATAAATATAAAACAAGTGTATGAATATTATTAATGGGTATAAGGGAAAGTTTCCGCAAACCATAGAAATTGAACCATAGAAAAAATAAAAAGGGTTTAATCGGTAATATGTAGTTTCATTTAAGAGACATTCCTATATTTGTTAAATTAAAAAGGGATAAAAAAGAAAAAGTAGATAATAAAATTAGTTTTTAAGAGTATAATTCAAAGATGATGTCCTTGATGCAAATAAACATACACTTATATTAATATAAATGAATATATATATATATATATAGGTGTATATATATATTTTTTGTTAGAGACTATTGTTTCGAAAACTTGACCTTTCTCTTCAGACTTTTTTTATAAAAATTTTACTTATGTTTTCATCTGAACAAGAATACTCAATTGAATGAAGATTAGGTTGAGAATTTATTCATTCAAATAAATTTTCATTCAACTGCAAATTCATGCGCAGATGCTAATAAAAATGATGAAGGTCAAGCCTTCCAAACAATATACCTAATACTTATATATTATATAACGAGAATTGTGAGCGTGCCTTACGGCTGGTTCCCTGGCGGGCGGCGTCTCGGTCCAAAAATTTTATTCATCTTAAAACACCACACTCCAAATGTATACCTGTAAACTCCCGAAAATACATAGTCTCTTAAAAGTTTCGCCTCATTTTCGTCCTGATACAGCTACAGAAATGAGGCTCTAGATATGAATCTGGAAGTATTTTTTTCTCTCTAATCTACAGCATTGTGATATTTTTTGTGTGGAAATATATTTATTTGAATAAGTGGGATCCTGTGAGGAAGAGAATTATATTATAGCATTTTTTTTTAAATTTGGGATTCGATAATCGATATAAGGCTCCAAATATTTAAAAGAGATCAGGTGTTGTTTGTATGACAGGCTGCTCCAGTATTGCCAGGAGAAACTCGGGAATACGTGTCTTAAGTCGTTCAATTTTGTAAAAATCCAAAAATAAGAATAACAAAATTTAGATTTTTAAAAAATTATAAAAAAGTGGCAAATTATTAAAAAATAAACAAATAATATATAAAATATAAATCAAATAAGATGTGATTAATTTATTTTTTCTGTGAGCAAAGAAAAGCGAATTGAATATTTAATTTTTGAGTGGTGGGGGGGGGGGAGGAATAATTATCAATATATTTAATGTTTCTTAATTTAAAATCAATTGGAGTCTTTCATTTCAAATTACAATTATATTTCAAATTTGCCGCAAATATACCGCAATTATATCGACGGCATCAGCGCTCCCTGTCGGCAGCATTCTCTGTTACAAATTAATCTAGGCTCTTATTTATATTATATATTTTTTAAATGAGTATTTTATATAGAGATTATTAAATATAATTTCTCGAAAAAAATATATTTATTTTGAAAGAGACAATAAAAGAGTGTGTTTTCTGCTGGAATTATAAATTTTATTTATTTATAACGAGGCTATAGTTTCGAGGGCTTTGTCCTCTTCATCAGTCTATTACAATTGATTCACAGGAATTAATTTATGAATGAAAGGTTAATATATTTTTACTCTAAAGAGTTTTCAGCAAATATTTTAGGTAGCCCAGAATTAAGAAATTTTAATTGAGAGAGTTTGGTTATAGAGCCCCCACTAGTAAAACAAAAATACTAGTGGAAAAAATGTGGGAAATAAATCAATTGGAATATTGCGTAAATAATATTTTATCACTGTTGATAACATTTTCTAAGTATGCTAAATTTCGTGAAATTCGCCGAAGTTGGTAGAAGTGGGTCAAAATTTTATTCCAAGATTCTACCCAATAAGACAGGTATATACATTCACACACTCACTATTTAAATGAAAGCATAAAAAATGAAGAAGATTTTTTTCTGGCAATTAATATGAACTCGAAAAATATTTGTTTGAAACATTAATTTATTTTTTGATTGAGTTTTCTGTCACTTTATTTATTAAGAGGCATTATTTTATTATTACACACAACGTGTTCTATCTTATTAAAATCTCTATTAATTTAATTTACTTATATATTATATTATATACGAGAAAAAAAGTGAATAATAGTGTATAGTATGAAAGCGAGAGTGGGGTGGGTGTACTTTTTAAATTATCTCTTTTAGTTTATGTTTTTATTCATATATATCATTAACTATATAAATTATCACTGTATTAATTTTATATAAAAAAACGTGCTTAACTGTTGAATAACTTTTAACACCCCTTTCGGTTCTACGCCCCCTCCCCCTCCATTTCTCTCCAGCCTCTGCTACTCAAACACACCGTTGTGGAATATTTAACATAAAATGTAATAAAATATCACCTATCTTTATTTAACATCACAGATTTAGGATTTTGCATTATCTCTACTCACCACCATCCACGATTCTTTAGCCACATCTCCATTTCCACCCCTGCCACTCTGCTTAACATAGAATATAATCCTATAATCATAAATTTAATAGAATTTTAATGAAAAAAACCCCTGATATTATCTATATCTATATTATTTATGTGAAGATAGAAACAAGGTTAAATTGAAAGAAAAATTTAAAAATTTCAAGGCTCAATATTTTTGTTGATATGGCGATTTCCGTATCCGTAATGTTGTTGCTTTGTCTAGCTCAATCGTTTCCTAGATAGATATCTCTATCTTTTCTACCAATGTTATGACGAGATACGATATTAAATATTTTTATAAAGAAGAATTTCTAAAAGAAGGTTTTCGCAACATTCGTGGTTCTGGTATAAGGGCATAAGGGCATATAATCCAGTTAAGGCATTCATAATTCATGGGAGATGGCCGTCAAATTTTAAACAATATGAAAACTATTCATTTAACAAGGACGCCTGTAGGGTAGGCTAGTAGGATCCAGGGGCGTCTTTTGGTTGAATAGATAAGGCGGACAGCTTTCCTGGACTATTCTTTACGTCATATAAGGGCAACCCCTGGCCCCCGGGCAGGATCCGGCCCTCCACCTTCTTCAATCCGGCTCGCGAGAGATTCGGAAATTTAAAATAACGTGCAAAAAAATTAAACAAGGGCAATTACTAAATCTGCTGTACAGTCATCTTAAAGCTTTTCAAAACAAAATTCGCTTGTGGGAAACACAAATGAAAAGTAAAAATTGTTTTCATTTTTACTTTATCCAATGCGAAGCATGGGGAAAGTATTGTAATTTAACATTATCCAGTTACAAAAACATTGAATAAGGTCGCTATGCTGAAAAAATGAAACTACTGTCAAAGCAATTCACTGATCGGTTTTCCAATTTTAAGAATATGAAATTGAAAGTGTTTGTGCCGAGAGTAGCAGAATTTTTATATATTGAAGGAGGCAATAAAAGAGTGTGTCTTCTGCTGGAATTATAAATTTTATTTATATATAACGAGACTATAGTTTCGAGGGCTTTGCTCTCTTCTTCAGTCTATTACAATTGATTCACAGGAATTCATAAATTAATTCCTGTGAATCAATTGTAATAGACTGATGAAGAGGGCAAAGCTTCGAAACTATAGTCTCGTTATAAATAAATAAAATTTATAATTCCACCAGAAGACACACTCTTTTATTGTCTCCTTCAATATTTAAGAATATGGATAGCACTTCCAATATTTTTGCAAATCCTTGTAAATGTAATGTGGAAGATGCTCCGCTTCACCTACAAATGGAGTTGATCGAGCTTCAAGAAGACTCATATTTGAAGTCTAAATTTGATGATGTGGAACTAAGCGAATTTTACAGAACATACCTTTCCGAAGAAAAGTACCTACAGCTGAGTGTTTTTTTTTTATTTATTTATTTATTTATTGTCACCGGGAACAAAGCCCATTTAGACAGCACATCAGTAAAGTGTTAGTAGGGTTAGTGAGGGAGCCGAGGTTTAGCCGGATGAAATTTTATATGCTAGCCAGAATCGAACCCCGGCCTCCCGCTTGAACATCGTCATCAACGATGCTGAAGCGGGGCCAGCGCGTAGCCAGCTCGGCCAACCCGGCTCCCCAACCCAGCTGAGTGTTTTTGCACGAAAAATAATTTGGACATTCGGAAGCACGTATAAATGTGAGCAGCTATTTTCAATCATGAAAATTAAATGAAGGCTGATCCTTTTGTCTGTAATAAAAATAAACTTTTCTTCGTTCCCTAAATTTAAATTTGTTATTAATTGTCTTTACACGGCCTCGTTGTGGTCGCGCCCCGGAGTGAAGAGAAAATTATTTTCGATCTTTGGGGTCTGCGATCGATTGGGAGGCGCTGGAATATTTAATTGTTTAATTAATGAATCAAGGCCTAGGCTGCGAAAAATGAACGAGGAGAGGATCAAAAAGAAATTCCATAATTCATATAGACAAAAGGTACTAGTTTGGGATCAGGGATCAGTAGCTTAGTGGATATAGGAGTCAAAACTCTTATGACAAAGCATTGCAGTACACATGCAAAGATCCCGGGTTCGAGCCCCGGCTGATCCTCCTGTCTGTAATAAAAATAAACCTTTCTTCGTTCCCTAAATTTAAATTTGTTATTAATTGTCTTTACACGGCCTCGTTGTGGTCGCGCCCCGGGTGAAGAGAAAATTATTTTCGATCTTTGGGGTCTGCGATCGATTGGGAGGCGCTGGAATATTTAATTGTTTAATTAATGAATCAAGGCCTAGGCTGCGAAAAATGAACGAGGAGAGGATTAAAAAGAAATTCCATAATTCATATAGACAAAAGGTACTAGTTTGGGATCAGGGATCAGTAGCTTAGTGGATATAGGAGTTAAAACTCTTATGACAAAGCATTGCAGTACACATGCAAAGATCCCGGGTTCGAGCCCCGGCTGATCCTTTTGTCTGTAATAAAAATAAACTTTTCTTCGTTCCCTAAATTTAAATTTGTTATTAAATATAAAGTAGCTCTGTTTTCATTTTGTATTAGCCCTAATATTTGATACCGCTGTCGTTTTGTTTTTAATCTGTTACTTGAGTTTTATCGAATAATAACATACAACAATTTGAGAGCAGATGTAGCTAAAAAATGCAAGTGTTTTTCTTCAATAAAATTTGTTTATTAATTTTGACATACGATATTTTGATATACTTACAGCGACGATATATTAAATATAGATAGATAATCAGACTTCCTATTTCTAGATCTCTAGAAGTTGTTACAGATAAGCTAGTTTGAGAATTTCGGTTATTTTGATGATATGATTTGACTGCGAAGAAGTTTTTGCGAAAAACTCGCTTGTTAAAGAAGCCTAATAAATGAATATATTAATTATTTTTTAAACAAAGTTAAAAAATGGTAAGCATCATAATTTTATATTGTAAAATAAACTCGAAAATTTCATGAAAAAATGTATTTTTTAAGCTTATCAAAATCGGGATTCCTGCTACACTGTGTATTTGTAGAAATGTTAGTCAAAGTTGGACAAGCTAATCGCCTCGGGAACAATTTACCATCTCCCAAGTCTTGAGAAGTTTCTCTAAATACTCTAGTAATAATACTAAATGCTCAGCTAGCCAAGAATATTACAATATTATATATACATCACTTATATATTTAAAGACAGTAAAAGTGTTTATGGAGAATGTAAGCCTTTAATAACAGCTCTATCGATGTTTATTTAGTACAAACTATTTTCAATAAGTCGTATCTAAATAGTCTCGATATATATATATATATATATATTAGGAGAGAGAAAGAGAGAGAGTTTGCTTTGAACGCCAACAACACAAACAACATTAGCATTAACAAGACTAAACTTATTAGACAAAACATTTAACTAGGAAGATATTTAGATAAGATTATATATAATCTAAACTTTGAGAGGTTACCACTTTGATTTCCTTATGATAAATTCAGAAACCAGCGGACCCTGAGAGCAGTAGATGTTGTTCCTTCAATTTCAAATTTATTGTAATCTTTATCTTAAATATAAAAGATCCATTTTACGAGAAAACTAGATTTGGCTTTTTGGGGCAAAATCAAGAGATCTTTTACTATATCTGGGTGATTTTATTACTTATATGTCATATAAGTTCTTTCTAGCCTAGTGGTGTCCAACCTTTTGGTTTACACGGACCGCATTCGAAGGAAAAACAATTGCCTCGGGACGCATATAAAATTTACTAATTCCATTGATATTTGTTATTCAAAAAATATAGCTAATAATGTAGAATAATGATATCCACCAAGACAAAAAAAGCAAAAATATCATAGCATTACCTATAATCTTTGAGTTCTTTTCCTTCAGAATTTTGTTTTTAAATCATTTATCTACTTCTATTAGTAATTTGAAGTCTTTTGGAAATATATCGAGTTTAATTATTTCTTAACATTTCCAAATTATTGCAGTAATTGAATGTTCTCTGTATATATAATAACGAGTATCCAATTAGGCCAAGTGCAATAGTCAAAAGACCATTCCTAGACTAATAGAAATTCAGAAATTCACTTCTACTAATCTAAAACAGGCCTGGGCTTGTACTATTTGGAGTCCATACATTCAATCAGAAAGTTTGCAATTAAAATATTTAAATCTAATAAAAATGGTTCAAAATATTCCAAAATTGTGATGATTTTGCCGGAAATTTCTATATATTTTTTCACATTAAAAATTGAAAATCTGCCTTTTATTCTTCGAAAATTTTTGGGGAGATTTTCTAATTTCTTCTTATTTTAGAAAAAAAAATATCAGGTCAAATTGTTTCAGAAATCTATCTTTTCAAGTAACATAAACATCTCGATGTTTTAAGGAAATTTATAATTTTATTCAGGGCCGCATTAATTGCTGTGCTGGGCCCCGTGCGGCCCGCAGTTAGACATCCTTGATCTAGCCCCTCGGGAATAGAAACCCAAACATAAAAAAACAATCCGAGCCAAGACTTAAAACCAAACTGACTATACGCGTAAAATTTCTTATTCAAACACTTTCATCATTAAAAAATATCGCGATCACTTTAGAGACTGGTTGGTTTATGCATGGCACTCGGGGTCAATTCCCGAGGCGGTAAATAAGGTCTTACTGGCAGGTAATAGAAATTATCCATAACATCTCGGATACAGAGGAAAATAATCTCGTGATTATTTCCAAGGCAAAATTTATTGAGCGTATCATCTGGTTTTATTGGAAGTCCTTTCTGCTTTATAAATTCGAAAAGTATAACCCAGTGGCTCCTAACGGGGGGAGAAATTGGATGTGGGCATAATTTTCTAGCGATATTTATAAAGAGTTGAATGTGTATATAAATCATACATAATCAATTATAATTATGTTTATGTTGAACACTAACATAATACAATAATAATTTATATTTATGATCAATTAAATTGATTATGATTAGAAATATCCAAGGGCGTATGCTTACTTCGTCCACGTGCAGTGTGACTGCATAAATTAGAATACGCCCTATCTGAAACCGTTCCCAGGGACGCTGCTCCATGTGTGGGAAGATGCGCAATCCACACAGGCAGCTACATAAAGGGACGGTTTGCAGCCTTGAACTATGCGGCACGTAGTGCATAATATGTAAGCATGGGCGCCCTGTCAGCAAAATAATTTTAATAAGATGACAAAGCTTGAAGACAAATAATTTGTATTTAAAAATATGTATAATTTTTTAGAGTGTTTTATCACAAGTAGAATACACTAATAGAGTAGGGCTTGAATAAAAAACGCATACGGTACATTAAACATAGTTATAGACGGCCCCAAATTAAAGGCTGGTAAATAATTTTTTATTCGATCCCAGGGCCTGTAAGATCATTGCCCCCCCCCCCTGCGGACGCCCATGTATCTAAAGGTTTATTTACAACTTTCCAATTTACCATATAATTGAGGAGTGTAGGTTCTAAGGGCCAGTTGTATGTCGGTTGGTAAACTCTTTTTAAACGTTGAGAATGGGTAAAATCTTATAATTCACCTTGTGCCTAGTGGGATTAATAATCAGATGAAAGTGCCTGTCATCTGATTGGCTATCCCGCCGGCCACAAGGTGAATTACCAACAAAGGATCTAAATGCCATTTGCCAATATTTTGAGTTATACATGTAGAAAAGGTCTATGTGCCAAGCCTAATATTATTGCAAATGTAGAAAGTGCCAGCGGTTTAGGTCTTCATCCGGTCTGGGGAAAGTTGGCGCTCCAACATGATGTTTACTACTTACCAAGATACTTATATTTGATTATCTTGGGTAGACATATTTGGTTCTTAGACAATTTAAAATTTACATAATTATATCTATATCGGGATAAAATTTAGTTTCGCGCATAGGCGGCGAAATAGCTCTCTCCGATCCCTGACAAAAAAAATTGCCATAATATCATTAAAATTTCCACCAAGCAAATCAAGTCTTGCAAAAAAAAACAAAAAAAAAACTCGGATTAACTATCTGGATTTAAGTATAACTGACTATACTATAGACCGTGAATAAGGTAAAAGCACCAGTATTGGGTCATGTACCTATAGTGGGCCACATGCAAGAAAAGAGCTATAAATAGCGATAGTTTTCAAAGTTAGATAAACTAATTTTTACACTTCTATTGCATACGGCCCACTACAGATATATATCTCAATACTGGTGCTTTTACCTTATTTGTTTTTTTTCGTCTTCAGGATAGTGGAATACGAGAGATTTGTTATTACGAGACCTAGAGAAGATGTTAGTGTAGGGAAATATTTCTAGTATTTGAAACTTATAGTCACTTAGACTTAACAATAGTGCATGGATCTCGAAACCATTAAAATACTGCAATTAACATACAATAAAAGTTTATTTAAGTAAAAAAATCGTTCTGTTAGTGATACATATTGCCAATAGATATAAATTTAAAATTTTTAAGGAAATCACAAGAGGTCGACATCTATTGGATCCGAGATCGAATTAACTATTTTTAATTATGTATCAGAAGGGTTGTTTTACTCCCTCAGGAATTGAATCTGAGTGTCACACGCCTAACAGGATAACCAATTGGCCCGGATTGCTAATTTTGGCACACAGGTTTGATTTCCGAAGGGGTAAAAACAAGCCTTCTGACATATAATAAAAAATAATCCATTCCATCTCTGATCTAATAGATCAGAACCCCTTGTGATTTTATCAGTCATATGTTTATCATTTAGTGCAAATAGTTTTATCCTTTATCAATATATCAATTACCGGCAGTAATACTTATACGATATCCATTTATACTTTATAAATAAAACTTTCTTTTGTATTTTTTCTTTTTTAGCTCTTTTTTCCTTTTATATTTCGCTAATAAACTTTCCTGGTTATCCAACTAAATTTGATAGATAATGATAAATAGGTATATTTATATATATACTACCTATCAATATAAATTACGACCAGAAAGTCAACACTTTTAACTCTTTTTCACTTACTTCCCATTCGTTTTTTTTTCTACTTTCCTCTTTCTATTTACTCTTTTTCAGTCGCCAAACCTCCAAAAACATTTTCTTCCTGTTAAAAACCCGTCTTTTTTTATTTTTTCGGAAATCAATAGAATAAATGATAAATTGATAAAAGATGAAATATAAAGTGGAATGGGCTAGTAAAAAATAAAACCCCAATCTTTTACATACAACATTCATCTTTCTTTCTTATTTTTGACTATATATATATATATATATATATATATATCCCGATATTAATATAAATAACAAGGAAAAACAACACCCGACAAGATCAAATTTTTAAATGAAATATTGGATAATAATTTATATTCCGGATTAATGTTATCTAAATATAAAAAGTATGAAAAAAATATAAAAAATGTGTTTTTATGAATAATTGTTTAGAAAATGTCGGTTACAATACGAAGTTGTTCGTTTATGTGGAAATTAAGAAAAAGATCAAAATAAATCAAAAAATTTATCAACTTCGTAATAATAATAGAAGAGATCTGAAGATATAAATTTGAAAATATTTATTTGGCAAGAGTAGCAGAGTTGTTGATTTTTAAAAAGAAAATCAATGATGGTATTCTGTAATTTTATTTGATAGACTTATATAATAGTTTCCAAAACTTGGCTTTCATCTTCAGTATTTTTCTTTTTGATAAATATTTTATTTGTTATTTTGGGCCCCCAGAAGACTAAAGATGCAAAAACAAACAGCCCTAAATGGGGGGGACTGTAGGGTCAAAAAATGAAAATATGGAGCTTAGTTTTTGCACTTATAGACTTCTGGTTTCTCTAGAGCACGATTACATATATTATAATGATACAGATGCTAGAAGATATTGCACACATAAAGTGCAACCACAGAAGTCCGGAGCAGACCCCTGCATTTAGAAAAGAAGGAGAAGAAATTTCAGGGACTGAGTCAGAGTTGAAGGTATCTGTGTATGCAAGTCTTTAAAGATTTAATGTTAGATATATTTCACAAAAAAAAAAAAAAAAGAAAAACGGAGGCGGAAGAGAGGTTCTAGTCTCAAGAAGTGATAGGGAAAAACTTGTTAGCTGTGTTTGTTAACCGCGATGTGATATCTTGAGATATTAAATTTTAATTTTCTTATTCCTGAAATTCACCCTTTTTGAGCGATCATAATAACCGACAGGCAGATTAGATTTTTATACTCTTTTTGAATTATGTTGACTACAAAAATCACCATAAAGAACGTATTTTTATTGAAAACAAGCACATAAATTTAAAAAAAACTATCGTATAATTCTAACTCTAAATTTTCAAATCTGAAATGGGACTAATCGATTTCAAAATATAAATAATCATAATAACAATAAAACAAATAAAAATATAGTTTTTCTCAATTAGCTGAAAAAATAAATATGAAGATATGGTAAACATTTGAAAAGGACATCTCTATATACGGCCTGAACCCTGGAAGAATGAAGAAGCAGAAAGAAAGAAACCTTCGAAATGTCGAAGAATGTTAAAAATGAAAAAGCTCTTGAAAAGATTACCAAAATGCGATCAGTGTAGAACAGTGATGTCGAATGAGTGCTTGGAACAGATTGCCTAACACTTTAAAAAAATCTAGCAATGGGTTTGTTAACAATTTTTCCATCAACATATTTTTGTGAGACTTTGTTCTCAGCATTAATAAAGAAACCGGTGAAGTTAGTGGCGTTTTCTTGGCCTTGAAGTGTAAGTATGATGAACCTGCAATCACAGAATTAGCAGCCAAACTTCCGTGCTCAAAAAGTCACTAATTTTTAGTTTGCATATCATTTGATTATCATTGTTTTTATTATTTTTTCATAAATGTACATTAATTTTCTGTTTTTGTTCATTTTATCCATATTTTTTGATTGATTTTTCAATGTTAAGTGGCATTTAAATAATATAAAATAAATATCAAATATATAAATATTTTTTTTTCTATGGTTGCAAATAGCAAAAAATAATGGATATTTCTATATGTGACACTGCACCAGAGTTAAGCTAGGGCTTTTCAAAATTTTGACTTGCTTCGCCATCACTGGTTTAGAAGAATCTAAAGAGAAGAGCTCAAATGAAAGGAAACAGTTGACTATAGAGAAATGATTGAGTAAAGTCTTAAGTATACTCGATGATGATGGAAATAATCGATTTCCAAATGGAAATAATCTAGCAATAAAGTGTATATTCAATTTGAAATTGATTATTTCTATTTTAAAATTGAATAATATGATTTTGTAAGTGATAATTCTCAATTTGAAGCAGACAATTTAAAGAACTCCAAAATTGGATGTCAAATTGATTTTATTGGAATTACGAGGTTTCACAAAGTATATCTATAGAATTTCACTATTTCACTTGTTCAATATAAATATAATAATAAAACTTGAGCAAGATGCGAGGTAGGTTTCACAAAAAAAGAAATAAAACAAAATTGAGTTTTTAATTCAATACATTTCGGGGTCAGGCCATCATCAGGAGTCAGAGTAAACTGACTGAGTTTTCTCTGACTTCTAATGATGAGCTCACCCCGAAATATATCGAATTCAAAACTCAATTTTGTTTTATTTCTTTTTGTGAAACCTACCTCGCATCTTACTCAAGTTTTATTATTATATTAAAATATTTCACCTAGAACCAACACCTTAAAAGTTATGTTCAATATACGATATTCTAATACCAGCCTTAGACCGGCATCTTGCTTTCCAGCAGACTTCTTGATTTTTTTGACTCTGAAACTCGTGGATTTTAAAACAATTTACATGAATGAATGTTTATATTGTATTGAGCTTCGACTCCGGAGATTACTTCTCCACCATCGACTGTCCTTGATCATCTTTTTAGTCCTTATTTTTAATAAGAGGGAAAAAACTAATTAAATAAAAAAAAAACCTCTTTTCCGATAATTATTACTAATCCTCCGTTCTCCATTTTAAAATAATAATTTAAATTTTCTAATTTTAATAAATTTGACATAAACTATTTGTGGGTTTTAAATGATTAGCTCGTGACGGAAAGCATAAGCGCTTTATAATAGAAGATAATTAAACGTATATGAATAATTTTATAAATATGTCTCAATGCTATTTTTTCTTTTTTTTTTCATTCCCCTTAGAATAATTCAGTTCATAAGAGAGACACACGCAAAATACTCATTGGTGGTCGTTTATTTAATTTTGAAGTATAATGAATAATATATATACAAGTGTATTATAACTTGAAGAAGTAGGAAGTGTGCCGGCCGTCTGAACTGGGAAGGAAATAAAAAGAACACCGTTAAAAACCACTTAACAACACTGTTGTAAGTTCAATTGGAGTGAAAAAATATCCGCTCCCCCTACCTATGTGACATTCGTTTCTTTTTTACTACCCTTTTATATGGTCGTTTATTTTGATTAATGAAATTATAATTCAAGTAAAAAATGAAAAATTGTCTACACACCATCATCCACCCCTATTCTTCAGCGAGTTTAATTTTTCACGTTTATGTTTTTTTTATGTCTAAAAAAAGAATAAATGAATTCTATATCCTTAAAAACGAACTTCATGGTCTTTTAGGGATAGGAACGATTAATTAAAAATGGAAAAACAGTTAAATAATATGAATTAACAAATTTAATGTTGAATTTGAGATTGAAATATAGATTCAAATACTATTACTTATTATATGGAATGTTCTAATAAAAATACTATTTGAGTCTATTCTAAGCTAAGGCGCACACTGAGCTGCGTCACGCAGGCGACGTAGCGCAGCGCAGGAAAAAACACTGCTTTGCACAGTTGTATTTTTTAATTAACAGGTGTCTAAATCATAACATTATGATGGGGGCACACTGGAGACGCAGCTACGCAGCGCAGACAGGGCATTTTTTTGTGGTATAAATATAATACACAATAGCAAAAACTAACCATCTAAAACGGGGGGGGGGGGGGTCAAAAAATAAAAATTCTTGTCCTTAGAGCAAAGTCAACCAAAGTTTGTATACATATTCTGTGGACCCCCAGAAGGCTAAAACTGAACAAACTAACCACCCAAAATGGGGAGGGAGGGTCGAAAAATGAAAATTCTTGCCCTTGGAGCAAACTCAACCAAATTTTGTATACATAATCTGTGGGCCACTAGAAGGCTAGAAATGAAAAAAACTGGAGTGCGGGGGTGAAATGCAGGGGGGCCGGGGTGAGCGTGAAATGGTTGGGAAGGGTGCGTAGTGGGGTGTATGGTGGGTGCGGAGGTGGAATGGGGTTAGGGTGCGAGGGTGGGGGTGTATTATCCCGGCTAGCTAGCCGGTACGCCCGCCAAAGGAAGGCTTCTCAGGTAGTGTTTTATATTTTTTTACAAAATAAAAGTTTCGAGTAAGGCGGTAATTTTACTTAAGTGCTTTCGTCGACCTGATGCCCGAAACTGCTTCTCAATGTGCGATACAACTGTGCGACGCACTGTTCTTTTTCCTGTGCTGCGCTGCCTGCGCTGCCACTGCGTCGCCTGCGTGACGTAGCTCAGTGTGCGCCCGGCCTAAGAGTATAGTTTGTTTTGTGTTTATAGATTAGAAGTACCTACTTCAAATTTAGTAGGTAATTACATTTGCTTCACCCTATACTTTTATACACAAATTCCTATAATAAATCCAATTAATTAATTAGATGTAAGGAGAAGAAACATCAATAAAAGAGCTGGTAGGAGAGGAGAAGTGGAGGTAAAAGGGAGAGAGGGGGAGAAATGTAGTATTTGTACGTGAGGTTTTGTATTAGAAGGAATTAAAATCAAGAAACAAACGAACGGAAACGTTTCACCATCATTAATTAAACTCATTAATCATGCCAAATGTGAATGAACATGTAGAGATAAAGAGATTTGACTATTCTCAGTGAATTCCTCCATCCATTTAAATATGGGTTTAGTGAAAAAACTGACCCTCAAATATTATATAAATCAGTAATATATCTTTAGCAATTTATTTATATACATTCACTAGATAGTTTTGGTCACCAATACTTGACCATCTTCAGTAGTAACTACTAAAAGAATGAATAATTTTTTTTTTTTTTTGCTTTTCGGCCCTTCTACCTAATATACGATTATATTATTAAATTATATCTTCTATATAGGGATCATTTTAGCCGGTTGTCTCGAGTCGGATTCGAACCCGGGTCCACTTGATTAGCAGGCTGGTTCGCTATCCGCTCGACTAACCCGGCCCCCTTATTTTATTAAATTAATATAATTCATTATAAAAATTAATAATAAATGAATTATTAAAAATTTAAACATATCTGGAAAATTCTCCATTTTCAATGAATAATTGGAAAATAACTTATTTTATGGAATAATAATAATAAAAGCAAATATATAAGAACAACTTTTATTTTCCAATTTTATCATTGAAAAAGGGGAAATTATCACCGTAAATAATGGTCCCTGAGCCTTAAAACAATCGAATTTAAAAGATTTTTTTAAAATTTCTGAAAATTTATTTTGTCATTAAAATCTTTAAACGTCTCTATCTCCGCGAATAATGGTCCAAGAGCCTTAAAACAATCAAATTTATAAGATTTTTTTTAAATTTCTGAAATTTTATTTTGTCTTTAAAATCTTTAAACGTCTCTATCTCCGTAAATAATGGTCCAAGAGCCTTATAACAATCGAATTTATAAGATTTTTTAAAAATTTCTGAAAATTTATTTTGTCATTAAAATCTTTAAACGTCTCTATCTCCGCGAATAATGGTCCAAGAGCCTTAAAACAATCGAATTTATAAGATTTTTTTTAAATTTCTGAAAATTTATTTTGTCATTAAAATCTTTAAACGTCTCTATCTCCGTAAATAATGGTCTGAGAACCTTTGAACAATCAAATTTATACGATTTTTAAGAAATTTCCGAAAAATTTTTTGTCTTTAAAATATTTAAAAGTTTCTATTTTTGATAAACTTTTTATGATTGATTTTTATAAAGAACTGTAATAATTTTTCATAAAGAGAAATCAATGAGGTCTTCTTCTGGTGGATGCAAATAAACATATGCATAGTATATAATATATATAAATGTTTATTTGCATCAAGCAGAGGACAACCTCATTGATTTCTCTTTATGAAAAATTATTATAGTTCTTTATAAAAATCAATAATAAAACTTTTAATAAAAATAGAAACTTTTTAGGATAAATTACCGTCTTTTTAAATGATAAAATTGGAAAATAATCAACTCTGATATTTCGGCAAAACAAAATCTTTTGAAAGTATTAATTGTATATTCATACATATAGTACAATATAGTTTTAGTTTTGGGAAATTGTCAGTCGATCTAAATTTTTCATTTTATTTAATAGATTTTATACTTATACATTGACATCCCTCGACAATCAATTTTAATTTAATAGCGATTATAACTAATTTATCTCTCACATTTTATATTTACAACAACATTCATAATGAACCAATTGTCTCACTTCAAGCTAATTATTTCAAAAAACATATTAAGTGGATGGTTATCTAACTCTTGTTCTAATAGTAGTTACATGCATACACTTTTGAAGGACCTCTCATAATTTTCATACACTTCATTGCATTGAATCATATACAATAAAACTATTAAACTGTACACTCCAAAAAATGTTTTTGAATTTATTTTAAAGTTAATTGTCATAAAATTCTTCAATATATACAGAGGCTTTTTTTATTTTTATTAACCGACTTCAAAAAAAGGAGGAGGTTCTCAATTCGGATGAATTTTTTTTTTTTTTTTTTTTTGTATCTATGTTACTCGATTTTTTCCCCAATTGTGAGCCAATTTTGATTATTATTTTGCATTGGGTTCAGTATAGTTCCCTATTGGTACCATATTAATTTGGTCAAGTTCTGATGATATGATCAATGACAAAATAGCGGAAATCTCAATTCATATGAGCAAATAATCGAAATTATGATAAAAAATATTTTATTAAAAAAACAATCTTAAAATGTTCATTTAAAACCCGCTAACGTTTCGAGAGAATTCTTCTATTTATGAATTGAATTTTATCATTTTGTGATGCACGCAAGGTATTATCTTAAGTCTCACTATTGTCAACATGATCATATATGTTAATTGTTTATTAAATAAATATTATAAATGAATTTCTTAATCATTATAATATTATATTGGAAGGAAAATTTCTTTTCTGAAAAATTACAACTGTGTAGATCATCTTTCTAAATTTTGGTTTTTCATTTTGTAGCTTATACGATAATTTATAACAATTTAGCAATTTTTCTTTACGTTTTTATAGAAGTTTAACTTTTCAAAGGTTCACCTTCCGTGATCAAAATTATGAAAATAAATATATAAATAATAAGACGGATAAATGCGAGTCGGACTACCGTATGTCGAGAATTCCGTACCCGTCTATAAGTCTTAAAATACTTGAAATATCAAATTGGTGTTTATTTATATTGATTTCATATTTAATTAGATGTTTTCATACTTAACTACGGTTTAAATACTCAACTCTAAATTTTCTTAGTTAACTCCTCGTTTTTCTAATTAACTCGCTGTTTACATACTTACCAAAGTTGATTTAATTAGCTGTTTTTATACTTAACTCACGGTTTAAATACTTAACTCTCCATTTTTCTACTTACCTCCTCGTTTTCCTAATTAACTCGCTGTTTACATATTACTAATGTTATTATTTTTAATACTTACCTAGTTGATTTCATATTTAATTAGCTGTTTTCATATTTAATTAGCTGGTTTCATTCTTAACTGAATGTTTAAATACTTAACCACGGTTCAAATACTTAACCATGGTTCAAATACTTAACCACTGTTCAAATACTTAACCATGGTTCAAATGCTTAACCATGGTTCAAATACTTAACCTACACTGGGCACATTTGAAAAAAAAATTGTCTAGGACCGCGGATAAAATATTATAATTCTTCTGATATTTATTATTCAAAAAATGATAGTTAATAATGTAGAAATAAGAACTTTATTATTTTTTTAGCTCATATGGAGGTTCTAATTTTACTTTTCGTAAATTTTATACTTAAAAATAGTTTCACGTATATGTAATAAATACATACCTAAATACTTACATAAAGTGATATTACATAAAGTGATATTATGTATTAGTATTTAATTATATTTTTTCCTGGCTAGATAATAAATATAAAATTCTAATAAAAAGACAATATTCGATTTTTCTTTCAGATTGGTATCTAAATGTTGTTCTAAAACATCCAATCAGAAAGTTTGGAAGTAGGAAAACTGTGTCTATTGAAAATGGAATCGAAAATAGACCAAGATGATCGATTATTTTTCGGAAATCTTGAAATCTAGTTCCAGGTTCAAAATTTAAAATTAGCACTTTTATTTTTCGAAAACTTTACAATAGATTTTCAGATTTCTTATTTTAGAGAATAAAATTTATCAGGCCAAATTGTTGTGAGTTTTCCAGTATCCACATATAAATCTCAATATTTTATGACTTTTTATTGGACCACAGGTTGGACAGCCCTGGTTTAAATTGAATGGGATTAAAGAAGGATATGAAGAATGATAATTTATTTTTTAAAAGGATCACAGATATAATAGTCCCTGAGAATCAATTATCTATGGACATGTAAGAACGTGCAAAAATCTAAAAAGACAAGGCCTGACAAGTTTTAGTCCTGCAGAGAAATTATCAATTTAAGGTAGTTGTTTCGCGACAATACTAGCAAAAAGGTAATGCTAGACTATATAGAACAGACAATAAGGATTCACAGTTCATAAGCCCAAAACTTTTTGCTGTTTATGTACCAATTCTAGCCAATCCCGTGCTCGTTTTACAAATTTGGCACCATTGTAAGAGATTGAAATTTTTATATTAAAATGACAGTTAAAATAAACTTAAATTTCTATAAAAATCGTTTTATTATTTTTTAACAAATGTAATCAGCGCCTACGTTACACCTTATGAAATTATAATTTTGAAAAAATCTAACGAATGCATATTTTGCTGGTTAAATAAATGCGCTGTTGCAAAATTGTTTTTAGTCTAAATTTTTTTATACATTTTTCATTATTTATTCATTATTATCTCAGAAACTGTGTTGTAACTATGAATCAAAATTGACTTAAAATATGTATTGGTTTTTGTTTAATGTTGGTTTACTTTTTTATAAAACTGGCAAGAAGGTTTTCTTAAATATAATTTGTAAATTTTCCGATATCCCGTATAGTGCAATGTTAAAGAGTCTGAAAAACTAGATTTTTGAAATTTAATATCTTCGGAACTGTATTGTTCATAAATTTCGTTTTACCACCAATCGATGCAGAAGTATTTAAATAATAATCTATATAAATTTCAAAACGCATACAGTCGACCTCAAATGGTTGACTTGAACGACTCTCTAAACAAGAAAAACTCTTCTATTAATTTTATAGCTCAAAGTTTAAATTAGAAAAATCAACATTTGTATTAAAACTCCGATTCTATTTGTTGTAGAATAATGGAGAGAAAATGAGGGTTTAATGAAATCCAATTGACTATTACAGAAAACAAAGCGTGTGTAAAGTAAATGTGAATGAAAATGGAAAAAAAGCCAAATAAATATAGTCATTAGATTTAACCTAAGAATAAATTCACTTTTAAGCGCATTTAAGCATTTTCTTGAGTGATTTTCACCCTCGAAACCACCACTCCTCATTCACCAGTCTTTTCACCATCCACCAATAACGACCAACATACGAAACCACTTTCTCTCTCACTGTCTCTAGTAAAAAGTAGATGGGCGAGCCATTTAACAAGAATAACGTTCGAAATAAAAGGGTTTATGGGGAACAAAAGGAAAAAGATCATTGCTCTCCGTTTTGCTTTCACCATCTTTTTTTTTAGAAAGATTCAGTTATTGCATGTCTAATGAAGATCACGGGGGAATATTTTTTGGTCTCATTATTTTTTCCCTTCTTTATTCCTATCAATTAAGAAGAGAATATCTAACATGAAGAAAAGGCATTTGAATTTAACAAGCAGGAAACTTTTCCTGCAGGTGAGTCAGAAATTAATTTAAAAATTTATAAGTTCAAAAGTAGGTCAAATATTTATTTGAATATTTTCTAGCTATCTAGACTAGAAGCCTAGCACGGCAATATTACCTCACACCTGCATCGGGCAGAATAGCTAATGACATGTCTATACTGGTCAGCTTGTCGGCAAATAGCTCTACAGCCAAGGGTGGGCGTTGGCTAATAAGTTACTACACTTATACAGGGTGATTCTAAATTGATGCGAAATATTTTAAAGGGTGATAATTCAGCAAAAATTAAGGAGATTATTCAAATATTTTTTTGTAAAAAAACCCTTCCCCTTCAAATTACAGCCCTCTAAAGTTTTGAGAAAAAATTGTTTATATTTAATATATCCACATGGAAGAATTTAGAAGAATGAAATTTTGAAGATAATAGATGGTAATAAAATGGCAGTTTTTGACTATTTTGTAACACTAAAATGTTATCACAAGGGGATGAAAAAATTAACCCCTATAATAGTTTGTATCAAAACTTTTTAATACATCTACATTTTTCTATTTAAGAACTTGATTAAAAAGACGGATTCAATCTGCAACTTTTTTAATGTTTTGGCTTTTTCTCATAAAATTGTTTGTTTGATCACAAAAAATAAAATAAAAGTCAAACTCTTTTCCCATGAATTCACAGATTGGTTATATATTATGTTATATGTTAAAAAAAATCAAGTATACTGGTCAAATGAAGACATAATGACAAATGATTTTATTGTTCTGAATCTTCAAAAACTGCCATTTTATTAGCATCAGTTATCTGCCAAATTTCATTCTTCTAAATTCTTCCATAGTGGATATATTAAATAAAAACAATTTTTTCCTACTAACTTTGAAGGGATGTAACTTGGAGGGAAGAGATTTTGAACAAAAAATTATATGAAAGACCCTTAATTTTTGCTGAAAAATGACCCTTTAAAATATTTCGAATCAATTTATAAACACCCTGTATATTTTTTTAATGATATTAATGTACAAGAAGTTATGCCAAAAAGGTATAACCAGCCAGAATTGATCTATTAGACAATTTAGGGGTTAAGTCGGAGGCGAAGATGCGAAACGCTGCCAAGGTGTTGGAGGGGGAGACATGTTAAGTCATTTCAAAGGGTGCAAAAAGTTTTTTGAAATATATTATTTTTTTTAATATATAAAATACTAATATGAAATATAGGTATAATTTTAATGGAAATGATATTTTATCTTTTGACGGAAGGTGCAAAAATAGATTTTATCGAGATATTTCAATGAAATTATATTTTTGGATATCTATATAAAATACTAATTTGAATATAATTATTATTTTTCTTAGAAATATTTTTATCCTCTCAAATCGTTAAAATATTTATTTATAAGAGAGAACTTGTAAAAAAAATTATTGACAGAGGCCGAAAAGAGGGATTTTTCGGATATATACATATTTAACATAATTATATTTTTTACTTAAGCATACAGGGTATGGTCAAGTAATCGTGCATGAAAAAAGTGTTTTTCCTTCTTTGTTTCGAAATATCTCAAAAACGGCTTAAACTATTTTGATTAAAAAAATTTAGCGAAACCATGGTATTTCGCTCTACAAAAAAGCTCAAATAAGTAAACATCGAAAAAATTATATTTTTTGAGATAATAATTGTTTTTTCAAAATGTCTGTAGGTCTTGTGTAGTATGTGCGTTTCCAAATTTTTGTGGACGAGCTAGCTCTAACTAGTGTAAATATCGAAACCAAATTTCACACGTAATTTTGGTCCATTGATATTAAGAGCTGATTAGATTTTGGTGCATATCGACCCAAAATTAAGGGTGGTGGAGAAGGGGGGGAGGTTAACAAATCAAAAATCTTGGCCATTTACCAAACTCAACCAAATTTTGTATACATAATCAGTGGGACCCCAGAAGTCTAAAAATGCAAAAACTAACCCTCCTACATGATTATAAATAATTTTAAGGGCCAGGTTGTATGCTAAAGTCAAGTGGATGGACACATCAGAACACGTCCGCTTATTTAATACTATTTTGGAAAAAACTAGAATATTCAGGGAAATTCAATTTCGATTTAGTCCTATTAAAATCGAAAACAATTTCTCTCTTGCGGAAGGGTTCAAAAATATATTTTATTTTTTTCGTGATATATAACGAAATTATTATTTTTTCTCTTTATATAAAGTACCATTTAAAGTTTAATTTTTCAAAATAATATAGTTATATTCGAGGGATGATCCGCGATTGGAACTAGGTGTACACCACTTTGGAAGTATTTTAGAAGTACTTGGAAATATTTGGAAGTACTTGGAAATATTTGAAAGTTCCTGGAAATATTTGGAAGTACTTGGGAATATTTGGAAGTGCTTGGAAATATTTGGAAGTACTTGGAAATATTTGGAAGTGTTTGGAAATATTTGAAAGTACTTGGAAATATTTGAAAGTACTTGGAAATATTTGGAAGTATTTGAAAATTTTTGGAAGTACAAGTGAAAGTAGGTGTACAGCATATTAGTTCGCGGTTCACCCCTCGGTTATATTTATGTCAGTTGCTCAAACCGTTGGATAACATAAAAATTGTCAAATCACCAAAACTTAGGATTCTTGGCAAAAAGTTTTCACTTTTTCTCCAATTTAAAAAAAGAAGAAAAAATATTATAAGAAAATGATTACTCTCGACGCAACAGAGATTGGTAGGTACACGAACACAAACTCTAGCTCGATAACAGAGTTGGAAAAAGTTTCTATTCATTAAACTTTGTGTTTTCTTTTGATATGATGGAAAACATTTTTTCATATAAAGAAGTATCGAATTTTGAATTTAAAATATAATAGGGCAAAAAAGGACATAATATTAAAATGACAATCTAAAGGGGGTGGACTTTATCGTTGACGAGAGGTGTAAAATAATTTCAACAAAACGAAAATATATATCTACCATGTATCGGCTTAAACCAGTGGAGATTTTGAATTAAAAGAGCTTTAATATTGTATATCAGCGCGAAATAGCCGGAGGGAAAATTCTTTTCTCAAGAAATGATGAATGAATGTTTTCGGCCGGGTTATTTCGCTGAGCATTAACTTTTTTATGGTCTGAAATCATCCCAAAGATGAAATGTGACTGAATTCGTATACAAGATGAACTCTCTAAGATTAAACAATGAAATTTTTTATCATTAATTAGTAACATAATGAAGCATCTAATTGAGTATAAACTTTCATAAAAAGGTTTTAAATTGAAAGTTTCTTTTTGCCGAGAGAAGCAGAATTTTTACAAATTAAAGAAGACAATAAAAGAGTGTGTCTTCTGCTGGAAAAATACATTTTTTGAGCAGAAAACACACTTTTATTGTCTCCTTTAAAAAGGTTTTTAATTAAATGAAAATATATTTTTATACAATTTTTAGCTTTAACAATATACTTACTACACTTCTTGATGTACATTGAACACAAAAAGTTTGCGGAACACTGATATAAAGCATGTAAAAATAAAGAAATATTTGTCCAGATTCCTCCTGAATTACTGGAGCTAATAACTTAAAATTCAGTAAAGGGGTTGCTTTTAAGAAAGATCTAATGTTTGTTAAGAACATCTTCGAAGACCAAGGAGAGGATGGTAGAAGATTTGGAGCCCTTGATAAGCAAAAGAACCGCTGTCTAGTAGATTATTTAAGCTGAAGGAAAAAGTAGACACTGGATATGTTAATTTTTTAAAGGAGGGTGAATGAAATTCAATTTCTTCTTTTCAGTAATTTTTATTTTTACAAGGGGTTTATCCAAATATTTAGAAAGCACTAGCTTTCTTCCTCAGTGGAAACCATCCACTCACCAATAAACCGACCACATCAGATTACAGAAATCAATGAAAAAGCTTGATAAAACACTATATACATATAATATATACAATTTCACAGTACAAGATAAAAACCATATTTGTTAACATTAAATGTTTTAACGAAGTCCGAACGCATCGAAATATAATAAGAGGATTATTAATACAAGCTTTTGTACAAAATTTCAAATCTTTAACTAAAGAAGTTCAAAGATATTTGAACTTAACAAGATTACACTATTCTTTACCCCATTGTAAATTTGTCTTCTTCATTTCCCTGTAATTAAATTCTAACACGATGGTTGTTCTGACGAGTTTAAGTAATTAATTTCTAGAAAGGCTCATTTAGGGGAAACAAGATTGTCTAACGCTCAGTTCACTGTAAAATTAAATAGAATAAATTTTCTAATTCGATTATCTTTATGAGATCTAAAGACTGAAACTCGCTTCCCGATCTACAACATTCAATCTTTTAAAACCCACATTAACAGGTACCTTAGACTTTGTCACATTCCTTGATGATCTTCCTATCTTCACAGTGCAAGAATGCTAATTGTCATGGTGTAAAAGGGTTTCGTTTTCTTGATTTATCTCCTCGCATCAATATGATAAAAATAAGCTAGCCATCTGAGAGTTAGACTCGTATATTGAGAGTCCCGTACTTATATCTTTCAAAATATTTGAGATATCAATTTCGTTCTTATTTGTCCTTGATGATGAGATAATGAACGTCTTTATGTAATTTAAGTTAAGCCGTTACCGAACGCCGACAGGTACAAAAATCATTTAAAAAAGTCTAATTTTAAAAATTTTCGTTTTAAAGGGAATTAAATTTAAAAAAATTTAGCAAAATTCTACCTAAAGTCAAAGAACATACAGAGTATATTACACACCATAATAAAAAAAATATATTTTTTGAATTCATGAAAACATAAAACCCTTGTCTAAATAATCATTTGAATACAATATTAATATTTTTTTTTTATTTTAGGTCAAATAAATACACATAACTTGTAAATTTAAAGGGCTATCTTATTTAATTTACTAAAATTATTATACATAGCTACGATGCTCTGACCAGTGACGTAGCCAGAAAATTTTCATAGGTGGGGGGTGCTCAATCCACAAAGGAAAATATATAGTTGAAGTTTTGTTTATTAAAACAAATAGGTACTTCAAGAAATTAAAAAAGAACATAATTATTGATTAAACATATGAAATATATTTAATTACGGTTATTTTGCCATAAGAAACGGTTTGTCGTTGCCGTTACTCATCCCATGTGGCCTGTCATTGGGGGGGAGTTCTGACCCCCCCCCCCTCATAGCTACGCCTCTGGTTCTGATTAACATTTATTTAGACTAATATAGGCTCTTGTTTTAATTTTGAATGAGAGTCTAATAAGATCTAATAAAAATTTCAGGGAACTACATATAAATTCAGACATACCACTTTAATTACTGAAGAGACATTTATTATTGATAATAGTATATGATATAGGGCTCCTAGATTTAGTGTTCGACAGAAGTGACATTGATGTGGGTGGATTCGGCTGTCATTCATGTGACAAACAAGGCTTGGTATTCCTTTTGTACTCAGATCATGTGGAAAGCATTAGAGTATAATTAGCTTTGAGGACTAGTCAATGAATCGCTGGAATTTGGTTATTATATCTAATGAATTGATTTAATAAAAACATTCCTCACTTATTACATCTAATCCTTTAATAATACCATGGTATTATAAAAATATACCAAATAAATTTTAGACAATGTTAAACAAGATAAGCAATAAATAAATAAATAAAATAAATTGGAAAATTTGCAATATATATTCTGTACCTATATCAAAATAACTATATATCGATTTTGATATAGGTACAGAATATATATAGCAAATTTTTCATCATTTTCTTATCAAAAACAAATGTATTCTGGTATTCCGTGCTTTGTAGTAAGAAATATATGAAACAGTTGTTTTTCTTAATTAATTTATACGTATTCCTTTTTATGTATGAAATCCATGGGCGCTTTTTGACTCTAATATACATAATACATTAGAAGTTTTTCTTTGACCTTTAGAGACGGACTGAAATATTTATAGTTCAGGATTGGGTGAAAGAGAGTACAGGAATAAATAAGAGACTACTTCCAATAAAAGAGTATTTATTGGAAATGTTTTCCCCTTATAATATTTTGTAACCGACGTTTCGGAAGATCTTCTCTCCTTCTTCACGGTTCAAAAAATTCAATTAAGGATGCACATGGTAATTCTGCTTCCTCCCCCTCAGTGTAATAAAAATTGAAATAAAGTTCATTTTTGTGCTAAAATGGTGATATTCCCAAAACGAAGAACTGATTAGATCCCCTCCCCCTCCACCATCTGCAAAATTTAGAGAGAACGTACAGAGCTTGAAAAAGTTTTACTCCTTAATATTTAATTTTGTAAAGACACGCGTTTGTTTCAAAATACACTAAAAAGCAGAAAATAATTTTTTCTTTATTATTCACAAAATTCCCATACTCATCTGACTAAAAATATTAGATGAAGTAAAAAAAATTTGGATTTTTTTTATAAGTTTTTTAAAATTTAAAATATTAAATACTAGGTAGGTTTCATATAAATAAAAGATCAGATGTTTGTTTAGCACGACTCTATATATATTTCGGGATATAAGCCGATCTTCAGGAGTTCATAAAGGACATTGAATACTAAAACATTTTTGTATTCAGTGTCCTATGTGAACTCCTGAAGATGGGCTTATACTCCGAAATATATATAGAGTTGTGATAATCAAACAACTGATCTTTTATTTATCTGAAATCTACCTAGTATTTAATATTTTAAATTTTCAAAAGCTTCTAAAAAAATTTAAAAATTTCTTTTTTACTTTATCTAAAATTTTTAGTCAGATGAGTATGAATTTTTTGAATAATAAAGAAAAAATTATTTTCTGCTTTTTTAGTGTATTTTAAAACAAAAAAGTGTCTTTTAAAAGTACTTTTACTAACTGTACTAATTGAAATCTTCAAAATGTAGTCTGAAATTGAACATGATTTGACTTTGGTGCGCCTGTATTTAGGCAACAAATTGCGCGCAGAAGAATGAAAGCTGCGTATGAGCTAGGCGAGTCAAGTCGATGATGGAATGCTCCATAGCTTACGATATAAACATTCGAGTATTCCCGATTTGCTGTCTCATTTTATTAATGTGATATTGTTTTTTAATTATCTTATAATTTTTCGTTTTTAAAATTTGTTTCACAACAAGAATAGAATATACCATTTTTAAATATAAGCTATAATGAATTGAAATTATGTCCACAAGGAAGTATTAATTAACTGCACAAGTTTAAAATTCTAATACTTTATTTTTTTTTTAATTTGAATTTAAGGACGCGGCGAGTACGAAGGTCATTAGCGTCAAATTCCCATACTCATCTGACTAAAAATATTAGATAAAGTAAAGAAATTTTTTTAGAAACTTTTAAAAAATTTTAAATATAAAATACTAGGAAGGTTTCCATTAAACACTGGTGACCTTTATGAACTCCTGAAGATGGTAAGCCCCAAAATATATATAGAGTCGTGCTAAACAAGCATCTGATCTTTTGTTTATGTGAAACCTACCTAGTATTTTATATTTTAAATTTTTTAAAAGTTTCTAAAAAAAATTTCTTTACCTTAAATTTAAATTAAAATACCAAGTTTAATTCATTTTATAAATAATAATAATTTGTCATAAAGGCTTAAATATATCGAGAATCGATAATAAACAGGAAATTCATTTCATTCCGAGTTTATTAATAGGGAATGAAATGTTAACAATTTGGAAATTATTCGTCAGTGAATAATATAATTTGACCTAGAAAATTTTAAACATTGCATAAGGGGCAAGTTAGTAATATAAGCTTCTATCAACTAAACGGTTCGTTAGCCACCAATAAAATTATTTTATTTTATTCTGCATTTTTGATTTTCGAAGCTAAGTCCTTTTTTTATTTTGACGCACTATGATTTTTTATAACTTTATTTTCTTGAGTCATCTTTATCTTATTCCTCTCTATTTGGCTCTACAAACTAAAATAAATATATCCTCGGTAATTCTCGGAATCTTCAAGTTATTGTTGTTGTCCCTAAAATTTACCGAATCCGTTGCTTGCTGGAAAATATTTTACGGAGTGGGGTTGTTACCCCACATCCGACCCTTTTAGTCACCTTTTAAGACAAGCAGGGATACTGTGAACTTATTCTATCTCCGGTCCACAGGGGTAAGTTATATTGATTATCGAAATTTAAACGAAAAACTAAGAAAAGGGTTAATAATAAATAAACTAATGAGTAATGATTACTTTAATATACCTAATTATCAGTAAATGCGAGAGATTACGTGAAATGAGGATGTTTACAAGAATCTATGTCACTTTGAATTTTTTGTTAGATTGACACTACACCTATTGGTCATTTATTAGAATATATGATATAAGTAATATCGACCTCATCGATAGTGTTTTAGTATAGAAGTATTGGAAAGTAGAGGAGTGTGTAATGAAAATAAAAAATTTACGCACATTGTGCGAGAAAAGTTATTGTGCTTATAGTCAATCGGAAATCATTCGGTTTACCCCCACCAAATGTCTCTCGTAAATCGGTTTTTTAAAACTGGTATTAAAAATATATAATTTCATTTCGACGAATACTTCTGTTAAAATAAGTATTATAATAATAATCAAATACAAAACCAGCTTGACAATTTGGTTTCTGTATTTTCATTTGAATTCGGGATCAAAAATAGAATTAAAAATCAATCAATTGATTTGAATACCGATACTGGTGTTTAGCCAACCACCAGCTATCATCTATCTATCCATTTAACCTCATCCTTAAATGGTTTAGTGCCTTGTCAATCACATGTCAAAAGTGAATTTCGGACAACGAATATCAAAACATTTGTCATGTCAAATGTACATATTCGGATAGGAAAAGAAACAGTATCTTATCGGGATTAAAAAATACACAACAAAACATGAACAAAAACACAACAATTCAAATACATGTATTAATAATATAAGATTTCAAGATGTCTATCTAGACATGACAGCAACTCGAAAAAAATAATAAATCTCTAAATGGTGAAGTTATATATTGAATAGCAATTAATTCTTAGATAGAAATTAATATATGGAAAATAAGAAGAAACCAATGAGGTTGGCCTCTGCTTTGCGCAAAAAACATATAGGTAACTATATATGAGGCGTTCAAAATCAGAGGTGGACCATCCCACGTTTGGTTTGTTAAGAGAGGTAAAGGTTCGAAGCAAAAGTGGTACCTGTGCTGTAATCTAGAAGGACGTTTTTAAACTAAGTTTGGACCACTCTGTCTATTTAGTTTTATCAAAAACCTACTTGATTATAGAGATTTATCAGTGAAAATGACATTTGAGGGTTGGTCCACTCTGCTTTTGAACGCCTCATATATTCATTATATTTAGGTAGGTATATGTTTATTTGCATCAAACAGAGGAAAATCTCATTAAATTCTCATATAAGAAACTACAAGATCATTTTTACCTACCTAGTCTTAAGTAAGCAGAGCGCACTACTTTTTCTTCCGCGCAATGATATATATTTTAACTTGGCGTACTTTTGCTACTAGGTTCTTTATTGCTCATCAGTTATATCTAATATAATTAAAATGTTATAGTCAATATTTTAATAAGGAGTAGATTAATTAAATATTAAATAATTAATATTTCGATATTATAGTTCTTTTGATTTTATATTAAAATAATCAAACTATACTACCAATAACGAATATGTATTTTGCTTTAAGCCTCAAAGCTTTTGCAATTTACAACCTAGTTGGATGAAATTCCATAAGGGACATTTTATATCCTATGATTTATCCGAACCGTTGCTTATTACAATTAATTTGAAATGGTTCTGTTCTTTTTTCAAATAGATTGAAGATACTTTGTTTTAAAGTAAAATTTTTCTGCTTCTATACCCATTGCCAACAGTTTTGTCCGCCTCCATGGTGTAATGGTCAGAATAACTGACTGGCAACCCGGAGGTCTCGGGTTCGATTCCCGGCCATACCCAGACATTTTTTCTGTAAGTATAGGGTCTGGTAATAAAAATTAAGTGGGAGATAAATTTAACCTAATTTATCGCGCGGAGAATTTACCACTGCTCGAAGCCCCTAAAACCTTAGTAAATTGGATATTGAATTGTATCTAAGTTTCTGAGATTGGCTCGTGATCCCGGCTTCTTTTCCTTCTACTCTGTTTTTTTCACGATGGAGGGGCCAGCCCATACAGGCCTTTAGGGGATGCACATTCTGGTGTATCTCCTTCTCACATCAATATCATTAAAAATAAAAAATAGTTTTAAACTACTTGTTAAGACTTTAGTGGTTAATGTGATTAATTTTATAATAATAGAATTAATCGTGCCTAACTAATTTTCTAATTTACTTTCAAATTTTTAGCGTCTAATTCTGAAGCTTTTCAATTGAAAAAAAAATTAAGACTCAACGGCTCAACAATTCGACTTAATGCACTCGCCTTGTTGGTTGAGTTAAATTGCGGTGGAAAATATATGATTTTTTGCTATGTTATTAGAATCGATGTTTTTCAATATAGTGAAATGATTTTAACCAATTAATAATTTTAAAAATCTGCATTTATTTTCACTTGAACATTAATAAAGATAAAAGTAAATAAATAGTTCAAATAATATTCATTTACTTTTATCTTTATTAAAGATGTTTCACCTTGCACCAACACCACAATCCCTATTAATTATGAACATTAATAGCCTAAACATCGTGAATAAACTAGAAATTTTTAAAATAAAGCAATTTGACTAATTACAACTTTTACAAACTTCGAATCCGGTTCAGATTCACTACTCCAAAAACGTATTGTAAGTATTATTACATTATAATTCTGCTGAGAATGAAATACAATATATTATTGTTACTACCACTGAAAGAGGAGACAGGGGAATGTCGCATTGGATTTCCTTCACTGACTTTTCAAAACCCTGAAGAAGGAGGAATAGCCTCCGATACGTCGGTTTTATGAATAAAAAAGATAGTGTAAATTATCTTCTTCTTTTTTGAACTGCCTCATCGATATCCACTTAATTATTAAATCTTTTATATAACCTTAAATATCCTGTATTATAATTCTTTTGATGAGTTGCGTATCAGAATTTTTTATAAATACCTATTGAAAAATTCCTGGTGATTAGAAGACACTAATTAATTGATTGTATTGGCGTGGTTACATGAATAAGACTAATCTCATTGTATTGGCTCCGAAGATGGCTATAATCAATAGCCGAAACGTCAGTGGAAATTTTTGAATTAAAAAAATATCAAAAGCTACCTGACTCTTTGTTGAACCCGTGACACACTCTAGTTCAATTTCACACTATCAAGAATATGAGGAGTTTCTTTTAGTTAACGCATAAAAGTAGCTGCAGGTGCACCTGATAGTTTACAACCGTTGAAAAATGCTTTTGAAATTAAACTTATTTCATCAAGCGCAGTCCTAAAATAAATAATGATTGATTGATTTTTACGGAATTTATTCAAAGGTATTTTTTAAATTATTTAATGAATTGAATATTTATTTATAAAGGAGGATAAATGAAATTCAATTGCTTCTTTCCAGTAATTTTTTTATTAATTCAAGTGCTTAATCAAAATATTTCGAGAGCACTAGAGCATCTCTTCCATAGTGGAAACCACCATCTCACCAATAGAAATATTTGGATTAACTGAAGGTAATGGAAGGCAGCCCAGGGGTAGTGAGGAAAGAAAAAATTAACAAATTTCAAATAAGGTGTAATTTATTGGGTTCGGTTAGAAAGGAAAGGAGGAAGGATTCCAATAAATTACACCTTATTTGATATGTGTTAATTTTCTTTCCTCACTACCCCTGGGCTGCCTTCCATTACCTTCAATTAAAATTTCTACCAGTCCGTCTCTCTCAAGAGAAAATTTTGTTGCAAAAAAATTTGGATTAACCACTTGAATTAGTAAAAAAATTATTGGAAAGAAGCAATTATTGAATTTCATTTAATTTTTTCATTTTCCTCTTTTAAAAATTAGCATATCCAGTACGCACCAGACCATTTAAATTGCATATTTATTTATTTAATTAAAAAATATATTTTTATAGAATGGTAGTACGGTATATAAAATAGGTAAACACGAATATTTTATTTAAGATAAAATCAGAGCAAATTTAAAAATTGGGAGTTGAGAAATGGTTTAATGGAATTCGGAAAATATCATAGAAGAAGAAATGGGCAAAGGAAGTAAAAGCGATGGAAACGAATTGGAACAAAATTAGAACAGGAAATGTGAGCAAAAGGTAAACAGGCTAGCAACGAAATAGACGCTGAGATTATAGGCGAAAAGTCAAGTCTACTGGAATGAATGGCGATTGGCGAAAAATAAAATGAACAAAGAAAAGATAGAGAGATACAATTCGGAAAAGGAGTATTTTACCTGTAAAGGGAAAAATAGGAAATGATTGGACAAATAATAAACAAATAAACAAAATGATGAGAAAAAAGTAGAGAACGAGAGGATTCTGATAAAGAAGGCCTATCTTATCTTATCTACTCTTATTAAACGAGCAAAAATTGTATATTTATTTATTTGTTTGTATATATATTTGTATCTTAGTTCTATTTTAAAAACGGCTTTACCGATTTTAATTAAATTCACGGGTTTGGGGGTTTTTGGGGTGACAATTCGATCTGTCACGGTCTCATCTTCGACAAAATTGTTTTTGATGGGTTTTTTCGCAATCAAATTAATTATTCTCAGGTAGACAAATCCCATTCTTAGGGTTTTAAAAAAGTTTTCCCTTTTCTTTTTGTACCCAGGCAGACATTGGGTCGGGTTAATTGTTTATTCTCAAAGGCCTTGAAGAAGTATTGTGATTGTGGATTTTACCATATTTTGTTCTCAATAAACGTTAGAAATATTAATAAACGTTTTATAATTGTTTTAATAATGAACTTTATTTATTTAATAGAATAAAAAATAATCAATAATTTATTTAAAAATATATTTCGCATAAGCAGGTCTCAATTTTCTGAAAAAACAACACATTTTGATAGGTTTTATT
Source organism: Forficula auricularia (assembly GCA_024734495.1). Classification (NCBI taxonomy): domain Eukaryota; kingdom Metazoa; phylum Arthropoda; class Insecta; order Dermaptera; family Forficulidae; genus Forficula; species Forficula auricularia. Next base: position 40,264,905 of record JALMQS010000099.1, on the reverse strand, counting down.
TATTAACAATTGGATGAATAAAAATGAATCATATGGTTGAATCAAAACAGGTTGCAGGAGGTGGGGTACAGTGGTGGGTGATCCGCGGGTAGGGCGAGGTTTCGGGGGTGGCGTCGATCGGGGTGGAGGGGAGGCGGTACAGTGGGCTAATATTATATATTTTTGTATTTTTATTTAATTTGAAAACGACTCTCAAATAAAAAACGACCTTTTTATCAGAATTTTAAATTAATTTAATATAATATTAAAATAAAGCTTTTAACTGAAGGAAGAAGTTACCGAGCATCGCTCGGTACCTCAGGTACTATTATTAAATGAGCAATTCTTGTATATATAAGAATCGGTTTCTCGAAAACGGCTTAAAAGATTTAGCTAAAAATTGATGTACTTATCAAGTCTCATGAGTTATTAGTTGTGTCAAATTTTTAATCCGATTGAAATAAAGGAAGGGGTGTAAATTAGTCATGTTGCAAAATAAATATTTTAATCGTTCATATCTCGTCTTCGGAAAGTCGCTGAGCCTTGAAATTTGAAACTTAAACTATCTAGAGGCTACAAGAAGTACCACAAGATTTTGGATAAAATATAAGTACCGAAAGTTGATGTTTACGTACGTAAGAATGTACCCCCATGCGTTTCGGAACCATAAATCTCAGAACTACAAAATTCGAAACTTAAGCTCGATATAGGCTAGAAGGAGTATAGCAAGCTTTATATAAGCTTAAAATATTTGTTTAAGACCGCCCATTTAACTTTAGTGGATGTAAAGCCACAACATCTGGCATAATTTTTTGACGGCTGGCGTTTTTTGTATACAAAATGTAAACCTTTTCTTTTACTTGTAAAGGGATGCCCCCTCTGCGTGGCGCAATAAACACAGTGAATTGAAATCGGAACACCGGAATTGACATTACATGAAAGATTTTTCGTTTTTTTTTATTTTCTCAAAAACGGCACAAAGGATTTTTTTAAATTGGTGTACCTATATGTTTTCAAAGAATAGACACTTTTCAAGTTAAAACTGATTCACAATATTTAGGAAAAACTTTAACTCCAATGAGTATTCGTGTATCACTTTTAATTATATTGAAGCAATTTGCTTCAGGATAAAATAATTTTCACTTCAAAACAATAACTCAAACACTTTCAGATGTCTTCTAGTCAAAACTTATAGGTAAAAGAGATTACATGCTTCTTTCAACTGAATTCTTTCAGAAGCGCCGCCCCTGTCTTTGCGTTAAGCTTTCGAAACAGAACCACTGTTGGTTCACCAGGTAAAACCGATATGAAAACCATATACCGCTCAGAAGCGCCACCCCTGGCTTTGCGTTAACCTTTCGAAACAGATCCAATGTTGGTTCACCAGGTTAAACCAATATGAAAACCACATACCGCTCAGCAGCGCCGCCCCTGGCTTTGCGTTAAACTTTTGAAATACATCCAATGTTGGTTCACTAAGTAAAACCGAAATGAAAACCATATATCGGAGAAAACCTTGGCTCCCGATATAGCTCCGAAATAGATTCTATATCGTTCGCCAGTGTTGGTTTTACCTCGAGAGACTAAGATTCTATATAGTTGCTATATAGTTCCGAGTTTTGTGCTACTAGGGTACTTATCAAGTGTCATGAGTTATTAGTCGTGTATAGGTTTTAATCCAATTGAAATAAAGGAAGGGGTATAAATTAGGAGTGTCGTAAAATAAATATTTTAATCGTTCATATCTCGTCTTCGGTAAGTCGCAAAGCCTTAAAATTTGAAACTTTTGTTATTTAGAGGAAAAAAGATACCGAGCATCGTTCGGTGCTCCAGGCACTTATCTTTAAAGACAGAACAAAAATATTTATAAACATGGACGCCGGCAGAGGTGCAAGGTGGTGCACTTGCACCCTCTGACATTAAAGAAAATACACAGAAAAAGATTAAGAATTGATTTGAATTTGGCATAACATAAATGGCTAATATTATATGCCTACCTATAATTATAAGGGTAACTATTATAAATTATATTAAGTAAAAAAAATAATAATATTAAGTAATTATTTAAAGTATGTCTAATCCTAAGTAAGAGATAAAAAATAAAAATTAAATACATTTTTAGATTCTCAATTTGTTTTTTTGTCTAGTTAGCAAATAAATAAATAATATTTTAAATTTTAGTTTAAATCACATAATTAATTATGTATCATTTAACTTAAAAATTCAAATCTTATTAAATTTAATCACAAAAATAAAAGCTTCAACTGCTTCATTACTGGAAATAAATAATTTGAAATAAAAATATATATCTATAGGAGTTATAATCATTTTGATTTGGAAATTTTATTATCAAATTAAACAAGCTCAGCAGGTTGCAAGCCCACCGAGAAATTTTATTTGAAAAAATAAATTATTAATTTATTTTATTTGAAAAAATATATTATTAATTTATTTTATTTGAAAAAATATATTATTAATTATATTAAAAACAAATTTCGTATGAATTGATTTTCTAAAATGAACACCCCATAATAAATATCTGTTAATTCTTATTTATTTGATTAAAAAATCTACCTAATAAAAATAAATTATTAAATGAAAAAAATGTATTCGATCAATCGATTTTTTGTTTCCTTAAAAGCAAATATAAAGAATCTACCGAATTTTCGAAAAAATAATTCCCTTATTTCATTGAAAATATTTGAAAAACAATTAAAGATAAAAATTATACAAAATAATAAATGAATCTGAAATACGATTGGGGTAGAATGCCTCATCCGGGTATAAAAAGAAAAGGGTGCAAAATATAAACTTGGGCGCTTTTATAACAATCCCGGATTACATGTCGAGACAAGTCCATATTTATCCATTGGAGACATTGAAACAAGATTAGACACGAAATAAAGAATTTTCTAATAATCAAGTATAGTAAAAGTTTTATCAATAGCGTCTACTTCTCCTTAAGACAAGCTAACTATTTTAATACTAATAATAAAATTGATAAAAATTGATAAAAATAGAGATTAAAGATTTTCCAAAAATAAAGTCGTTTTATTTTTTATATCTTAATGTGAAACCTACCAAGTATTTTTTATCCAATAATTTTAATAAAATTGCATGCAAAGTCTAATATTTAGTGTTGAAATATGTTTAAAAAATTGCAAAGTAAAAACATGTGTTTTACATGAAATATAATAAATTATACCCTCAATCTATAGTTTCAGGTTAAAACACGTATGAAATAATTTTTTATAAAAAGCGATAAAATTCAAATGATTAAATTAGTCATATATATGTAAAAATAGCTTCGTGGCGCACAGTAAAACATATATATTTTTTACTTTCACATTTATAATCTATAGAATATAGTAATGTGAAGTATTCCGATGCCCTGTCTGGGTTCTGACTCTGATTTTAACTTATTGTTCCTAATACTGATATGTAATTTCATTTTATATAGAAGAAATCAAAACTGTATTTTTAATGAAAGTCTCGTACTCAGCGAGAGATCAAGAATCACTAATTTCCATTATTATATATATATGTATTAGGTACTTACCGGGACTTAGGCGCGGAAGCACCTAGCCCTTGCGTGTAGCTTGTTAAAATGTCTTTGGATATTTCCATTATAGCGTTCGAGCCCTCTTGGCTCCGTACGGCACGAACACAACTAACTTAAGCGCTTTATATATATAATAATAAATATATATAATATATTATATGTTAGGGTCAAAGACTGAAATCATTAGATGAATGAAAAAACCGACCAGAAGGCATTTTGATAAATGTAAAACTTCAACAAAAGGAGTCCAAAAAGAGACCTAAAAAATGTAATTATGTATAGTGTTTTTGAAAGATTTCAATTTGCCGATGGTAATAGATTCAAATTTTCTTAGAAAATCCCGGAGGTGAGCCAGATGGCCCGGATTGCTGTTACTGGCACTCGGGTTTGATTTCCGAGGAGGTGAAAAACAACCCCTCTGATTTATAATTAAAAATATTCCATTCCATCGGATTTAATAGGTGCCACCATCTTATGATTTTCTATAGTGTTTTTGTTCCCATTTGATTTCAATTTATATTAATTAATTTATTTATTTATTTATTAAAAACATTGTGTCTCTAGGGCCATCTAGCCCCTTTAATGTACAATTTTAAACAAATTTAATTACATAAAAATTAATTAATATAATACAAAAAACAAAACAAAATAAAAGAGAAAAGGCTAATATAACAAGCAAGGAAAAAAATGAAAAAAATCAAAAAGAGAAACATATGATACATAATAATTATATGAAACAAAAATAATAAAGATACAAAATATATATAGAGAGAGAGAAAAAAAAATAACAATATTTAAGATACAAAAATAAAATAAGCTGACGTGTTCTGATGTGGTCATCCACTTGACTTTACCATACAACCTGGCCCCTCACTTCTATTTAATATTTAATAAAATTATTTATAATCATGTAGGGGAGGGGGAGTTAGTTTTTGCATTTTTAGACTCCTGGAGGCCCACTGATTATGTATACAAAATTTGGTTGAGTTTGGTACAAGAGCCTATATTTTCATTTTTTGACTCTACGCCCCCCCCCATCTTGGGTGGTTAGTTTTTGCATTTTTAGACTTCTGGGGTCCCACTGATTAGGTATACAAGATTTGGCTGAGTTTGGTAAATGGCCAAGATTTTCATTTTTTGAACCCCCCCCCCCCCATTTGGTTAGTTTTTGCATTTTTAGACTTCTGGGGTTCCACAGATTATGTATACAAAATTTGGTTGAGTTTGCTCAAATTGCCTAGATTTTTAATTTTTAACCCCCTCCACCCCGCCTTAATTTAGGGCCGATATGCACCAAAATCTTATCAGCTCTTAATCTCAATGGAAAAACTACGTGTGAAATTTGGTTTCGATATTCACACTAGTTTTTGGGCTAGCTCGTCCACAACAACTTGGTAACGCACAGACAGACTAACTAACAGACTAATAGACATTTTGACAAAACAATTATTATCTCGAAAAATATAATTTTTTCGATGTTTACTTATTAGAGCTTTTTTGTAGAGCGAAATGCCATGGTTTTGCTCAATTTTTATAATCAAAATAGTTTAAGCCGATTTTAAGATAACCAACCACTTTTTTCATGCCCGATTACAATACTTGATCATACCCTGTATGGTAAAGTAAAAAAATAAAAATATTAGGTTATGTGCTTGAGTAGTTCTGCCTCGAATACTTCAAGGCGCCCAATCTTTCTCAAGTTGATATTATAGAAGCATTTATTATTATTTTGGGCCCTAACTCCAGTATTAAATTTTTTATGAAATTGAAGAGACAAGGAGTTATACCAAAGAGGTGCATCCCCTAAAGGACGGAGTTGACCCCTCCATTTTGAAAAGAATAAGAAGAGAGGATTTTATGGGTTGGGAAGGTATGTGGCACTTGTTCATTACCAGAAAGCGTTGTGGACATTTATCAAAAGATCCCCAACGTGAATTTCACAGTGCGGCTTTTTTATATTTTTAGTGTATGGTAGTCGGTTTTTTTCAAATGAGTAATTTCAGTTTTTGAGACTAACATATACGGCCAAGTATAAATAAGATTCCAATAAAAGAGTTTCATTGTCTTTTTACCTATATTTTAATTATTTTTTAAAATAATTACTGTGGATGTTGATCTAATAGGCGTTTGAGAACAGGAACTCATTCAATTATTGAGTTTTATTTTTTGAAGAATAAAATAATTTTTTTTTGATATTTAGTGAAAATTTGTATCATATGATTTATTTATTGCTCGGCATTCATGAATCTTTGCAGATTTTGTTAATGGTTGCAAAAATGAGTGGGGCTCTACTTATATATTCATGAACTCATTGAGCGATTGGGTATTAACATTTTTAAAAAAATACCATTGTTAGATGTATTTCAAAAAATCTTTTCAACTCAATGCGATGTACAATTTTAGTTCATTAATTTTTTTTATTTGGGTGATGCCTTTCAACTTTATTCCTAGATTCCATTACAACCCTGACATCATGATTATTAAAAGCATATATCCCTATGAAATTTCATTACATTAAGCTGTAAATTACAAAAGTTACGAGAATCTGACAGACGGAGAGACAGACTGATATGTAGAAACTATTAGGGTACCAATGTCTAAAACATTCTTAAATAAGCTGACGTGTTCTGGCTTTACCATACAACATGGCCCCTCACTAATATTTAATATTTAATAAAATTATTTATAATCATGTAGGGGAGGGGGTTAGTTTTTGCATTTTTAGACTCCTGGTGGCCCACTGATTATGTATACAAAATTTGGTTGAGTTTGGGACAATGGCCTATATTTTCATTCTTTAATCCTAAATCTAATCAGCTCTTAATCTCAATGGACCAACACTACGTGTGAAATTTGTTTTCGATATTCACACTAGTTTTTGAGCTAGCTCGTCCACAAAAGTTTGGTAACGCACAGACTAACAGACAGACAACCAGACAACCAGACTAACTAACTAACAGACATTTTGACAAAACAATTATTATCTCAAAAAATGTAATTTTTCACTTATTAGGGCTTTTTTGTAGAGCGAAATGCCATGGTTCCGCTCAATTTTTTTAATCAAAATATATTTCGAAAAAAAGAAGGAAAAAACCACTTTTTTCATGCACGATTACAAAACTTGACCATACCCTGTATGGTTAAGTTAAAATTGTGATACTTTTTTAAACATATACAATTATACATGATAATCCTCTTTCTACGAAAGCCATTTCTGAGTACACCTTGTGTGAAAATATTTTTAAGTACCAATTACAAATTGATTTATAATAACAATATTTCAAAATAAAGGGCCATTATTTATTAACTCGGCATTTAAGGACTATAAGTAATACAGTACACAGTAAAAGAAACCACCTGTTAATTATTTTTAAAAGGTTCATAAAAAAACTTCTCAAAAGTTGTTGAACTTTTATCGTCAGCGTTTTTATTTAAGTGTGATCCTTTAATTCGAAAGCGCTCTCATGGGGAAATTGTATAACAGTGAAAGGCTATTTTCTTCATGAATTAAGTTTTATCCCTATTGATGTCCCTGCGGGTTAGCATTAACCTTGGGAGGGGCTTTTGAATTTATTGAGACACCTTGTGTGATGAGAGAGACACTGAGCTCAGTAGTAATACAATCAATTTGTGTAAAGGCCACTAATCGTACCAGGTTCTCTTTAATTGATTTTTAAAAAACTTAGCCGAATCTTCTAAAAATATTTGAGAAAAATCAACATTCGCCTTATTGGCCCCCATTTGGCAAAAAGGTCAGTTGCCTCATTGGCTTCTTCTATCCCTGTATGCCCTGGTACCCACATAAAAATAATTTCGCATTCGTCCTCCGATTGACACACAAGGAGTGAATCTCTTCAAGAGGTGAAAGGATTGAATCTCTCTGTATGGCAGGAAGGGCGCTAAAAGTGAGTCTCTGATGATAAGGCTTTTTTCAAAGCCAGTGTTTTTAATGTAAGAGAGGGCTAATTAATTTTGATTTTGAAATAGTTCTTAAATTCTATACAATTCATCTTATAATTACATTTAGTAATTAAAAGTCTACCGGTTAAATAGATTGTATTTATTTGTAGATATTAAGTAAAGTTCGTGTATTACCATCGAGCGGTTCGTGATCATCGCTAATTAAGCATAATTATTATTTAATTATACTTAAAATACAGTAGGTACACAAAATAAAATAAAATAAAATACGATTATTTTTTAAATATTTATACAGTACAAATCCTTAAATGCTGCTGTGTTGTATAATACAGAACGGAAAGTCACCGAAATTATAGGTTTTTACATCAATATCAAAAATGTAATAATAAACAATACCCAGGTCATAATGAAATAACTTGATAAATACTTAAGAGGTTAAATTGAAATCAAAGGTATTTGAAGTGGTAGATTTTGAAGGAGTAAGAAGACTTAAGAAACAGAAATTAAATTCCAATCTGGTAGAATTGACCAACAATTTGTTTCAATTTGTGCCTGTTTGACCGTAAAAGGATATCAGTGATTGTAATTGGGAATTCCGGTGGATAAAGAATTTTCGATGGATTATTGATTTCATTAAAGTTTACCACAAAGTAGGCATTTAGATAAATACAAAGAGTTTAAACAAAGTTTACACACTTTTTTGGTACTATGTAATTGGCGACAAAATTTTAAATATAGAAAAACATGAATTATTGCTGGCGTAAGCAGAACATTTCTATTTCTTCCATATTATATGATCATTATATTTGAATAGGAAAAATATTTAGTAGTTCAGTTTTACTTTATTTTTAACATTATTTCTTAATCCTATTTTAATAAAATGAGATGTGATATACATATCTATATTACTCAGAAGGCCACAACATTTTACTAAAAAATTAGCCCAATCAAGTATTAGAGTAAAAGGGGCAAAATAAGATAAAACTGTTTTTCTTTTTAATTTAGTACCTATAAAAGTGAGAAATTAACAAAACGTATTTATTTTAATTGAATTTGCTGATGAAGCCTGAATAAATCGACGAAACGTTGAATACTTTTTCTAAAAAAAACTATTTTGTCAACATACTAAAAATCCTAAATCCACATAAATCATCAATGTTTATTTTAATTAATAAGCTGTTGTAAGGAAATAAGGACAATAGCTTATGGAAATAATTTTTATTCTTTTCCCAACGTTTCGTCACTTTGTTGACTTCCTCAGGGCTCTAAAAATGAAAGGCCTCAATTAGTACATGTTATAACAATTTCAAACTTTGACCTCAAATCATCTCAATACATAGAAAAACAAAAGTTTATTTTAATAATTGAAATACATAAAGACACGTAAAAAAACCTTTAAAAAATTACGTTAAAATATTAACAATAGATCAATTCAGAAAGATAGACACATCATAAGAAAGAATGTGGGTCAAATATCACTAAATAGTTTCCACCCTCACATATACATATAAGAGGAAGAACCAAATTCAATATAATAGCATGAAATAAATTCATATCTCGGAGAAAGATAAAATCATTGGTTTTATGGTTTTATTCATAGATATATTCAATTCAAATTAATTAAGAAATAAATCAATACATATAATCAAAATCATAACGAAAAGTTGATTAAATGAATTCATTAACTAATTGATTGATTGACAAATTTGAAAACGTATAATGAAATGAAAGCTCAATCGTATAAATTTATAATCAATATTCAGTATTATTAAAAATCTAGTAAAATTACCATTAGTCAATTTGATTAGCTATCTAATTATTATATAGATAATTGGTAGAGATTTACTAGTGTTTGAATTTCTGATAATAGAATATGGGATCAAAGGAGGAACTAATGCAAATGACCTATCTCCCTTCCATGTTCCCTTATGATTGATCTGACCATGCAATTATCTGCCTATTAACCAACATCTCACACTCTCACCCCATCCAGGTTGCTTGTCTCTATCAACTTTTATCCCAAGCCATTACATCAATAACGGATAAGTGTATAAAAATTTAAACTTTTTTAAATGTTTAATATTAATGGAATTTATTTTAAATATTAGTGTGTCCACATAATAAGAATTATGTTCTGTATCTTCCAAAATACATGGGATTTCAAATTCATTTTTTAATTATCTGTTGATAATAAAAAATCATTAAACTTTAAGAATTGATTTTACTAATATTTTAAGTTTAGCTACTTCTCATCGCAAATAGGTACAAAAATCAGCTAAAAATGGTCAATATGGCTCACTCCCACTGTTATTTTAAAATGAATTAAATTAAAAATTATCAGCCTAATTCCACCTTAAAATTTTTTACAAGATACCGCAGAGTCCATTATAAAAAATATTTTTATTTTCAAGCGCATAAAAAATTCGACCCAACCCAAAATAATTGAGCCGTTTATTTTGAAAGTGGCCTAACTCCAATTTTGAAAAAAATCAGTTAATGACAGATTTAGTTAGACATAGATGTCTTCTTTTCAAATTTATAATATCATAGCCAAAGGAGTACAATATCCTCATGAATTCGTCAAAATAAATACATCAAAATATATAAAAATATATATATTTATAAAAATATATATACAAATATCTCAAAATAACAAATAATGGACTTAAGCCATTTTCAAAAATAAACGGCTCAATTATTTGAACATTTTTTTGATTTTAGGAAAAATTAATACATTTATATATTAATCTAAGTTTCAATTTTGTATTTTAATAATATTTAGCTTATGAACTATAAGGACAGAATCATAGACGTTGTAGCATCACTCTAATAGGCTCCGCGTTTACTTCTGAACGAAACCCTAAAAACATTATATAAACACGTTCTTATTTCAAAATAAAATAAAACGTAAAAATTATTATTATTTTTTTTTTATTACTTAATAAAAAATATTCATAGATCATAGACCCATGACTAAATACAAAAGCACAGAAGCTTTTTAACTAAATCTTTAATTAAAATATCTCTTAGTAGCACAATGTTTAAAACTATATAGTTACTTTATAGTTTGAAACATTGTGCTACTAGGGATGCGCCCAAGATTTTACATTTATTCATGGAGTAAATAACAAAATATAACATTTTTGGGATTTTGAATAAAAATTTATTTTTTACTTTTTAATACTTCTTGAAAAAATTGCTTATTAAAAAAAAGAAATGCACACATACAGACATACATTGAATAAACACTATTATGAACTTTTTTTACTTTTGAATGGAACCTTAAAAAGGCTTAGAGTAAATGGAAACTGTGTGTTATCCGATTTCAGCCAAGAACTTGCTTTATAATCTCTCTATCTTTAGCTTAAGTTTCAAATTTTGTTGCTCTGCAACTTACCTCCAGGAAATTAAGGTTTGCACCGACTTAACGGATTTGACTAAATATCATCACTGTTTATGTATTGTACTCATACAACTTGGATACAAATTATAAGTCATCACCAATCTCTTCTTATTTTCTAAAAAGCATATTATGGGTCCACTGAAAAATAGGAAGTAAAAAGTTAGAAGGTGAGAGACCAAACTTTAGTTTTTCAATTACAGATCAATTAATATAATTGGATTCTCATAGTTTTTCTCTTGACCCCTCCCTTTTTATTTTGTTTCCGATTAAAATATATCCTCTCACACTATACATACTAGTAAAAGTCTAGATAAAGTTTTTAGTAGACTTCTCCCACTAGAAAGATCTCAAACGCGTTTGAACCTCTAGAAAGAGATTACATTAAATACTTTCTTTCAAGTTCAAAAGAGAAACTCCCATTCGGTAGCAAACAAGAATGGAACATAGGGCGAACAATCAATCGATTAAAGACAAAAGTTGAACGTTTGAAAGAATTTTTTCTAAAAGGAGTTACATAAGTGGTAGACAAGCAAACAATGGAGCATCTTCGGGAAATCCCCGACTGCTCGATGAAAACTCTTTTATGTGAGCAATGAGGCTGGCTAAATAAATTGGGGACAGTTATTTGAAATGTCTCGAACAAGATAATAATAATAATACCTTACTTTGCGAGAGGCTTCCAAAAACCAACCATGCTGAAATTGAGTGCAGAACCTGCTCATTCTGACAATTGTTTATCCCCATGACTACTAGAGACTGGAACTGTATCTCTGCCACCCTCTTTCCAGGGTCTTACAATCTTTTTTTTATAATGATATTGATAAATGAAGAAGTTGCATCAAAAAGGTACAACTTCTGTACACCATAATGGAACCATGCATCTTAAAAAGAAGAAAATTTTCAGGGATTGGGTCGGAGTTGAAGGTTGCTGTAGATGCGATTCAGGAAAGACTTAAGTTTATATGTTGTCGGGAAGAGGAAAGGAGGAAGCGAGTTCCACTCTCTAGAAATCATAAGGATAAACGAATTGGCGAATGTATTTGTTCGTTTAGTATCTAATTCAATCACACAGTGGTATTGAATGTCGAAAATCGTGTATTTAGTGCAAATTAGGCTTTAGGAAGGATTATTTATTGATGTTATCTTCTCAGAACAAATGGCATTATAGTGTCTATAAAAAAGGGACATTTAATTAAAGATTTAGTTGAAATATCAAGTTTGTTCGTATTTGTAATTGATAAGGAGGGAATTTTTATATTTTTTAACAATTTTAAGTTAAGTGGTTTCTAAACGCCAGAAAAAATCACCTAAAAACGATGTACCTCTCTCACATGTTCATATTATATCGAAATAAATTTAAAAAATTAAACATAATTATATTAAGTTAAAGAGATCTTCACAGGGATACGTAACAGTCTCAAGTTTTTATTTTATTTACTTTATAAGCTTCTACGCCCTGAAAGATGTACATCAGACAAACATTATAGCGACACTTATAGGGTCCCGTTTTACTTTTTTAAAAGAGCCAAAAATCATCTTAAATAATTAAATATTAATTTTTTTCATATTAGCCCTTTGCAAAAATTAAATACCTATACAAATATGATAATAAATAATTTATGCTAAAATAATATTATTTTCCCTCAGAACAATAAATAAATATAAATACACACATGATAAATAATAATTTGAGGTAAAATAATTTTATTTTCCCACTGATCAATATGTATTATCATACCAAATGATTTTATGGATTAAATTAATCGCCTCCTTTCCCAGGTCCATTATTAATATTATTATCGCGATTCTATACTGTCCTCTAATAATATTAATTTAACATTCATTTTCATTCCTATCACTCTTTATTTTATTAAATTATTATGCTAACAATTAATTATTATAATTTATCATCAATACTCTAATACTTTTTCGATTGAATTTTAATATAAGTATTAGCCGGTTTTGGGTTAAATGAAAGCATGTTTAATATATCGGACTCGTGGAGTCTGTTAATAGAAAAATAATTTTTTTATTTTTTATAAAAGTATAATTTTTAAAAGGTGAATCAGTGAATTATTTCACATTTATTTTATGCATAAGCACGATTCTCTAATGTATATTTATCATTAAAAAATTATGCTGGGGGAAAAGAATTTAAATTTTTTATAGTTTTTATTTAATTAAAAATTTAATAGCCCCGAAAAAATTTAAAACACAAAATAAAGCACAGGCTAATTGTAACGTCATATAATATGGTACTGTTCACCTTGTAATTCTTTACTAGTTAGACCCGAAGTTAATAGTTCATAATGTATATTTTCCTATCTCAGGATTAAATCTTTTCTTTAATTCTTTCGACTAATGTGATTTTAATTGTATAAATTAGAATTTTAGCATTATTATTATATACTATACTTATAAATTATTAAATTTTTTAAATGATATTGATGTGAGAAGGAGTTACACCAAGAAGATGCAGGTCCTAAAGGCCTGGATTGGCCCCTTCATAGTAGAAAGAAGAAGAAGAGGAGATTTTATATTCTTGGCAGGAGTCGAATGTATCTGCGGATGCGGGTCTTAAGTAGTTGAAGGTTATAGTTCTCGGGAAAGACGGTAGCAGGAAGCGAGATCCAGTCTCTGGAGCTCATAGGGATAAACTACTATATAGTATATTATCTACTCTTTAAGAAAATCTTTCATTTACCAATTGGTCCGGGGTGCTTCATTTAGCACTCAGGTTCGATTCCCAGTAGGGTAAAAACAATTGTTCTGACATGTAATAAAAATTATCCGATAACAAGGCGAATATAGCAGATGAGACTTTCACGTGATTTCTTTGCAAATTTAAAGTATGCTTCTATAGGCAATCTAAAGTTTTATATAATATAAAAATATTTTTGAAAAAAAAAACATGTAAACGGGAAGTTTTTAGTAAAGTATTGTGGTGCATAAATCCTAACAGAATGTGTCCTTAAAATTTGTTTTATTACATTAAAAAATTATATTGTTTTAATAATATTTAATTTTTCCCCAAGCTGACGTTGGATAATAAATATTTCTCACATTAATATTATAAAAGATAATTTAAGTGATATTAAAACAATAGTAAAAAATTCTAACAAAAACCAACTAAAATCAGTGTAATGGAGTGGAAGAATTGATATAAAATATTTTCATAAATTTCTCTTAAAAATAGTAAATTAAATAAAAAAAAAGCTTGGTTAAATAAAAACTTATTTGGATAATATGGAGATTTAATTTACATAGGAATATCGTTCGTGAAGATTTCTCGAAAAATGTCTTTAAATAAAAGTTATAAAGAGATTCTACTGTAATTTTCTGACTTATTCTAATTTATTCCATTAGTTTTCATTTTGTCATGTGCCTACTTATAAATTTTCTAAATATTTGATGAAAATATGCAAATCATAAATATTATAAACTTCTCTTTCTGTTGAGATATAAATGTTGGTTTTCGGTTTACATCTATATATTAGTATTGAAAATAAGTACTTATAAATTCAATGGTAAAACTTACAAGTGATGATTCAAGTGGATATCTATCTAAATCGATGGTCCAAATGTAGAGTTGAGGTGCTTACCTGAAACAAACAAAACAACTAAGTTCAATATAAATTAATTCACAATTAAATTAGAGGAAAAGGTAATTATTATCCTAACAGAAAGTTTATTTTGGAATTAAAAATTAATATTTAAATTAAATAAAACAGCTTGAAATTTAAAAAGACCTCTTCAAATATCAACCAAAACCTCAGGGATTTGAACAAACAATTAGTCAGACTATCAGTGTTAAAGAATTTGAACTTGACTTAAACATGTATGCCAAATTCCTGCTCAGAACCATTTAAAAGCTTTAATCTAAAGGAGCCATTCATAAAATACGATATGAAAAATTTCGCCTTTTTGGACACCCCCCTCCTTCCCCTTTGTCACGCTGCTACACATTTTCTAGGACCCCGCTAACAAATATGACGTCACAAAAGCTAGACCCTCCACCTATAAACGAATTGTTGCTGATAAATTAAGAAAAAAAATGATTAAGGAGGTTCGGGACAGCTTATCTATCTGGTTGATCTTCTAGAAAATCTTTTGTATTTCTATAGAGTGACAACTTCTGCCTACTAAATTTTTTTAATATAAAAATTGTTAATAATGAGGTTAATTTCAAATAAAAATCTTTGTTTTGATAATATTAATAAAAAGAATATTGAGATACATTTTTTCTCATTATAAAAACATTTATTTAACAGAAAAACGATTTCAAGAAATAGAGTTGGAATTCTACACTAGTGCTTTTGTTATATTCTGTTGACTGCAAATAACTTTTTATTTTTACATTTATGAATAACTAATTAACTAGACTGTCAAATCTATTGAAAAATGTATCATTCGATTCATAAAAGTTGAATTATTGATCTGTATAAATTTGTTGAAAATGGTATAATTTGTATAGAAGTTATAGCCCTTTTAAAAGCTCGGTCCATTTACTTCCATGTTAAAAGCACAATTTTCAATAATTTATTTCTCGGTAATGGGACAGACGATCAACTTCAAATTTCGGGAATAAATATTTAATACATCAATGATTCGATGGTAAAAATTTGAGAATTTTCTTATAAAAATGATAAACAGTCACGAACCCCCTTAAGTTGCGAACGACACGTTACCTTAGATCCCCCTTCCCCTTTGTCACATATCATCACGCTAAGCAATACCCCTCCCCTGGTTGCAAACGTATTTTATGAATGGCCCCCAAAGGTTGTATTTATTTTTCTATTTTCAGCATTTTTAATTAGTTTTGAAGCTAGTGAGATCTAAGTCGTCAAAATGACAATAAGAACATTTAGTACCAGAAAAAACTTCTGATGAGCTTTTATTTTATGTTTCTTTTGGTAAATTTTAATATACAGATTCTGCACAAAAGTCCTTTCGAAAATGATCATATTTAAAAATTTTCTATACATTTCAATATTTTTCGCAATATATATTTCGAAAAATTGAATAATATTGAATGAATTCAATAATCGGATGCCCCGATAATGTGGGTGAACAGAGAAAATGAAAAAGAGCGGTAGAATAAAATAAAAAAATATATTTTTTGTTGAAACTTTGATGGTCAAAATTATATAATCCATTGTGAAATTAGAAAATAAGAGTTTTCTTTTGTGTCGCCTTTAAAATTTTGTAGAGATCTATTAATAATTACATGTATTATAATCGCGAATTTACTACTGACATTTAGTGAAAAAAAAGTATCGCAGAAACTATTTGTATACTCCCATACATTTTCAATAGGATTATAGAAATGTATATGAATATCAGATTTCAGAAAGGGTAGGTACAAGTAATTTTTAACCGACTTCAAAAAAGGGGGAGGTTCTCAATTCGACTGATTTTTTTTGTGTCTATGTTACCTGATATCTTCGCCAATTGTGAACCGATTGCGATGATTTTTTTGCATTGTGTTCAGTCTAGTTTCCGATTGGTTCCATTTTTTTCATTGGTATTGGACCTTTTTTGCTATGTTTGTATAGGCATAATTTCTTTGTTTATGAACCGATTTCGATGATTCTTTTTATATTGGAAAGAAGGTACCTTAGGGGTGGTTACATATTAATTTGGTCAAGTTCTCATGATATCATGAATGACGAATTTACGTAAATATCCAATTCTTATGAGCAAATAATCGAAATTATAAATAAATAAAATCTTTTATAAAAAAAATCAATCTTAAAACGTTCATTTAAAACCCGCAAACGTTTCTAGAGAATTTCTATATTTATGAATTTTATTATCATTTTCTGATTCATTCGCCCGACCCTTTCTTTTACGAGATGCATGCAAGGTATTATATTAAGTCACTATTAATAACATCACTAAAAAGATAAAAATAAAAATAATTTTTATAAAAAAATAAATAAAACCGACTTCAAATAAACTGCAACGGATCGTTGCTAAACTTTATCCAAATTCATTTGAAATATTAATATGTTTATTCTTTTATTATTAATCAGATATCAATTGCAATTTGTAGTTCATGTTGACTTTAATTCAAAAATAATCGATTCTCATTTAACAGTCGAGGAATAACCATTCTACATTGGATTTTTGACATTTCGGTTATTAATAATAACCATTGCTGAAGACATGGAGGAATCGACTTAAGCTTGAGATGAGAATAGATGGTTATTTTTGATTTTAAATTGATTCCTCTGTGTCTTCATTAATGGTTACTAATAATAACCGAAATGCCAAAAAAATGTTTTTATAAAAATTATTTTTTATAGAAATATTTTTGATCAACTTTGAAAGTCACTAAATCCTATGCGATTAATACAAATAGTTTGAAATACTGCTAAAAAAGACAGTGTTTCAATACAATTTTAATTTCTGCATTAAGTTTCTTAATTATTTACACAAGACCCAAAAACCATCTTTTGCGTTTTTTTGTTGAAAACTTCAGTATACTGACTTATACCATTTCTGCAATCAGAGATTCATATGTATAGAAGTGTTTTTAAAAAATTTCAAATTTAAATGAGTATGCAAAGGCCAAGTTTAAATTCACTAAAATTTTTTGCTTATCAAGTTGAGAAATTTCCGAAGTGTGAAGAAAAATCCTTTTCAAGAATACTTTTTTCTCACAGAAGTTTTTTAACGGGTGTGTTTAATATGTTTCACTATAAACCAACACCGCTTTCCTTAAATTTAACTAATCTAAAAATAAATCATCGGAAAAAATTTGATCTCGAGCCAAAATGTTTTTATTTTCAATATGAAGAAATGAATAAATGTTGCTTTACAAAGTTTTCGTATAAAAATTAAAAATCGAAAGTAACTAATGAGCTAAAATTTGGTAATCATGTTTATATTAAATAAAATGTGACAAGTTTCAACTCTATAACTGCCAATCACTCAAACTTTTGAATAGCCTACTTAGTTTTGAAAAAGTTTTCAGCTTTTACTCATTTTATATATTTAGATCGATATACAACCCCCTTAATTTCTAAATAATGCGTTAAGTAATAATAATAATTAAAGCTTTAAATATATGCTGAAATGTTATTAAACTTTTGCTATTTCAAATAAGCCTAATTACAATAACATATAATAATAATTTTAATTACCATATTGTGAGAGTAATTTAGAATATCAACACAATTAGTGAACAATGAATATATGGTCCATCTCGATTTCGTCTATTATTTTTATAATAGATTGTGTGTTTATCTGTGTGAATTTGTGTATCAAAAAGAGGAAGTAGAAGTACATTTATTTTCAATTTATTAAACAATAATAAAATTTCTCTCTCTCTTTCTGGCTAATGACATATTAATTGAAATGAAAATGTTAGGAAAGGGATTTGAGATGGCGTAGGGCGCATGGGGATATTACAAAAGAGAGTGCTACTACTAATGGTAATTAAGTTAATAGAGTAAAGGGTGTGTAGTTTCACAGTGAATGAAATAAAACTCAAGAGGTTTATACAAACTCAATATATTTCGGATTATTAGTCCATCATCAGGAGTTTACAACCTGTAAACTCCTGATGATGGACTAATAATCGAAAATATATTGAGTTTGTATAAACCTCTTTGAATTTTTACATTCACTGTGAAACTACACACTTACTCTATTAACTAACATCATGTTTCACCTAAAACCTACACCACTTTCCATAAGTAAAAATGGTAATTAAAATGTAATAAAATTTCATTTTGGTTATTAAAATGAGAAGAAAAAATAAATACCTATATATAAAAAAAGAAAAATACTTGTTGGAGAGGAGGCGGTTTACCCGAAACCGAATAAATAATTAAATCAGTAACTTCTTGAATAAGAGTTTTAATCGCGACGCTCAGTAAGTGTAGATTGCCGGGCTAGAACTCATCTAACATTTTTGTTTATTTATTTATTTTACGTTAGAAGTTGTTCTTCAGAAACGGGCTGATAGATTTATAACTCAGGATTGAATGGAAATGAAAATATTATTTCCAGTAAAAGTGTATTTATTGGAAGATTTTCTTTTTACAAATTTTTAAAACCGACGTTTCGGAGAATCTTTCGTCCTAATTCAGGGAACAAAAGAGCTAATGAAGGAAGAATGCAGTACCTATTTCTCCTTCCTGTCTCATTTTTCACACTCTAAAGATTAAAATATTTTCTCTACACCAGCGAGAACTTAAAAAAGGAGACAGAAAAAAATACTACATGCTTCTTTCGTTGGGACTTTTGAACCATGAAGGAGGGAAGATCCTCTGAAACATCGGTTTCAAAAAACTGTAAAAAGAAAATCTTCGAATAAATACTCTTTTATTGCAAATAACACTACTAAACAAAAATTTCTCCCCGTAAATCTAACAATGGATTTCAGTAGAGTTTTATACGCTGATTCACATGTGCAATTTCTAGATTTTTTACAACACGTCAGAGTTTTGAAATATTATCGGTTAAAATTACGAAAAAGGCCATTTTGACCTATTCTACCCTTGATGTAATTCAGAAACGAGCCGATCAGGCTAATTGACGGTTCTACCCTCACCGACTCCCTCGACTCGCTGGCTCATCGAAGAGATGTCTCTGCCCTTTCCCTTTTCTATAGATACTATCACGGCAGGTGCTCTGATGAGATAAAATCAATAATTCCCCCAAAGCATGCTTTGCACGCAGCACACGTTTTGCCGACTCCCAACACTCTTTCGCGGTCAAATTGGAAAAGTGCCGGACCACTTCATTCGCGAATACATATATCCCCATGACTTCAAGGAACTGGAACTCTCTCCCAGCCTCTATCTTTCCCAGCACCTATGATCTTCAAACCTTCAAAACCAGGGTGCATAGACACCTACGTCTACACCCTCTCACTTAATCAACTTTCCCTTCTCTTCGGTAATGCAAGGGTCTTTCGAGATCCATAGGGGCTACATCTTTACTGAGTGCACCCCTTCTTGCATTCGATTGCATTTAAAAAAAAAAAAAAAAAATTTCGAATCCAATTAAATATTAAACAGTTATATTTGAAATCAAAATATTTTTTGATGTACTAGAAAACAGCTTCCTCTTTGATTTTCAATTTTCCACTTGTTTTTATCTCAATCTAATTATAACTAAAAAACTAAAACTACGTGGTTATGAAGGATAATAAACATAGATAAAAACATAAGGTCTTAGTTTATTTTCAAACGCCTCCCAATCGATCGCAAACCCAAAGGTCGAAAACACTTTTACTTTACCCTGAGACGCAATCACAATGAGGCCGCCTCGAAAGACAATTATAAATTAAATTAAATTAGGGAACGAAGAAAAGATTTTTTTATTATAGACAAAATCCCGGCTGATCCTTTTCTCTATAATAACAAATCTTTTCTTCGATCCCTAATTTAATAAAATAAGGTCTTAGTTGTTTTAGTTATAACTCGAGTTCTATAGTTTTTAAGGAATTTGGTGTTGGTACTTGGTGAAACATTTTTAAAATCTTGGATAAAAAATACTTGGTAGGTTTCACATACCTACAAAACCTACCAAGTATTTTTTATCCAATAACTCGAGTTCTAATTGAGTTAAAAACAAGTGGTAATTTGAAAATCAAAAAGGAAGCTGTTTTCTATTACATCAACAAAATATTTTGATTTCAAATATTGGTTTTTAAAATTTAATGGGACTCAAAAATAGGTCAAAATGGCCTTTTTCGTCATTTTGGCCGATAATATCTCAAAACTCTGACCTGTTGTATAAAATCGAGAAATTGCATGATAATCAGCGTATCAAACTCTATTGGCATTGATTGTAGGTTTAAGGAGAGAAATTTTTGTTTAATTTTTGTCGAGCAGTGTAAATTTTTCATTTTTCCTGGACTGCCTTCCATTCAATATTCAGTTATTTATTTATTTTTTGCTTATTAGTGCTTACAAATATTCTAGTCCGATTGATAATAAGATTATACTTACAAATATATAGAATGGTTATGCCCATTAGCTAAATATAAAATTCACACTATATCACAGTTAAATAAATGTACGATAGAAAAAAAGGTACGAATTTCTTCTTTACTAGAAATAACGGCTATACCTACTCGTTAAGAGTTTTTGGTATCGCTAGCGAATTCATTGAATTCATTGATTTGACTGAGTCAATGAAAATAGAAAAACAAACGGGTTTCTAAATATTTCAAAGAACTTATATATATATATATATTTATTTATATATATATATATATATTTATTTATACGTTAGAAGTTTTCCTTCTAGTTCCTTAATTTCAACTAGAGATAAATAGAACGTTTAATTTAATCAAAATTTAATTCTTAAGATCAATCGGAATCACAGTATCCAGGCCTTTGGCAAAAAATAGACTCACCAAAGGCTACTTACTCAGCGAATCGGGAAGATCGCCAACTCCCCCATCCCCCGACCCCTGAAGGGGTTTAAAGGATTTCGGTTGAAAACAACGTCTCCACCACTCTACCCCATTTAAACCTTTATCAAGTGGTCTACTTATGTTGCACTTTACGCGCCTTAACCATTTAGGAAACTTCAAGTGGAGGTTAAAAAAAAAAGGAAAATGAATACCGAGAGGTTTCCAATTAAAAACTTTATTTTTTATTATTTTTTAATAAGTTCTTTGATCTTGTTTTGCTTTGTTTTTGTTTTTATGCCTTTTTTTATCTTTGTTTCTGTTTCAGAAATTCGGATAGGTTAACAGATTCAGTCACGTATTTAATTACGAATTAATTTTATTTTATTTCTAGCATTTGTAGTCACAAAAATAAGAAATAAATAAATAAAATAAAATAAAGAGGGAATAATAGGGATTTAATTAATTTAGGAAATGAATGTTTTCATTTGACATACAAAAGAAAGAAGAATTTAATTTTTAAGTTTTATCAATTTAAATTTAAAATCTAAAAAATATTATTATAATTGAAATTTTATTTTTTTTTAACTTTCCCATACGGGGGGGGGGGGGTATAGAGAACTTGCGTGAACTACTCGGATTTCGACACTAGCGCCCATGGTGGCTAAATTTAACATTTATGGTAAGACCGGACTACATATTAATATGTAGGTATATATAGTGTATAGATTATTTTAAATATTTGAATGAATATGGGATATATCATTATAAAAAGTGGGTTTTCGAATTTAAACTTTAGATATATAAAAGATGAGAAATTATTTAATATTAGGCAATATTCATCGGGAATAAATGTAATAAAAGCTCAAATTATTCGATAAACGAATATAAAACTCAGATATATCATGTATCACTATAAAGTAATTTTTTTGTTCTATTTCCAAGGTCTAAGTGACCATATTGAAACAAGACCGAATCTAAGCCCGAACAGGCGCCACCCACAATAGGGGATGCTATCGTGACACAAACACTTTTTTATTGTTTTGTAATTATATAACATAGATTATAAGAGGTTTATTTATGAAACTAACAATAATAATAGCATTTCAGATTATTAAATTAACTCAATTCTGTCATAAAGCATAGAGCGTTCTCTGTTTCATTATGTTGTAGGTGTCCTCAGAGAGTAATTTAACGAGGGGGACAAAATTTAACTGATAAAATTAAAACATTTTTATGAAACTACGAGAAATGGTTATTGACTGGCCTTGCGTAAGGCAACCAACCAAACGCCAGGGTTTCTGCAAGTCACGAGGCAGGCCAAGGGCGTTTTCTACAACCGAAAGAGTAGTTCCAATGATCCACTCTTCTTCGACCACCAATGATAGAGTTCTCTTCCGTCACGTGACTCTCTGATTAAGAGAACGTCATGGGGCGGGCTCGGCGTTAAGCTCACTTAGCCAATGGATGAAATTATGCCATGAGGCCACAACAAACAAAATGGTGGTCCGGCTGAACTCATCATAAGCCTGTGAGATCCAGCGTTGTTAGGTTTCAACTCTAATATTTATTTGTACATTCTTATAACAAAAATGCCATATAATTGTTGATCTTAATAAAACAAAAAATTTAAAGTCAACTTAAGCAAAAAACAAACGTTGTACTTTCCATAATGCCTTAGTCATTGGAACCAGGGCAGGGAAAGGGGGGGGGGCTTAAGGCCCCCTGAGCTTTGAATGTGCACAGTAGTTTTATTACTATCATTATTATTTTCCTTCTTTTCGCTCCTTTTGAAGGTTTGTTCTGTACTATACATCGGCGGTAAACAGCAGAGATGATACCTTCTATTTTATTATTGTATTGTTGAGGGAAGGTCCAGGATTGTTTATTATTATTTTTTCAAATAGTTCTTTTATTAAATAAATTCCATTTGGAGAGCTGGAGAAAATTTGCTTAATGGAATATTTTTGAACTCTGTTTTTGAAATATTATTTGAATTGAGAAAGAGAGAAAAATAAAGAAAAGCCAGCTCTGGAATAGCGATGAATTGGATGCATCGATTCCAATACAGACAATCAAACAAATGGGTGCCTATTCTCAGAGGACAAGAGTAAACGGATGTCTATACCATCCGTGTTTAAGTAAATAACCTACATATAGCTTAAAACGGAAAGAAATATATATATATTATCATTTTTATTTTTAATATCTTGAGAATTTATTAATTCTCAAACAAACAAATTAGAGGACAAAATTACATTTTTTTTTTCAAAACTCGGTACATTTTCTCTTGATTTTGATCATTTTCATTTGGGAAAACTTAAGTTTAGAAATGAGAAACCTACCTAATATAGAGATTAATCTTATTAATCAAAAATTTTGCGACAAATTTCAGCTCTCCCATTCAAAAGCTTCTTCGCATAATAGTTTTATGAAAAAATAAATCAAAGATTTTGCAAAAATGACTTAGCATAATAATTTTTAATTTCTATTCGTTTAGAATTTTTTTTTAAATCTTAATGATGAAATATCAATAAGTTTGAATTGCTGAAATAATAATTGTTTTATAAAATGGTATTATGAGATGAAGATTGGTATATAAAAAAATGTGAATTTTATAATTTTTTAGCTCATAGTGAACTTCTAATTTTATCTTTCGTAAATTTTATTTTTGGATATGGCTTCTCGTGTATGTAAATATGTACATACATACAAAAAAAAGATATCAGTAGTGTAGTTGCGGAGAGGTGCTATGAAAGAGACATTTTTGCTGTCGAGGCTCTAGCAAAGAAATAATATAACATTTTAAAAAAGGTAAAAATAAAATTAAAAACTTCAATTTATTGGCTATCGAAACAAAAATACAATAAAACACATTCAAGTGTTTTTAGTACTATATTTTCGCATTTTAATAAAAAGTGTATTTTGTCCTTTTCAAAAATAGGTTGTATTGAAAGGGACATCGATCATTTATGAAAGGGACAGCGAGCTAATATAAGGAAATCACGGTAAACTTTGGTACTTACATACTAAATATTACGAAGCACATATATAATTAACTATCTTTTAGTTTAAAATCACATCTTCGAAAGTAATTAATAGCATATTGGTCTTAAATTTCTCATCTTAAAAGATAATTTAAATTGAAATAAACATTTACCTACATATTATAATTAAAAAACAAAACCATCATAATTCTTTTAATAGTAGGTAATAATTCTGTTTTAAAATAATTGTTTTTTCTATATAGTAAAAAGTAACAATAACAATTTTTTATGAAATACTAGTCATGAAATGGGCGTCCCTTTCATAACTATCCTACACAAATCAAAAACATAACCACAAAATCTACAATTATATATAAAAGTTTTACTTATCTTTTTTTCTCGTATCTGCATGTATATCACCAATTATAAACAACGATAAACTATTTAATTTACAGTTAACAGTACTGGAAAAATCATTTCTAAAGAAGAGCCAAAAAAATAATTTGGTCCACGATTAGAAACACACATGTACTTCACCGGGATCCTTGAAATGATGGGAATGTGAAGTAAGATGTCAATGGAGGTACTTTGGGGTTTCCATAGAACAAAAATAATGTCGTTCCGAGACGACCTTTATTTAGCGAGTTATATGAATTGCCCTTTTCAATACGTGTCCCTTTCATGCCACTTCTCTCCTGATATTTGTTTATAATTGTATAATAAGATCTTTGATTCTCTCAGCCTATGAATTCTTGATTTTGAATTTTCTTTTTATTTAATTTTTTTTCTTTTCGAATTCTTTTAATTAGCATTTAATTTGTTTCAAATTTGATTTTAAATCCAGAAATTTTATACAGTGTTGTTTTATTTAAAAAAAATTTTGTATTGTTGTTTGCGTGGTACTACTGCATATGTATATATGCATATCAGGCCGGCCAAGGAAAGAATGTGTGTTTTAGCCCTCGTATTATGTTTAGATTTTTGTTTCTTTCTCTCTCACTCTTCAACCTTAATGTCTTCTATTTGCCACAAAACGAACCTCGCCCTTTCTCTCTCACTCGCTCCAACGGTCCTTTCTATTCTTGAAGGACTTTCCTTTTCAATTCCATTTTATATCAGGACGAAAGTAATTTTATTTTCAAATGTAGATTAAGCAATGGCATACAAATTAAAGAGAGCGAAGGAAGGCAATCTTAATAACCCGAACAAAAACAAACAAATAAATACATGCAAAGAGAAAAACCAAGAAGAGTAAAAAATCCCTGTTAAAGATTAAAAAAAGGAGGAGGATGAAAAAATTTAAGTATTCTCTTGGATATTTTGATTAGCTTAAAATGAGAATAAAGGAGGAAAATAAAATAAATAATTGTTATTTTTCATTCTAAAAACTCGCTTTTGTTAAATTAAAATGTTTAGTATTGAATTCGGTCGATTTTTTTATTCCAAAAAGAGAAATCAATGAGTTTATCCTATGTTTGATCAAAATAAACATAATATATATATATATATATATATATATATATATATATATATATTTATTTATTTGAGATTAGAATTTCAAATGTTTAACCTTCGTCTTTTAAATTAGAAATATTCTATCGGTTATTTCTCGAGAGTTCAAATACCCTATTGAATATAGGTAAATTCGTTTTGTTGTAATAGTAAGCTGGTGACTCAACAAACGAATGTATAACAATAAATTAAAAGTTTCTAATTAAAAACACTAATGATGAAAGTCAAATCTTCGAAACTATAGTCCCTAACAAATAAATTATTTATTATACATAGTATTCATATTCATTATAATATAATTTTATAGGAAATGAATAAGATGATGGATGATTTTATTATGTTTGGCTCGAAGGCTTAGTTGGAAGGAGATTCGCCGAGCTTGGATGGGAGATAATCTTCAGAGATTAGGATCTCTCTTGTCGGCGTAAAGCCAGAAAAATGCTATTTTAAAATAATAATTTGCACTAGGCAGTAGAAAATATGCTCTTCTAAAATACGAACTTGCCAGAGGCAATTGGAAACATGCTTTAAATAAAATAATGGCACAAGGCCCGCATTTATTGCTTCTTCGTTACAGGACGTGTATACAAATTACTTCGAATCGGATTAGCCGAGAGCTTAAGACATTAGCCTTCTAAGCAGGAATCCCGGGTTCGAGTCCGAGTCCCTGCATTGATATTTGACCGGCTATAATCTGATTCCTAGTCACCAATCCGTCTGGCAAGCGTGGTGACTTAATGCCAACCCCTTCCATTTGATGGAAGAGGCCTATATTCAGCAGTGGATTGTCGCTATCGACAGGCTGATGATGATGATACAAATTACTTCTAAGACACAAGTCATTTATTTAGCTAATCGTTCCCAGGTGATTAGTCACCTCGGAGAGCTGCCCTATTCAATGAGTTTCAACAACTGAATGTAAACTCACAAATGACAAATGACAACTGAATTCGCTTCGAAGAGCTGGCTGTTTTTATAACCCCGGCTCTAATTAGCAATTAAGCTGATTGGTTAATTATTCGCGCCTTTTAGGTGACGCATGCATAAATTTAGCGCGCTTTCTTCTCAATATAAGAGGGGCGTGTCCCTGCTGCTCACCTGTCATTTTATCGCAGGATTCTGACCTGCAAACAACAAGCAAACGCCTTTCTCAAGGCGAAAAAAAAACTTTATTTTCAAAAGCATTTTACATTGAAAGGAGAGGAGAATAAAATCCTACAATTTTATATATTAGTTTTGCAATTTTCTATTTTTTCTTCAAATTTTACTAATTTACTTTTACTATTAATTGCTCTCTATTAAATTCAGTTCTATTATTACACGATATAAAAAATAGACATTTATGAATAAAGTTTAGCAATAGAGCTTTTACCACATTATTTTAGTTGTAGGATAATCATACTATTATTCATCATATCCTGTATAAAATTACTCAATTAAAAATATTGTATCTCAAAAAAATTCACTCTTGTGGATATTCAAAAAATGTACTATTCCTTTTATATTTTTTCCGAAATCATCTAAGTAATTTTTTATCATATTAACTTTATATTTCATTACAAAAAATCTTTAATTTCTTAGATTAAAGCAATTATATACTGATCTATTGACATTTATATAGTAGAAAAAGTATAAAACGGAAATTTTTATGAAAGAAATTCGGGAAAAATTATGAAGATTGTGTTATTTTAGAGTTCAAGTCATTCTATTCAGTAAGAAATTGAAACAAATTACTTTATAACCTGAATAAGGTAGATTCTACTAGTATTCTAAGCTCAAAACACTAAAAATTCAAAAAATATTGAAAAGAGCATAAGGTTCAAGGTCTAGGATATGAACTAAAAAATTAATGATCTGTTAACTAATCAAATTCAGGGAGAGAAGACTAATCTATAATCTATAGCAAAATCAGATGGCAATAATAAATGTTGAAGGTGAGCAAAGAGAAGCCAAAATAAAAAAAGGTACAAGACAAGGATATGTGAAGTCACCCATGATTTTCAACTCATGCATAGAAGAAGCAATGAAAGAATTCAAAGACAAAATTGATACAGGTATCGAAATCCAAGGTCAAAAGATCGCTATTTTAAGATTTGCCGATGACATTGCCCTTCTAGGAAGCAACAAAAAAGAATTAAAGGACGCTCCGAATGGAATTAACCAAATCCTAATAGAAGAAATCAAAATGAAAATAAACAAGAATAAAACCAAGGTCCTTGTTTGTACAAATAAACTGCAACGGATCGTTGCTAAACTTTATCCAAATTCATTTGAAATATTAATATGTTTATTCCTTTATTATTAATTAGATATCACTTGCAATTTGCAGTTCATGTTGACTTTAATTCAAAAATAATGATCGATTCTCATTTAACAGTCGAGAATAATCATTCTACATTCATTTTTGACGTTTCGGTTTTTATTGGTAACCATTGCTGAAGAAAGAGACAGAGGAATCGACTTAAAATCAAAAATAGCGATTGATTCTTATCTATTACTTGAGGAATAATTATTCTACATTAGATTTTTGACGCTTCGATTATTATTGGTAACCATTACTGAAGACATTACTTGAGGAATAACCATTCTATATTGGATTTTTGACGTTTCGGCTTTTATTGGTAACCATTGCTGAAGACATGGAGGAATCGACTTAAAATCAAAATAGCCATCGATTCTCATTCTATACTTGAGGAATAACCATTCTATATTGGATTTTTGACGTTTCGGTTTCTATTGGTAACCATTGCTGAAGACATAGAGGAATCGACTTTAAACCAAAAATAGCGATTGATTCTCATCTAGTACTTGAGGAATAACCATTCTATATTGGATTTTTGAGGTTTCGGTTTTTATTGGTAACCATTGCTGAAGACATGGAGAAATCGACTTAAAATCAAAAATAACGATCGATTCTCATCTAATACTTGAGGAATAACAATTCTACATTAGGTTTTGATGTCTGATTAATATTGGTAACCATTGCTGAAGACATGGAGGAATCGACTTAAATCAAAAATAACGATCGGTTCTTATCTAATACTAGAGGAATAACCTTATTGCATTCCATTTTTGATGTTTTGAATTTTAATGGCAACCTCTACTGAAAACGTGGAAGAATAGACTTAAAATCAAAAAGACTAAACTCTTTTTTGGTAAATAACTCAAGCTTGACTTTACAGTGAAACATTATAAAAATTGTGAAACACCACCAACTTCAACGTAATATAATGAAATTTTATGGTTAAAATTTATTTATTTTACAATTTGGAAAGAGTTTTTAAAAAATCGCCTGCCAATGCAACCCGCGGGTCAAAGCTTCCTATTCGAATGCATACCCTACCACAATCAAGGTTGCGCTGTTTCTTTCTAATCAAATTCTAGCCCCTTTAAAGATCATAAGTGCTGGAAAAGAGGCCAGGAGAGACATCCAGTTCCTTGAAGTCATGGGTACAAACGTATTGGCGAATGAAATGGATGGCACTTTTCCATTTTAACCGTGAAAGAGTGTTGGGAATCGACAAAACGAGTGCTATGAGCAAAGCATGCTTTAGGGAGAATTACTCATTTTAACTCATCAGAGCACCTGCGGATAAAACTTCTTCGATGAGCGAGTCGAAGGAGTCGGTCAATTAGCCTGACAGGATTAAGTCGGATGGTGTATTTAAATTATGCTATATTTTTGGCTCGTTTCTAAATTGCATCATTTTCATTAAAACAGACAACATCGCTTTTCATAATTAAACGGAATAGACTAAGAAATTGATACTAAGTGAAATAACTACTGTTGACGTTTATACAAAAAAATTCATTAAAACAATAAATTACTTTGGATGTTAACGTCTTCTTCAAACAAGAAACAAAAAAACAAAAAAAAAATTCAAAATAAACGATTCTATTTTTCAATATTTATTCAAGTAATTTAGATTAAGTTTTTTAGCAAAATCCATTATATATACTTATATATTCAATATTCTCCTTGAACTTTCAAGAAAAATAATACAAAAATCACATTTTATTTATTTTCCTCTTTAAGGTTTTTTTTACCTTTTTTTTCTTTTTGTTTTATAATGTTGAAAACCCATTAAATTCCGATAGTAGAGTAATAAAAATGAAAATGAAGGATTGAAATTGAAAGTGAAGAGAGAGCTGAAGGAGGGACTGTGGAGGAAATGTAACAAGAGAAGATTGATAGAAAATATAAAAAAGGGCTTCGATCGGACATTTACTAACACAGAATCAGGCACATACTTACATAAAAAGTTCCTCACACAAACACACACACACAGAGGAGAATCAGATATGGATCTAAAAACAGACAGACAGCTTGTTTAACGAGTGAAAGAAACAGAGAGCTCATATCTGACCATCTCTATCCTTTTATAATATATTCCCGTTTTATTAGAGTTCTGTACTAAAGAAAAACGGAGCCCTATAAGTGTCATTACATTTGTCTATCCGCCTCTCAGAACATTAGGTATAGCTCGTATGTTAAAAAAGATGCCAAAATGAAATTTATAAATTAAATGTATTTATCGTAAAGAGAAACAAATAGGCTGACTTCTGTTTGATGCAAATAAACATACACACATATATGTATCAAATATATATAAATATATATTATGAGGAGTGTTCAAATGAAAATTTAAATTTTTGTTTTCTCGAAAATATTTATTTATTCATCAATATCTATTTTGTCCTCCTTAAAGTAATCCCCCTTAGATATAATACACTTGTGCCAGCGTTTTTTTTCAATCCTCGAAGGACTTCTCATATGCGCTTTTTGTTATGGCCTTGAGCTCTTCCAGCGATGTGGTCTTAATCTCCTCGATCCTGGCAAATCTCCGTCCTTTCATGGGTCTTTTGAATTTTGGGAACAGGAAAAAATCGCAGAGGGCCAAGTACGGTAAATACTGTGTTGTTTTTTGCCAAAAAATATACCTATAAGCAATGATGTGTGAGCAGGTGCGTTATCGTGATGCAAAAGCCATGAATTGCTTTGCCCCAAATCGGGTCGTTTTTTTCTTATTCCTTCATGGAAACGGCGCATAACTTCAAGGTAATATTCCTTATTGACCGTAAGACCCTTTAGCAGGAACTCACGATTCACCACGTCTTTTTACAATGAAAATAGTGAGCAAAACCTTCACATTTGACCGAATTTGCCGAATCGTCATTAACATATTATCTGCCTTCTGTGAAGCGCTTGTACCACTTATAAACATTTTTTTTGCTCAAAGTAGACTCGCCAAATGCCACAGTCAACATTTCAATTGCTTTGGAGCACTTAATTTTATTTTTCATGCAAAATTTAACACATATTCATTGATCCCTTTTTTCAAAGGCAAAAAAATCGCCAAGCACTCCAAAACACGTCTAACCCTTATATCTGTAAATAAACTGCAACGGATCGTTGCTAAACTTTATCCAAATTCATTTGAAATATTAATATGTTTGTTCCTTTATTATTAATCAGATATCACTTGCAATTTGTAGTTCATATTGACATTAATTCAAAAATAATTCTCATTTAAGAGTCGAGGAATAACCATTCCACATTGGATTTTTTGACATTTCGGTTATTATTGTAACCATTGCTGAAGACATAGAGGAATCGACTTAAAATCAAAAATAGCCATCGATTCTCATCTAATACTTGAGGAATAACAATTCTACATTAGGTTTTTGACGTTTCGATTATTATTGGTAACCATTGCTGAAGACATGGAGGAATCGACTTAAAATCAAAAATAACGATCGATTCTCATCTAATACTAGAGGAATAACCTTATTGCATTCAATTTTTGATGTTTTGACCATTAATGGCAACCTCTATTGAAAACGTGGAAGAATCGACTTAAAATCAAAAAAGACTAAATTCTTTTATGGCAAACAACTCAAACTTGAGTTGTTTACCAAAAAATTTAGTCTTTTTTGATTTTTAAGTCGATTCTTCCACGTTTTCAATAGAGGTTGCCATTAATGGTCAAAACATCAAAAATGGAATGCAATAAGGTATTCCTCTAGTATTAGATAAGAATCGATCGTTATTTTTGATTTTATGTCGATTCCTCCATGTCTTCAGCAATGGTTACCAATAATAATCGAAACGTCAAAAACCTAATGTAGAATTGTTATTCCTCAAGTATTAGATGAGAATCGATGTCTATTTTTTATTTTAAGTCGATTCCTCCATGTCTTCAGCAATGGTTACCAATAAAAACCGAAATGTCAAAAATCCAATATAGAATGGTTATTCCTCAAGTATTAGATGAGAATCAATCGCTATTTTTGGTTTAAAGTCGATTTCTCTATGTCTTCAGCAATGGTTACCAATAAAAACCGAAACGCCAAAAATCCAATATAGAATGGTTATTCCTCAAGTATTAGATGAGAATCGATGGCTATTTTTGATTTTAAGTCGATTCCTCCATGTCTTTAGCAATGGTTACCAATAAAAACCGAAATGTCAAAAATCCAATATAGAATGATTATTCCTCAAGTACTAGATGAGAATCAATCGCTATTTTTGGTTTAAAGTCGATTTCTCTATGTCTTCAGCAATGGTTACTAATAAAAACCGAAACGTCAAAAATCCAATATAGAATGATTATTCCTCAAATACTAGATGAGAATCAATCGCTATTTTTGGTTTAAAGTCGATTTCTCTATGTCTTCAGCAATGGTTACTAATAAAAACCGAAACGTCAAAAATCCAATATAGAATGATTATTCCTCAAGTACTAGATGAGAATCAATCGCTATTTTTGGTTTAAAATCGATTTCTCTGTCTTCAGCAAAGGTAACGGATAAGAAAACAACGCAGTTGCTATGGTTACTCATAAAAATTCCTCCCAAATTTTTAGCATTTCACAGAGAGAAGCCTATCCATTCTTACTTAAGCAAGGCTAAATGAGCTATATTAAAACTTTCAAATGAATAAATTTTAAAGAATTAAAAAAATTAAAAAAAGTACCATCTTACTTTAGAGTAAAGTACTTTAAAATATAATTTTACTAAAAACTTTATTTAACCTTTTTTGTGGTCCCCAAGGTACTTAATTAGGATATTAAATTTCATCAAAATTGGTTAAGTCATTTTCAAGATATTTAGAAAAAACTAAAAAAGTACTGAAATAAAGTACTAATGTTTGTGGGCCGATATGTACCAAAAACTAATCAGCGCTTCATTTTGTTAACCTAATGGTAGGTTTTCAATTTCATTTCAATCGGTGTAACGGTGTGGAAAAAATCGTGGGCCAAAAAAACGATAACATACATCCATCCATACATACATACATACATCCGCACGCACTAAATGAAAAAATCGCACTTTTTAGCCTCTCGACGAGACCCCATGTAATTTTTGGCAAAACCGTCACGTGCTAAAATTCAACCTAATTGAATACTACAATTTGTGACTTTAATTGAGTCCATGGGTTCCGTAGTCTTTACCTGAGGACCCTTTGAAGCCACGCTTGCCCCGAGAGCGATTGCAATACTTTACCCATGCTTTGCATTGGATAAAGTAAAAACAAACTAAATATGCAAGGTGGCTAATATTGCCAGTAAATTTTGGGGACATGTGTACCAACATAACAAAAAAGAAATTAGAAAATAGAATGTACGTAGCCCGAAAAAATACCTTTTCATTTGAAGACTCCTCGTATATATATTATTTATTTGTTTGAGACCATACTTTCGAAGGCTTGGCCTTTATCATCAGTCTTTTTTAAATATAAATATTATTTTTATTTTATTTTTCCCAATATAAAATTTTTAATCAGGTGATTATTTTGTAGAGAAAGTCGAATTTTCACGGGGTCAAAGAAAATATTTATTGAAGGAGACAATAAAAGAGTGTGTCTTCTGCTGGAATTATAAATTAAATTAAATTTATAATTCCAACAGAAGACTACACTCTTTATTGTCTATTTCTATATATAAAAATTGTGCTACCCTCGGCAAAAAAACTTTAAAGATAATAGGTATTTATACTTTAATGATGGAATTTTTTTTGAGGTCTTTTGGACAGGGTTGTTTATAATATAATATTTATATTTAATTAAGTAGAATTAGAACAATATATTTTTAAATTTAATATTATTAAAATAAATTTAATTCTCAGAGTTCAAATTTGTAATTTTTGATAGTTTTTGTACCTTTTGTCAAGGTCATAGCAAGAAAAAAATTTCGGGAGCTAGTTAATATTATTATTATTATTATTATTATTTTTTTTTTTGGGGGGAGGGAAATAGCTACCCACTGAGGAATTAGGGGAGTATTGAAATATTACTAGGAGTAAGAGTCATGACCTCCCTGATTGTTTTTTTTAACAGAGTATTATTTTCGACGACTTTCCCGACTTTTTCAGGGTTGCAGGTGTCCCGGTCAGTTTGTCATTTTGTTACGGTTATTTGGAAAAAATTAAGTGTTCTTTCGGCAAAGTTAATTGTGAATAAAATTTTAGTGGATTTCTCGAAGCGATTAAAAATACAAAGAAATAGAAGAAAAATAAAAACTTTTTTAAGACTCGGTACGCTTGCTAAAGATCCACAACAAATAATTTCTTTTTTTGTACATTTTTGTCTGAATTTTAATTAAGTCCATTTGAACATTCTCTCTCTCTCTTTCTAACAAGTATCGTTTTGGTTCGAGTGCAAAAGGCCATTCCTAGAATAATAGAAGTTAAGAATTTAATAGTCTGAAACTTGAATTTGGATAGGTTTGAACTTGTATTAGGCATCCTTGCAATACAGTTTAGTTTTAATGAAAGATTGATTATTGTATCAGCGCTCTTTATAGTTATTTTCATCGTTCAGATTCTAATGAAAGATTCTCTCACCTCTCCATTAAATAATAAAAAAGTGAAAACTTTTTCAAGACTCTAGAGCTGCCCTAGTAATTATTAATAAACTTGAGTATAAATTGTTCATTTATGGCCATACTATAACATCCTGTTAAAATCTCCATAGAATAATTAAAAAAATATTTTCTACCTTTTGAAACATATATTCCAAAAATCTAATGAGTAAGTACTATCTAACTAATACAAACGAACATTTTGATCAGTTCTTGGGCTATCGTGGGTATCGCAATTCATACACACAATGTGAAAAAATCATAGTTTAAAAATATTTTTCTTCTCGTTTCAGACATTTTAAAGCACAAAGAACAAATATTTATTTTTATGAGTGATTTAATACAGGCCCGCCTGGGAGGAGAATAATTTTTAACCTGAGTACATGCTAGTGATGTATATTAATATTAGTTTAGCTCAGTTAAAGTTTTTCTTTGTTAACCACTTTACAAAAAACGACTAACTTTTTGCGAATCATAAATACTTTGCAGAATATAACTTTCTCTTTATAAAATCATATAGAAGTTGCTCATTTTTTATATTTCGAATAAAATCTTGAAATTGTTCTGGTTTGAGAAAACAAATTATGGTAAGTGTAAGTATAGTTATTTTTCTTAAATTACAATCAATATGTCGTCGAGTATAGTTGTCAGAAAAAAACTAAATGATGCAATGTGTTTTTGTATTGATTGAAATTAATGTAAAAGGCCGAGACTTTGCTGAACGTGATGAAAGTGAAAAAATTTATTTATCTAATAAATCGGTTTCAATAAACAATTCATATAATGGTTTGAAAAGTTTTTTTAATTTTCTATTGATTAAAAATGAAAAAAGCGATATGTTTAATATGTGCAAAATAAAATAAAGCTATTAGCAGAAAAAGTGGTGTGAAGAAGCATTTAATATCTACATTTTCGGCTTTTCTGATCCATGTTTAATATGTGTATTAATCCAAAAAAAGTTGTCGCATATTATGTCTTATGAAAGGGTAATTTTCAAATTAAATTATTAATTGTTGTAATCCTCATCAACATTTAACGCCAAAATATAAAATTACTGTAGTATAATCGAAGATATTGATATTTTTATTTCAATAATTTTATTTAACGACTTTTAATTTTAAACATAGATATTTTTCAATTAAATAAAAAAAACATGCAATTTTTGTTTTATGAAAAAATATGATCCACAAATTCAGAATTAATGAAAATTGGTTTTTTTGAAAATATTTTTAAGTATATAAAAAATTTAATATTAGTTTTCTAATTTTTATAAAAAAAAATATATATTAAGAATTTTACGATACTTGTCAAGACGAGACTAGAACTGACGATACAAGGTCGAGACCGAGAAGATACTATCCTTTGAGATAATTTACGAGAATGAAACTAATATTTAAAATGCGCTTTTTGATTATGATCTTGCAATCCGGAGGTGTAATTATTTCGCAGTTATTGCTTTGGTCGCTCCAAACCTAAAGTCAGGTCTGCGCTAGCTAGTTCATTTCCCTGAATTGCAATGGTCTTCTTGAGCGAACTCTTAGTATTAAAATTAAAGTTCAGCTTGCGTGAGGATTTTTTATAATATATAGCTGATTTTCGCAAATTACAAAAAAAAAAAAAAATAGTTTCCAAACGAAACACTAGGGGGAGTGTGAGCATAGTGATTAAAAATTTTATTCATCTTAATAATTTCCTATACATATATATGTCAATGTGTTCCAGATATAATATGTATATAGCGAACTTCTTCAACAAACTTGATATAACGTTGTGATAGGTATTTCAATGTTCCCTTTTGTCAATAAGCTACCCTACATGTCTGATTTTATGACTGGTAGGTACTAGTTGATATTTATAATAGAGAGGAGTTTTTGATCCAGTAGAACATATTTAATGAATGATGGATTAATTTGGGTAGATTGATTCGCCGGTAAAACCACATTTTCTACACTTATCCGTCACGATTAATTACTATTGTTATTATTATTATTATTTAATGCAATTTTTCAGCTATTCTTTTAAATCTTATTTAGGATAAAGCTTGCTAAAGCTCATATGAACCATCCTTCAGTCAGTCTTCATTTAGGAGTCTACAGACTTATTTATTTATTATTATAATTATTATTTTAAATTTTTTCTTTCTTTATTTGACTGTTGTTTATTTATTTGTTATCTATTTATTTTTTGTTTTTTGGTTAAGGATCAAAATGAAAAATGATTTCTGTTCTGAATGGTATATGATGGAACATGTTTTATTATCCAGAAGAAGAATAAGATTCACAGATAAAATTCACCCTCGTTTCCCCGTATTTTCGTCCTTCACTTTCACGACACACACACACACACGCACACACACACATATACACAAACAAAATGGTTAAAAAAAGCAACCAACGAACGAACGAACGAACGAACAAATGAAGGAGTCATCTGATCAAAATCAAAATAGATAGTCGCGAAAGGGGCTGAAAGAAAAGGGGTGCGATTTGGCGGTGAAAAAGAGAAAAAAAATAGAAAATAAAAATTGCACCTGTTTACTAAGGGTTATTTAAACTGTCAAATGTCGCAAGATAGAAGAACAAATAAGCAGCTTCTTTTATTTGGGGAAAAATAAAATAAAAGGAAATTCAAAGAAGATATAATGAAATAAATTTATATACATAAGTAAATAGTATTAATAAAAATAATAACATGCTATATGCTTTCTTCATTAGCTCACTGAGGGTTTGCTTCGCGAGGCCTCCCCTTGAGGCAAATGGCTGGTCGGTCAGTACGTGCCTCGTCCAAGGCAAAGTGCCGTTGCCTCGTCTGAGGCTGCCTCGTCCAGATCCTGTCGGTTTTTGTGAATGCTCAAAGGGCCTCGGGTCGTTTCCTGCGTTTTTAATCCTAAGATTATTTTATTTAGGTTATTAAGTGCAGTCAACAAATAAAAAATATTTTCTTAATATCGAGTGGGATGTATCTATTTAAAAATCTCTTTAAGAAAAATTATGTTTAAGTTTTTTAAATTATTTTGATTCAAAATGAAGGCGTAAGAGAGCTTCAAAGTGACCATTTATCGTGATTTCTGTACCTGTTTGCGTATAGAAATGGCTTATCCTAAAATTAATCAAAAAAATTAACTCATTCCCACTTTATCACCAACAAAAATTACTAATTTCTCATCTCAAATATTTTGAAAGCTATAGTAATTTTTCCGGTGCATGTCAGCCTCTGGACGAGCCGTAGTATGGAATTCACAGAGAGATGGGCCATTCAGAAAGTAATCTATATTAGTTAGGGAACCTTCGGTTGATTCCTTAAGAATTAGTCTGTGATAAAGAATAAATGCGGGTACGTTTGGAATTTATTGCTCTGAAACTTACAGAACGCATATTTATGGAATTTTGTTTTGGGCACTGGGAACCAAAACACACTTTTTTCTACCTAAGTTCAATGTCCATCCACAGATGATTTCATTTAATCTAAAAGTGACTATATATAAATTTTATTAACTTGGAGAAAGAAGCCCTCGAAGTTGAAGACTTTGGTGGACAAATACAATTCTTTAACAAACATCTTATATTATTATATAAGATATTGATATTTGTGAAAGTAACCAGTATATAAATGGAGAAGCATATATTTCACCAAATACTAATTCTATTATGCCATTTGGTTTGAAATGTTCACACTCGATTGTAATTAGATGTTTTCATACTAGTAAGTGAACTATTAGATAACATACTCATTAATCAATTGAAAGTTAGTTACCGGTTAATTGTGACCCATCTGGACTTAATTATTTTGTCCTAATTAAGCGAGAAAGTCATAAATGTTATATTAGTCAATTTCAAAGGACTGAGTTCTCTTAAACATTTTCGTTTTTTTGCTAGTATTTTGGTCAAATTTTCTCTCACCACTTTAATCACAATTACACTACCCCAAACTGAAATCTCTTCGGCAGACTGCACAGAGCCAACAAATGTTTGGTTTTACTCCCTTTCTACTAATTCTCTGCTACATCTCATCCTGGGCAATCCTCATTTTCATTCTCTAGCCAATCTCACTTAGTAAATAGTTTTCGCTAAATGAAGTCAGTTTTTATGACTTTATAATTGGAACAGAATGTAATCCATGTAAGTAATTCTGCTCCACGTTGTTAATATACCTCTCTCCGTTTATATTTTCAGCACTCACTTCATTTTTGTTGTTGATATTTCTATTTCCTCTTTTTCAATTAAGCTCTTTTCTTTTTGACAAAATAAAAAGTTCTGCTTTCCCAGGGCGATGTGTTTGATTTTCATTTGAAAATGACTCGAGGCTCTGAGCTGTGCTAAGTTCGCTTCTTAGTCGGACATTTGTCTGTCTGTCCTTATGGTTCTTTTATAGGGTTGGGAGCCTTTAAGACTTCAACATTCGAATACAATAGCGCTCATGGTTCCAATAGGAACTGTGTGGAAAGATGAGAACCATGATTTCTTTTCTCTTCTTTTTAGGGTTCTATTCAAAAATAAAACGATACAATAAGAACCACACGTCTGTACTTATATTGCTTGTATCTCCTTTATAATGCATCTGCATCAAATCATCGTTTATGATAAATAAATATTATTAGATAAAAATACTTGGTAGGTTTCACATTAATGTGAAACCTACCAAGTATTTTTAACCGACTTCAAAAAAGGAGGAGGTTCTCTATTCGACTGAAATTTTTTTTATCTAATAATTTTAAAAAATGTTTCACCAAGTACCAACACCAAATTCCTTGAAAACTATAAATAAATATATAAATTTCAATATCCATCTGCTAGAGTAGCTTACAAGCTAAATAACACAAAAACTTGAAATTTACAAGTTATTTGTATTCATTTTCACCGAAATCAAAATTCCTATTACAATTTTAATCAAATTATAATTTTGAGGTGGGTTGAATTTTTTGTAGGTTCAAACATATATGTAGAATATTTTTTTAACACTGGGTGAGAGATATCCCCGTGAGGATTTCTTTAAGTAGTTAAGGGTTAAATTTTCTTTAATATAAATTATTTTAAAATGAAAGTGGGGGAGAGCCTGAGAGTGGCCATTTTTAAATAATTTTCAAGGTTCCGCTTATAAAGTAGAACAGGATCTTATAAGTCTATTTCCGTTTCTCAAAACATTAGCTTGAAAACCATCTAGAATTAAAACTTAAAACTAAAAGGTTATATGGTATTCATTTTCAAAATACGCATTAACTTGAATCGAATTACTATTTTGGGAAGGCTCGAATTTTATGTGGATTCAAAAATAAAAAAATATTTATTTATCATGGAGTGTTGGTTATAATACCTCTTTAATTAGAATTAGGTTTAATTTTTTTTTTTTATATTTGATTTAGAATAACAGGGTGAGAGAACACCAAAAAGTGGCCGTTTTTAGGTAAAAGTTAAAATTATAAAAAAAAATTGTAAAATCCACTCATCACCTCCTTATCAAAGAACAATTTAATATCTCAACTATTTTGGAAGATATATAAGGTGAAAAACCTTCCGAACGCGAGTCCAACTCACACATGGGTTAATTTTTATTGTCTAAATTCCAGGACTTTATTATTTAGCTTCTAAATGATTAAAGTTGTATTATCTTGAAATTTGCCCCAAAGCATCAATTTGATAATCCGCAGAAACCAATTATCACAGTCAAAAAACACTTAAGATATGCACATAGATCTGATTGAAAAAATAAAAATAGCTATAGAATAATTTTAAATGCGGTTACGATGAATAAACCTTTTAATATCTTTTTAAAAATAATATTATGTAATTTTTATTTTTTAAGCCTTAGAGAGTCACTGACTAATAGCTTAAAAACTCCTCGTCTCCTAGTTTGTTTTCTTCTATAACTAAATTCATGGAAGCTGCCTAGAGTGAATTCTTTAGAGTAAATCTATATATATAAAATTAAGGTTTTGTCTGTACATTGGACCAAATCAAGCCAAATTTTGGTTGCACACGTTTCAAGCAAAGTTATGAACGAAAACACCCTCAACAAAATTCCTGTCTGTATGTCTGTCTGTATGTCTGTTTCAGTGGTTTCCACGAAAAGTTGCTCACCATTCACGTCAAAACGGCTTAAGGGATTATTATGAAATTTCATATTTGTAACAGAGGGGTTCTAACTTACGTTTTTAGCTATATAACGTTTTGATATTTTGACCCCAAAAGGGGGTTTGGGGGGGTGCACGAATGAAAATTATCAAATAACTCTTAAACTATTAACTCTACGCGAAATTTTATAATGAGCAAAGTTGTAGGGGATGTGATTTCTGACAACTTTTGTTTAAAAAAAATTCCCCCCAAAAACCACCCAAAAAGGGGGAAGGAGAAAAATATATAAATTCTTGCCCTTGGAGCAAACTCAACCAAATTTTCTATACATAATCTGTGGGCCTCCAGAGAGCTAGAAATTCAAAAACTAACCACCCAAAATGGGGAGGAGGGGGTAAAAAAATGAAAATTCTTGCCTTTTGGAGCAAACTCAACCAAATTTTGTATACATAATCTGTGGGTCTCTCGAGAGCTAGAAATGCAAAAACTAACCACCTAAAATGGGGGGGGGGGGGGGCAAAAAATGAAAATTCTTGCTCTTGGACCAAACTCAATCAAATTTTGTTTACATAATCTGTGGGTCACTAGAAGGCTAGAAATGCAAAAACTGGGTGCGGGGTGGAGTTGGGGTGGGTTAGGGCATGGGATGCGCGGAGTGGAATGGCGGTGGAGTGAGGGAGTATGACTGAGTAGGGGGGGGGGGGGCACGGGGTTGGTGCAAGGTTGGTGGATGGGGGGTTCAGGTGTGGGTCCAGTGGCGTAGTAGGGTGGTACATGGTGGGAGTCCGAGGTGGGGGGTGCAGGTTAGAGTGTTGAAGTGGTGGTGTGGGGGCGGGGGTTGGGGTGCTGGGTGGGTTTCGTGGAGTGTGGTGGGTTGGAGTGGGGGGCCCGAGGTGGGTGGGGTGAAGGTTGGGGTGCTGGGTGGGTTTCGGGGAGTGTGGTGGGTTGGAGTGGGGGGTGAGGTTTGGGTTCTGTGGTATGGGGGCGGGTGTTGGGCACGGGTTCATGGTGCGGGGGTAGGGGTGCTGGATTGGTCGGGGGGAGTGTAGTGTGAGGGTGGGATTCGTGGGTTGGGGGTCCAGGGGGCGTGCCTTGCAGCTAGTTTGGTATAATTTGAATGAAAGATAAAAAAACCAAGGACTTTTTGTAAAGCGGGTAATACTCAGAATCTTAAAAAATTGGAATGTATATAGTATATATACTTACCTATGTATTAAGCCGAATTAAAATTTTACATTTCACTTTTTCATGTGAAAATTAAATAAAATGAAAAAAAATGTTTTGATAGGGAATCGAAGTGAAATATTATATTTTATTGATGGATTTTGAAATCTATTATTTTATTTATTTTTATTTAATTATTTTATGAGAAGTAACACGATTTTCTAAGATACAACACCCCTGTGCGCTTAAATTGGATACTAACCGAACAAACGCATTCGCCAATTCGTTTATACTTATTATTTATTTATTTTTATTTTTGTTTACAAGATGAATCATTATAACAATTAAAAAAAATCCTTATGACTTCTAGAGACTGGAACTCTCTTTCCCTGTGCGTCTTCCTAGCTACATACACCTAACCTTTAGTTTTTCAAGACACGGATCCACAGATACCTTCAACTCCGACCCAATCCTTGAAATCTATTTTTAGACTAGGGTCCACCGTGGACTACTGAGGTCTTCTTGTATCAATATCATTATAAAAAAGAAGTACTATTCATATCTAAACATTCATTATGCTCTTTGCGGTGCCGGTTTTTATAATTATATTTAAAATAATATATTTTTCCATTTTTCTTTCACAAATGTACATGCCCAATTTGTTTAAACTTTTGATCTAAAATAAATTAAATAAATAATAATTCATACAGTGACACAGTGTGAAATGTTATAATTCAGTATGCCTAAAATAATAATCAAATCTAAATAAACATTGTTTAACCTTATAAAAAGTCTTGATTTAATTGTCACTGTAATTACCGCGGTTGTTTTATAATTAAAACAAGATAATTAAAAGTTTAATTTTCAATTTAATTAAATTGAGAGAATAAAAATAAAAAACAAAAGAAAAGCAATGCAATAACAAGTAATTTTCCAGGAATAAAAAAAAAAACGAAAGCAAAAAT
Source organism: Forficula auricularia (assembly GCA_024734495.1). Taxonomy (NCBI): domain Eukaryota; kingdom Metazoa; phylum Arthropoda; class Insecta; order Dermaptera; family Forficulidae; genus Forficula; species Forficula auricularia. The sequence goes on along the minus strand of JALMQS010000099.1, from coordinate 40,222,108 downwards.
AGTGAAAATCAACAAGTTCTTATTTTGATGCTGTTTCATTGAGATACTTTTTTTGGGAAAAATATATGAAGCAAGATATTTTTTGAAGGGTATAAAAAAGTAATTATTTTAAAGATATTTCAATGAAATTATATCCATTCATCTCTATAACGAATACTAATTAAAATAATAGTAAAATTTTTAAGAAAATTAAATTTTATTTTTCTATCAAAATCCATAAAATGTTGATAAGGGGGACCCTTGCCTACTTTTCTGCTTTTTTGAAGGGTGTAAAAAAGTAATTATTTTAAAGATATTTCAATGAAATTATATCCATTCGTCTCTATAACGAATATTAATTAATAATAGTAAAATTTTTAAGAAAATTAAATTTTATTTTTCTATCAACATCCATAAAATGTTGATAAGGGGGACCCTTACCTACTTTTCTGCTTTTTTTATTTCTGATATTTTTTATATCACGATCAGTCCCGAAAACCAGAAATATGTAAATATATGTAAAAATGAAAATGGAATTTTTTAGCGAATTCAATACTTCAATCACACACGGTGTGCCAAATAATTTTTGTTTATATTTTATTAACAATCGAATTCTTTCTCGATGGAAGAGTCAATTATTCAGGCCTTTGCAACAACACTAATAAAATTCTCTCTTTTACTTTTGTATAGAAGAACCCTGAAATGAAGCCCATTGAAATTTTTTGGGTAAATTCACTAGTCTGTCAGCTTTGCATGTGTTGAATTTAGCACCAAAACGAACTTTCTATGAACTTCGATTTTTCCACTTTTCGCCGGTACCTCTAAAATGATTTTTCTACGTATAAGTCATTAGTAAAAACCACTAATCAATAAAAAAAAATTCCCGGTGAATTCACGTATTTTAAATAGTTTGAAAACTTCTAATTTTAATTACAATTAATTCAACAAAAAAATAACAGCTGGTCCTAAATACCTTTTTGTTAGTTTCTAGAAGGTCCAACTCTCTCATTTTCTGGTTCTTGTTTTTGTATATTAAATGCAAAAAAGGGTTAAATGACTCTTAAAATGGTCGATGACGAACTGTGGAAGTGTATGTGAATGGTTGTGTTCAAATTTAAATTCTCTACACACTAGAATATAGCTCAAATTAAAGGGTTCTTTGATATTTGACTTAATAGAAGTTTATTAATATATAAATAATCAACCAATGAAGAAGATTGAGCTCTTAAGAGGGCTGACTAGCTGGGCATGTGGGCAGCAAGCAAACATGTTTTATATTGACCTATTTATTATTCATTATGTATGAGAAGAATAGAGATTTAATGGTCCATTGAAGGTGAGATTTATTAACACAAAAAATACAGAGAGGCCTAAAACTCATACTACGATAGCTTAGCGAAATAAGTAACTTCAGAATTATATTTCTTGTATAAGTATTTCATATTTCTTACAAAATTTACCATTTTTCACACTTGGGCCAGAAGGACGGACTTAATGATTCTGAAGGCCCCAGGTTTCCCATCCCTGGCCTAGGCCATTGGCTTTTAACCTTTTTAAGCCGAGGCCCAAATTTGAAAAATATGTTCATGTCGCGACCCAAAAATTGTCAAATTCTTTTCATTGCCTTTTTTTAGTCATAATAAAATATATTTTTAATTTTTTTGAAAATAAATATAGTAAAATATTTTGTTAACTACTCTGCGCGACCCAAAGAATATGCTTCGGGACTCATTGGCTGAGAACAACTGGTCTAGAATTTTGTCAAGATGCTCAAGATGCTTTTAAGATGTTTAGAAAATATCTTGGTGTTATCTGGGTAGAAAAAAGTTATAAAGTTAAAATTTTAATTCTAGCAGAAGACACACTCTTTTATTGTCTCCTTCGATTTACTATTATAAAGCATTTTTTTTTTATGAAAATGATGAGAGAAGGAGTTACACCAAAAAGGTATATCCCCTAAAGGCCTGGGTTGGCGTGAAAAGAAGAAGAAGAAAGAATTTTATGGGCTGGGCGGGGGTCGAAGGTATCTGTGGATAAGGGTCTTAAAGAGCTGAAGGTTATAAGTCGCGGGAAAGATGGTGGCAGGGAGCGAGTTCCAGTCTTTGGAGGTTTATAGATAGATAGATAGATTTTATTTTGCTCTGACAATAATATTCTCCTGGAGCATAATAGATACAAATTATATTACATTAAAAATCTGCTTATAAAATTCAACCAAGAGAGTACAAAAAATAATTACATTTAACATTAAAAAAATAAAATTAAAAAATTATTAAAATTAATTGACAAAATGAAATCAAAATAGAAAAAAAAATATATCACAAAATGATCAGCATGAACAAAATAAATTTTAAAATAAAACAACTCAGTCTCACTCCATCCATCAACCAGCCATCTGCTGACTCATTAATAGATCAAAATACTTTGCATTAAAAGCGCCGAGAGACTTCGCCCCCTTCACACTTGCTGGAATTTTAGAAAAGTACTCTTTATTTTTGAAATTTTATTTTAATCTTCGCTTTTTTTTGAAAATTTTTGAGTATACGTCATCATTTTCCTTATTTTTCAAATTTAACATTAGATTTTTAAAATATAATTTGGTTTCTTATTGCTTTGTGTGAATGAGGGAAGGAGTCAGAAATTAATTCTTGGGAATAAAGCTCCACAGTCCCTGAGATGAAAATCGACCATCTTTCACAATGAATCAGCCTGTCCTATAAGAAAATTTTGAATTTCTCCTAATTCTATTGCTATAAGTAAGCTATGACTAATTCCGATCTTATATATTAAGAGTTCTTATAAATGGATTAGTCCAAAGATAGTCGAATCATCTTTATTCTATTTTTGTATTATTAGCTATTATTATAATAGTTCCTTAAAGGGTGATTTTTCGACAAAAATTAAAGGGGGTCTTTCATATAATTTTTTGTTGAAAACCCCTTCCCCTCCAAGTTATAGCCCTCTAAAGTTAGGGGGGAAAATTGTTATTATTTATTATATCCGCTATGGAAGAATTTAGAAGAATGAAATTTGGCAGATAACTGATGCCAATAAAATAGCAGTTTTTGACGCTTTTTGTAACCCTAAAATGTTATCTCAAGGGAATGTCATTATGACTTCATTAGACACCAGGCTACTTGATTTTTTTTTAACAAAAAGTAACAAATCTGAATTTATGTGAAAAGAGTTTGAGTATGATTTTATTTTTTTGGGATCAAACAAACAATAGATAAAAAGATGCAGATTGAATCATCTTTGTAAATATGAAAATGTACACGCATTAAAAAGTTTTGATGCAAACATTTATAGGGGTTGATTTTTTCATCCCCTTGTGATAACATTTTAGGGTTACAAAAATCGTCAAAAACTGCCATTTTAGTAGTATCAGTTATCTTTCAAGTTTCACTTTTCTAAATTCTTCCATAGTGGATTTATTAAATAAAAACTATTGTTCCCCCAACTTTAGAGGGCTGTAACTTGGAGGTTATGGGGTTTTTAACGAAAGACCCACTTAATTTCTTCTGATAAATCACCCTTTAAAATAGTTCGCATCAATTTAGAAACAACCTGTATATATAAATATAATATACCTATATGAAAATCATAATTAATTTTCTATTATATTTATTTTTTTGCTAGTCTTCTAATCTAAATAATTAACTTTTTTTGCTCAGTAAACACGTTGGTTATTTCTTCACTTCATTGGTGGATGGGAATCGATAGGGTAAAAGGTGGTGAAGAGGGATGAGAAAGTTACCAACTAATTAATTGACATGGGATGTTCTGGGAACAGGAGTACTGAGAGAGAGAGAGAGGCTAGAAGGGAGAGGTGGTAATCAATGTTTGAACATCAACCCGATTAGAGAAGAAGATTAATTTAAAGACACCATTCGATTGAAGTTTATTAAATCAATCCACTCTAGCTAAACATTTATACTAAGTGTATAAATAGTACCTAAACAAATATATTATCCTAGTTCTACATGCGATGACATACACTCAGAGCTGGGCTTAAATACACCACATCAGGTATTTGAAATAATACAAAAACACCTAAAAAAAATGTTCGAAATACCAAATATAAAACTACTTAAAAAAATATTTGAAATCTATATATATATATATATATATATATATATATATATATAAAAATTAAGATTTTGTCTGTACATTGCTCTAAATCAAGCCAAATTATGGTTGCACACGTTTTAAGCAAAGTTATGAACAAAAACACCCTGAATAAAATTCCTGTCTGTCTGTATGTTTCCGTCGTTTCCGAAAAGTTGCTCACGATCCACGTAAAAACGACTGAAGGGTTTATTATGAAATTTCATATTTACATCAGATGTCTTCTAACTTAAATTTTTAGCTATATAACGTTTTGATATTTTGGCCCCAGAAGGGGGTTTGGGGGGGGCACACGAATGAAAATTATCAAATAACTCCTAAAGTATTAACTCTATGGCAAATTTTATAATGATCAAAGTTGTAGTGGATGTGATTTCTGACAACTTTTATTTAAAAAAATCACCCAAAAAGGGGGGAAGTTCAAAATATGAAAATTATTGCTCTTTGACTAAACTCAACCATATTTTGTATACATAATCTGTGGGTTACTAGAAGGCTAGAAATGCAAAAACTAACCACCCAAAATGGGGGGGGTCAAAAATGAAAATTCTCACCCTTAGAGCCAACTTAACCAAATTTTGTATACATAACCTGTGGGTCACTAGAAGGCTAAACCTAAATAAAAAAAGCTGAGTGCGGGGGGTGGATGGCACGGGGTGGGGGTGGGGTGCATGGTGGAGTGGAGGGTTTAGATGAGGGTCTAGAGGCGTAATTGGGGTGGGGGCTCAGGTGAGTGTCAAGAGGCGTAGTGGGGTGGTGCGGATGGGGTCCGGGCTGGGTGCGGGGGTGGAGAGCACGGGGTTGGGGTGGTGCAGTGGGTAGTGAGGGTTCAGGTGAGGATCCAGAGGTTTAGTGGGGTGGTGCGAGGTGGGTGGGTGGGGCGCGGGGTGGTGGGGCGTGGTGAAGGGTGCGGGCGTGTGGTCCGGGGGTGGGTGGTGCTGCAGGGTGGAGTGGGTAGTTCAGGTGAGGGTCCAGAGGCGTAGTAGGGTGCGGTTCGGGGGTTGGGGTCAAGGGGGCGTGCCTTGCAGCTAGTACTAAATACGAAAGTACTCAAACAAATGTATTTGAAATATAAAATACAGCAATAATATTTGAAATATCAAAGACAAAATACATAATGGAACTTTTCAAAATGTATTTGAAATACAAATACTTTAAATTTAAAAGTATTTCAAATTCAGTAGTATATTTGAAATATATAATACATATGGAAAATTTTTAAAATCTATTTGAAATATAAATTACATAAAATACAAATGTATTTCAAATACATGTATTTTATCTAGCTCTGCATATAGACTTATAGAAAAAAGTGCTAGTTTCTATTGAAATCATGGGCGATAGCTTCCCTGGATCTAGAGTTGCATCGATCACAGACCTCCTTATTTGTTAAATCTAGACACAAACATAAATATGCAGATAGAAAAGAAAGCATGGTTGATAATGATTTTTCTCCACTATTCAGAAATGTTTAAACACATGGATATAGAAAATTTATTTTGTTTTTATATCAAATTATCTAGCAAAATAAACGATCGTAGCTGGCTGGTAGTTGATGTATTTAATCAAACACTGAAAACGAAATTTTTCGTTTAATTTGGTTGTCTAAATACAGGCGTTGCCATCAAGTGCTGCCACCTACTAATTCTTTAGCGGCCAATTTGGTAAATAATTAGAAATGAGAATAATTTCTATAATGTTAATTATCCAGAAATATTACATTATTCATTAAAAAAATTCTCTTAAATATAAGATACGCTCCACTGGAGGAATAATGAAGACAAAACCTCCGAAACTGTTTAAAAAAAAATTGAAAAAAATGTCGATTTTTTAGTCTTTAATTATAATGTGATGGATAACAGCAAAGAATTTGGGCTAGAAAACTGAAAACCAGTGGATTTTAGACTTTTAATTTGATTTTTTCAATTAAAGTGACCAGCTTACAACAGGTTAGTTTAAATCCCATAATCAACCCCTTTTAGTCGTCTCTTTGACAAACAGGAGATACTGTGAGCCAATTCTAGCCCCGGTCCACAGGGGGACCTGGGTAATTTCTACCCAAAACTTTAAAATTCAAAGTAGAATGATTGTTTCTCTAGTATTAGATCAAATCTGGCTAAATGGCCATCTAAGTTCCCGAACCCAATTATTAAAAATAAAAAAAATTAGATCAAATGAAATACTTGAAAAAAAGACAAAAGTAATTAATCGAGGAAAATTACTAAAAAGTCCGATGATAGAATGGTCACTTTTTCTTTATAGCAGATAAGGCAAGGATTTCAAATATCTACAAGTTCAGACCTGTTTTAGACCAAATACAAGTCGAGACCTACTTTAGACTAGTAGAAGTTAATTTCTTAATTTCTATTATTCTAGGAATGGCCTTTTGACTATTGCACTTGCACTAAATGGATACTAGTTATTATATAAAATTAATATTCAATTAATTAAAGAATTTGGAATTGTTTAGAAATAATTAAACTCGATATATTTCTATAAGGGTTCAAATTGCTAATAGAAGTAGACTTTAAATTTCTAAGAAAATCACAAAGAGGTTGCCATCTAGTACTAGATCCGAAATGGAATGTATTATTTTTGTATATATATATATAATATATAGGTTGTTTTCACCCCTCGGCAATCTAGCCCGAGTTCTTTAATTACCTGATTTTTATTTGCTGTGACTCTAACCGCCGAGCGTTGACTTTTTATTTATATTCTAGGTAAGAAAATATTACATCTAAATAAAAATCAGATTTATATATTTGTCATTTAAAATAATTAATTCACTGAAACTGCAAAGTTTCACTTTTTCCTCCAGTTTATTTTGGATTCTTTCACTATAGTCAATGGAAGGTTTGTGGGTTTTATATACAGGGTGATGACTTGGCCGACGCAGCATAGCGATTACAATGTTAATTTTTGAATGTGCATTTATTTGCTCCCCTAATTATTTTAGAGTTAAAGTTCTTATAGGTTTTTTGTAGAGAAAAAATACTGAATCCGAACATATTTTTTTTTTCAAATTTTCAAATTTCAGAACCGTAATAATCAACATTATAAATAATTGTATTTTTACAAAAATCACTGAGGCCATGGAATTATTAAAACAAACAAGGCATTTTCATTTGTTGTTTCTAAGTGACGTTTGTTATATTTGAACTTTTTAAAATCAGTTCTTATTAGAATTTATTCATTACCATAATGAGAAACTCGTTAAATTTGAATGGGCTGAGTTTTGTATTCGTCATTGATAAATAAAAATAGTAGATTCACGTAGATGAAGTTTAGAACGAGCTTTTAAATTTTCACAAGAATAATCAACGAAATTATAAGTAATATTTTTAAATGTAATTAAAACAATTAAATTTGTAAGGTAAACAGAATTTAATTTTTTAACCAAATTAACAAATGAATAAAATTATAACAAAAAATAACAATCATAGCAAATGTTCGAATAAACCACCATTTACCAGTAAACAATGGCCCAACCTTTCGTAAAATTCTCGTCTGACATTTGTTAATTGGTATTGTGATATTTTATCACATTCGGCTTGTATACGATTTTTGAGTTGATCTAAATTTTGAAATGTATGTCCAGAGTAAATCTTTGATTTTAAATGTCCCCAAAGAAAAAAATCGTTGGGAGAAAGATCGGGGGACCTTGCAGGCCAGCTAATCGTAAACCTCGGACCAATGATTTTATTCTCAAAATGATTATTTAAAAATTCACGGACATCGCGGCTGTTGTGTGCGGGGCAACCATCCATCTGGAACCAAATATCTTGGTTTTCTCGAGCATTTTCCGTTACAGCCGAAACTACTAGTATATCCTCTTCCAAGTTAAATTTTCATTTAAGAAAAATGAAAATGCCTTGTTTGTTTTAATAATTCCATGGCCCCAGTGATCCTTGTAAAAATACAATTATTTATAATGTTGATCTGAAATTTCAAAATTTGGAAACAAAAATATGTTCGGATTCAGTATTTTTTTTCTCTACAAAAAACCTATAAGAACTTTAACTATAAAATAATTAGGGGAGCGAATATATGCACATTCAAAAATTAACATTGTATTTGTTATGCTGCGTCGGCCAAGTCACCACCCTATATATATAATATATATAGAATAAATATAGATTTTAGGGCTAGATATTAAGGGTTGTTTACCTTTGGGTGAGTGTAGGTCTCTCTTGATGTTGCTCCGATGAATTTCTGACCACAACTAAAGAGAAAAATGTCAGATAGAAAGAATTCTGTTAATCGATTAGATTAGCAGGCGGGCCAAATTTCTCCGAATTATATTCAATGGAAAATTGTCAAAAGCACTTTTTAAGCAATTTTATTATTTTATTTATACATCTTTAATCAAAGTAACTTCAAAATAGCACATATTAGATACATACTTTATTTTAAGTTACAAATTTTTCTCATCTCATTTTTTCATAAAACTAAAAAAAAAAAATGGTAAATTATCTTAGGATTCTGAAAAATAATAATGATAATAACAGCACGGAAGAAATGAAGAGAACAAAGCAGAAAAACTGAAAGTAAGTAATTAAATATAAGAAGAAACTCAAGAAAAATGGTTAAATCTTTATATTAATTAATTAACTTTAGTTTTAGTTGAAATATAAAAATCTACAAAATTAGTTACTCTTATTTGAAAAAATAAAAGTTAACAAAATTTAATAGTAAAAGTAGTTAAAGCAAGATATAGAATACACTTAAATGTATGTAGAACCATACAAAATGTTGTTTTTGTAACTTTATATATTTATATAAATAACAAAAAAAATAGGTCTTTTGTAAGCAATTTTACAAAGGGGGCATTAGAATTTTAGAAAGAGTTAGGCGGGGCATGGCATGGTACAAAAAGCTTGGGAAACATTATGTTAAAATATATTTCTTTTTGGTGACATTTCTTTCAATTTGAAATGCCTTTAGGCACGCAAACGGTTTTCATTTTGTAAAAAAAAACCTCTAAAAGTAAGTGAGGAAAAGTCGTTTACCCTTCTTGACTGATTCATCATCATTAAAAAAAAACTTAATTAATTATCTCTATTAAAAAAATCCCTTAAACACCCTGGAAAGTCCCACTTATTCTTTGGCCTTGTTCTTGGAGCCAAGAACAACCCCCTCTTTTTGGCTACCAGGAATATCCTCCCTTCGTTCGTCTAATATCTACTCTCTTTTTTCCACTTGAACGCTTTTTCTATTTCATATACTTTATTTTTAGTCACGTCTTTTTCTATGTTGTTGTTACGTTTTATCTTCTCAAGACAAAAACAACAACAAGACAAACAAGGCGGACAAACAAACAACAACAAAAAATAAAATACATAGAAACAGTGAAGAAGATAGAAGAAAATATAACAAGTATTAATCATACTACCTTTTAATCTATTTTTTCTCTTTTTATACACTAAATAGATTGACATTTCAGTACTTAAATACACATTTTGAAATCTTTTGTATCTAATATGACAATAAAAATTCATTTTTTTTTTTTTTTTAAATAATAATTTGAATGAAAAAATCTAAGGTTCTTCAAGAATCAGAAAAATGGCATTTTTTTTGTCAGCGAACGGTTTGAAATAAAAAGTTGAAATTTGGCAAAGCGGTGAAGCATCAACATGTGCTCAAAATTTTAATTCAATGGACTCGGTAGTAGACCATTTCTCTCGATTTTCTTTAGAAATTTTAACTCTGGTATTCGTCTTTTATATTACAAGCTTTATATTAGCTTCACATGTATTTATTTATTTATCTATCTATCAATGTGACTTTCGTTCTGTTAAGTCCCGCAAACATTTCTCTATAAAAATAATTGTTTGCCTACTCAATTTAAATGAAATTATATGTATAAAAATAATAAAAATAAATACATTTCATTCTTGAAGGAGACAATAAAAGAGTGTGTCTTCTGCAGAAGAGACACTCTTTTATTCTCTCCTTCAATATATGAAAATTCTGCTACCCTCGGCAATAAAACTTTCAATTTAACATTTTATTCTGTTAAATTCCGCAAACTGTTCTCTATAAAAATATTTAAGACTAAAAAGTAAAAAAATAAATTATATTTAAAAAACTAAAAAAACATGGTTCTAAAAATAATATAATAATATAATATAATAATAGGTACTTAATCGTGGGGCACTGTCGAAATTAATTAAAAGTTTCTGCGTCCCACACTTTTTGATTAAGTAGCTATTACATTATTTTGTAATTTTTAGAAACATGTTTTTTAGTTTTTTTAAAATATAATTTATTTAAATTAGGAAGAGTCATTCCATTGGCATTTGATTTTTGAAAATTTTCCTGTGGGGGTACATTCATCCTTTTTTACATAATAAAAATGGTTGCTAACAACTCAGATATAGTAGCTGACCACCTCTTTAAATTTTCTATAGAAATCTAAAGTCTGCTATTATCAGCGATTGTCTTTTATACTAAAACTAGCTACTGACTTCTTGTTGGCCAGGAGGATATGCCTCTAGATCTCCACAGTGAGGATACAAACCATCCTCGTTAAGCTCTCTAAAAGACACGACATGTCACATTAACACAAATGAGACATGTAGTAAATTTGATAAGGAGATAAAGCTATTTTAGTTCCAAAATCCTCCACCAATGGCTCTGTAAGTATCGAGTTTATAATAGAAGACTTTTATTTGTAATTAGTTTTGTACTAAATAAAAATAGAAAAAATTTAATTTTTTGAACTTTCCCTTTACTTTGCTATCATAATCGAACATAGGCCGACCGAGGGTGAACCGCGACCTAATATGCTGTACACATACTTCCACTTGTACTTCCAAATATTTCCAAGTAATTCTAAATATTTCCAAGTACTTCCAAATGTTCCCAAGTACTTCCAAATATTTCCAAGTGCTTTCAAATGTTTCCAAGTACTTCCAAATATTTCCAAGTGCTACTAAAATATTTCCAAGTACGTCCAAAATACTTCCAAAGAGGTGTACACCTACTTCCAATCGCGGATCACCCCTCGGGCCTGGCCAACACGTGGAGAATTCCGTCCGCGGTCATATAGGATGTGTTTTATATCGAGTATTTCATAATATATGTTAAATAGTTTTAAAGTAATTAAAAGAAATAAGGTTCCTTATAAATACATGAAGAATAACTTATTTAATAATAATAGTAAACTTCAACTATTGATATAGATTTAGAAAAATTAAGTAAACGAAAAAAAACGCAAATATCAGACAGAAAGAAAGAAATACCTAATGATATTTGTTATTTTAAAATAAAAGTTGAAATATTATTTGGTTAATGTGACTTATCTAATAATTTTGATTGTTAAAACTATATTTTTTTATGTTTAATACTATACAAATACATTTGTTGGTTTACTGCCTGTTTTCTTTTCATATCTGGTTTTAGTATTTTTTTTCACATTTACACTGATTGAACACTATAAATATATTGATGCATTCAAATTAATTACTTAAAACAATAACTAAGAAACTCGTTGTAAAGTCAGGTTTCAAAATATATATATATATATATATTGATAAAATTGTAGTTATTATTATTTATGAAATTTTTTAAGTCGTCAATACGGCCCGCAGTGGAATTTGGGTTGGCCAGGCCTGATCTAACAGATTGCAAAAATTTTCTCGCTAGTTTATCATAAAGTATAAAATCTTTTTCAGACACTTTTAAATTTTCCCTTATAATTATATTACAGTCAAATCCCGATAAATTTTAAGAAAGTGCTGGTCTCTTGGAAAAATCTCGTTAATTCATATAAAACAATGCATTTTAGTCCCATCGGTATAATATATTTTTTTCCTCACCAAGGTCGACAAAACATCTCATAATTTGTATTTTTCCGTTTAATTAGAGTCGTGTTTTGGGAAAATCTCGTTAATTCGTATAAAACCAATCCCCTAGGAAAATGTGTTCGGGGCAATTCACACTATTGAATTAGTAATAGCACAGGTAGAACAGTAGTATAATATATAGTAGCACAGGTTTACATATTTTTTAATGCAAAAAAATAAACCAATATTTCCAAAATGTGTACATGTTTATGTAGTTTTAATTTACTGTAAAATCAAAAATAATGTTAAATTCATACTACTGTATTTAAATACAGTATTTTTTTATGTAAACATATGTATGTATGTACATATGTATTTATAAAAAAATAAAAATAAATTAAAACTTTCGATATATCGTATTTTTAATTTTTACCCTCGATATAGCGAACATGCCGATAGATCGTACTTATCCTTTATCCCTTGAAGATACGATATATCGGGATTCTACTGTATATATGTATTAGTTTGTTATTAATGCGCGGAAAATTAAATCATGTACTGTTCACTGACCATATATATACATTAAGAAGGTTTAACTCAGTAGGATGTCTTTGTTGAGGTGGGGTTGAATGTCAATAAAAGGGCTCAGGGTGAGTTTCTAATTAAAATGTTATTCTTTCGCCAATTCAGCAAAAATGTTTCCCTCTTTCTTTTTGTCTTTTTTTCGTTTGGTTTCGTCTTGCCTTTTTTTAACACTTCCATCTTCTTCCTTTCCTAATTAAAAGAGAAAAAAAAATTATAAGTTTATGAAGCTCAGCGTATATCTTGGGAGTTGCTTACTTATATGCTCCAGTGGAGTGTACATTAAGAATCTTGTTGATGGCCAGAAAAGGGATTTTTAAAATTAATGAGAACGATCTTAAAACAAAACCCCACAAGGGTGTGGCTTTTTATTTATACTCTTTTTACTATACAGTTCACCCCTTGAACCTTCACACACCATTTTCTTGAAGTAAAAAGGCCATTTTACCTTTACCCTCTTTTACCCTTTTTATCCCATTTCACCCCTTTTACTATACCTATATATATTCTGTTTAATTGAGATATCATCAAACGAATCTTAATGAATTTATAAGAACTTATTCATAATTAAGATCCCCTTTTAATTTATATTAAATTATAGATATACGTCCTTTTTCATAAAGATTTTTAAATATAGAAATTAATTTTCATGTTTTTCCCTCTTCACCATTACTTACTTATTTGTTTTTTATCCAATTGAAATTATATATGTATTTATCAAATGTAATTTGTAATTACCTATTCCTATACCTTCAGTACTTATTATACAAAATACTCTTAAATAGCTTCTCGCAGATAATCAAAATTATGTAAGTTTACCATAAGTATGATAGGAAAGTATTTATGAAAAATTTAGTCTTTTTTTTAATTTTCCCGAAATATCTCAAAAACAGCTAGAACTGTTTCGATAAAAAATTAAGCAAAATTGTGGACTTTAGAACTTCAGAATATGTAAGCGATCCAATATTAATCTATGAAAATTGGGTAAATAAAATAAACCGGCTAAGTTTGAGTCGGTCTACGTACTAAAAGATTCCCTACATTATATCTTATTATATCCTACACAATATTTGAAAAATTAAATTTGTTCTTATTGGTCGTTGCTATGGAAAAAATATCTCAAAATTTCCAAATTTTTTCACACTTCCAAGCCACATAGTTTTATATTTATGATAGGTACGAAAATCAGCCGAAAATATTTGCCTTCGAGCCCTCCCACAATGTCATTTTAAAATGAATTAAATTTCAAAAGATTTAGCCGAATTCTACCTAAATTTATAGCGATATCTCTCAACTTATGATTAAAAATATAATTTATTTTCGACCTCTCAAAATTTTTATCTAATTAAAATTTAATATTATTTTTCGTTTTGGGGAAAGTCATTATTTAAACTACAATATTCTGACAGACATCTGACATTGTAGAGATTTTAATTTAAATTGACACGTTCTGATGTGGTCATCCACTTGACTTGACCATACACTTCTGGTTGAGTTTGGTACAAGAACCTATAGTTTAATTTTTTTAAACCCCCCTTCCCCATTTTGGGCGGTTTTTTTTGCATTTTTGGTGTTCTGGGGGCCCACTTATTATGTATACAAAATATGATTGAGTTTCCTCAAATAGCCTAGATTTTTATTTTTTTACCCCCCCCTAATTTTGGCGCCAGAAAAAAAAATATTTCGTTATTATAGTCTCATTTTATAGTATATTTCATTTTTCTTGTTTTTTTTTAGTTTGAAAATATTATAATTTTAAATTTTAACCCACCGTTAATTTTGGGTCGATATGCACCAAAATCTATTAGCTCTTAATCTCAGATGAACCAAAACTATTTGTGAAATTTGGTTTTGATATTCATACTAGTTTTTGAGCTACCTCGTCGACAAAATTTTGTAACGCACAGACTAACAGACTAACAGACTAACAGACATTTTGACAAAACAGTTATTATCTCGAAAAATATAATTTTTTCGATGTTCCCTTATTAGAGCTTTTTTGTAGAGCGAAAAGCCATGGTTTCGCTCAATCAAATATACATAAAGAAACAACAAAGTAGTCTATACATATTAATTATATTTTCAAATTGTTCTTTAGTGAGTGAGTAAGTGCTTTAGTGCGGTGTTTCTCAACCCTTTGTAGAGCGAGGGACCCTAGAGGACTTATATTTATTTCTAAAGAACCCTCTAGTACTTAAATAATTTATATTTAATTTTTCTTCAAAATATCAACATCATGCTACTTTTATAGCTTCCAAATGGCGCCGCCGTTGACGGTTTTGCCACATTTTAAAAAGTTGCTAGATTTTGGGGAAATTGGGTGCAACAAACATGCATTTTAAATTACAATAATAACAATTTTATTTTCATGAATAATATTATTATTTAATTTTTTGGAAATGTCAATGGGATACCCATATGCCCTTTCCAGATCAGATAGGTTCTCTTTTATTGACCTCTAGGCGCGGGGAACACCAACCTCCCTTTGTGGAACCCAGATTAAGAATCACTGGTTTAGTGCGTCGTCCAGTTTTGAGTTCGCTTTATCTCAAAAAAAAACCAAAAATAATAATCAAAACAATTCTCTCGAATTAAGAAAAAAGAACACTTTTTATTTTATCCCCATTCCATCCTTTTATTTTTTTATACCTCTATTTATTATTTTTAATTGAGCAAATCTTAATGAATTTATAAGAGCTCATTATATTTAAGATCCTCTTTTAATTTATTTTAAATTTAAATATACGTCACATTTCATAAAGTTTATTAAATATCGAAATTAATTTCCATGTTTTTCGAGTCCCCTTTGGTTGTTTATTTTTTTATCCCAATGAGATCACACGTTTACGCAAGTAATTTGAAAATCAAATGTCATTTCTATTAAATAGAAAACGTAAATACCCAATAATTAAGTTTTAATTAATATAGGAAGGTATTGGAAAATATTTAAAACATATGGCAGAGAAACATTAAAAGCCTCTGATCTGAATTAAAAGGAACCAAATGTGCAATAATTATGATTAAAAAAATAAATAAATAATATTTAATTTCCTATCATATTAAAAAAAAATCAGGACTTCGAATGGGGTTGGCAAATGGCGAAATGTTTGGAATCGAAATGTCAATCTGGATTAATGGAAATTATTTAAAGGGGTTAGAATGG
The DNA here is from genome assembly GCA_024734495.1 of Forficula auricularia. Classification (NCBI taxonomy): domain Eukaryota; kingdom Metazoa; phylum Arthropoda; class Insecta; order Dermaptera; family Forficulidae; genus Forficula; species Forficula auricularia. Next base: position 40,206,466 of record JALMQS010000099.1, on the reverse strand, counting down.
GCAATTAAATTTAATTATGGAGAGAATTGAGATTATTCATGATACAATTTTATAAAATTCATATATAAAAAAAAGATTGGAAAGAGGACCATAATTTCGATTTAAAGCTGACCACACTCCATGTAAGCTTTTTTTAGCGATCCGAGGATTCTCCTCTATTTTTCTATCATTTTTTTGTCCAAACAAACTTTAGTAATTTATTAAATAAAAAAAAAAAAAAAAAAAATGAATTTTTCAACTTTGTTCGTAATTGTAATCGATCATGATGTAACATCACGTGTAGACACTCATCCTACGAATATAGGAGGGAGTGGAAGTGTGTGTGAGAGGCATGAGTAAGTATGCTTTTTCCAATTTGTCTTATTAAAGACAGTTAAAATAAATTATATCCCCGTTGACACTGAAAAAAGGATAAGTGCCACTATATGTCTCACAAACTTTTCGCAACTGATTTATCTTCCAGTTCATTGTTTTTAATATTTAATTATATATTCTAATGAGTTTAATCAAATTTCTGATCTAAACCATAACAATGACTGACTGACAATAAATCTGTGATTTTGTTTATATAAATTGATCATTTCATTATATTCATTATGATTTACAGTGTCCAATAGTAAAATTCTTCTTATCGTCGCTGAACTTACAAAACCCCATAAGTCCTAAATTCATTGTTTGCCAGAAAACATGAGAAACCATTTTAAACAGCAATACATACAAATACAATCCAATATTTATTATTTATCCGTAGCGCGAAATTAAATTGGAATAGAATAATAAGATTTCAATAGATAGATGCGCCTTGAAAAGTTGGTCAGTATAAACGTATAATACGTATTTGACCAAAAATCGGACTTACGAGGTTTTGTAAAATCAGCGAAGATATACCTATATTTGATATACATTGGGTCTGTGGATCCATGAGAAAAAATAATTTTTATAAAAAAAAAATAAAACCGACTTCAAAAAAATTAAATGCAACAAATAAAATAATAAAACTCAAAAATAAAATAAAATGCACTAAAAGGTATAAAATAATTATCTAATTTAGTTACAACTAAACGACGAAATATTAACATGAAATCACTTTTGAAGTCGGTGCCAAAAATATACATTTTATGAACCGAATTCGACGGATTTAACTTAGTACGATTGGCGGGTACGCTCGCTTATATAGTTTGTTTAGCACCGACTTTAAAAAGTGATTTCATGTTAATATTTCGTCGTTTATTTGTAACTAAATTAGATAAATATTTTATACCTTTTAGTGCATTTTATTTTATTTTTGAGTTTTATTATTTTATTTGTTGCATTTAATTTTTTTGAAGTCGGTTTTATTTTTTTTTATAAAAATTATTTTTATTTTTCTCTTTTTAGTGATGTTATTAATAGTGACTTATGATAATACGTTGCATGCATCTCGTTAGAGAAAGTGTCGGTCAAATGAATCAGAAATTAATATTAAATAAAAAAACCTCTTTTTCCGATCAATGAATCAGAAAATAAAATTCATAAATATAGAAATTCTCTAGAAACGTTTGCGGGTTTTAAATGAACGTTTTAAGATTGATTTTTTATAAAAGATTTTATTTATTATAATTTTGATTATTTGCTCATAAGAATTGGATATTTACGTTAATTCGTCATTGATCATATCATCAGAACTTGACCAAATTATAAATATGGGACCACCCCTAAGGTACCCTCTTTCGAATATAAAAAGAATCATCGAAATCGGTTGATAAACAAATAAGTTATACCTAAACAAAGATAGGAAAAAGGGCCTATACCAATGAAAAAAAACGGGACCAATCGGAAACAAGACTGAACCCAATGCAAAAAAAACATCAAAATCGGTTCACAATTGGCGAAGATATAAGGTGAAATAGATACAAAAAAAATCAGTCGAATTGAGAACCTCCTTCTTTTTTGAAGTCGGTTAAAAAATATTTCTAATAAAAAAACCTGAAGATGAACGTCAAACCTTCGAGTCATAATTAGAAATTTTTCTCATGGGTTACCATACCCGCTTAGAAGTGTTCGTGTATTTAGTTTGCAAAGTGACAAGTTAATTATTATAATTTAAAAAAAAATTTACCTACATCCGATCAGATGTTAGTACCCATGAGAAACAACAGATAAAATATTGCTAAGAAGAAATCACTAAAGTTGCACCTGCCTTCGAATATATACCTATCAGTGGCGGTTGGTGACTTTTCAATCAGGATATGCTCTCCAAAAAAGTAGCCTTCATTTTTTGAAATGTTATTTTAATCTTCGTTTTTTTTTTTGTTTTGTTTTTTCCAAATTTCATCGATTATCATTTTCGTAATTTTTTCAAATTTAAAATTAAATTTTTTAAAAATATATTTTGGGACCTTCACCCCCAAACGGATACTGTTTTGTGTGAGGGAGGGTAGGAGTCACAGAAATTAATTCTTGGGACATAAACTCCACAGGCCCTGAGATAGAAATCGACCATCTTCCACACGACCATCAAATTTCACACTTAGTTTTGGTCCATTGAAATTAAGAGCTGATTAGATTTTGGTGCATATCGACTCAAAATTAAGGGGGGTGGAGGGGGTTAAAAATTAAAAATCTAGGCTATTTGAGCAAACTCAACCAAATTTTCTATAGATAATCAGTGGGACCCCAGAAGTCTAAAAATGCAAAAACTAACCGCCCAAAATGGGCAGGGGGTGTAGGGTCAAAAAATGAAAATCTTGGCCATTTACCAAACTCAACCAAATTTTGTATACATAATCAGTGGACCCACAGTAATCTAAAAATGGAAAAACTCACCCCTCCCCTACATGATTATAAATAACTTTATTAGATATTAAATATAAGTGAGGGACCAGATTGTTATTGTTATTGTTGTGTTATTTTGTATTATTTCTATTTTAGTAGTTCTTCAACGAAAGCATTTTCTATTCAACTAAAACTCATCTGGACTTGTCTTTGGAAAGCTTGAACTGGAAGATATACCAGGCAGGGACTTCAAACCTTCTATCTGAACCCTTTTCGGAAAATCATTGATTTTTTAATTCCCCCTTGAAACTAAGCTACAATTTTATTTCATTTCGAGAACCTATATACATAATTTTAAAAATAAAAAAATGTTTTTATAGAAATATTTGAAATAACGGATAATAATTTTAAAAATCCTCCTGAAATTTTTAAGTCAATATTTATGAAAATACTTACTCTAAATGATTGAAATTTTAGAGATGCGCTGCATCCACAGATCCATGAACCGCACGCCAGTGACACCTACCATATATATTATGAATATATGTATATATATACTAGCTGCAAGGCCCACCTTCGGCGGCCCTCTTGCTAGCCAGGGGGCACGCCCCCTGGACCCCCAGCCCTCGAACCCCGCCCTCATCCCCTACTCACCCACCCCGCACCATGCCAAACCCCCGCCCCCACACCACCACCCCAACACTCCATTCCGCACCCTAACCCACTAACCCTGCCTCACTCCAAACCCCTCCAGCACCCCCGCACCATGCACCCGTTCCTAACCCCCGCCCCCACACCACCACCCGCACCCCACCCATCTCGGACCCCGGGCCCTCCAACTCTGCGCACCACACCCCTGCCTAGCCCCTGGACTCCACCCCGCACCACCCACTGCACCCCCACCCTACTCCGCCTCACTCCTCACCCCACCCCCCATTACACCCCCGCACCCAACCTCCGCACCCAGTTTTTGCATTTCTAGCCTTCTAGTGACCCACAGATTATGTATACAAAATTTGGTTGAGTTTGGCCCAAGAGAAAGAATTTTCATTTTTTGAGCCTCCCCTCATTTTGGATGGTTAGTTTTTGTATTTCTAGCTCTCTAGAGGCTCAGAGATTATGTATAAAAAATTTGGTTGAGTTTGCTCCAAGTGTAAGAATTTACATTTTATCACCCCCCCCCACCCCCCTTTTTTGGGCCGTTTTGTGGAGAAATTTTTTTAAACAAAAGTTGTCAGAAATCACATCACCTTTGTTTATTATAAAATTTGCAGTAGGGTTAATAGTTTAGGAGTTATTTGATGATTTTCATTCGTGTGCCTCCCCCCTCCCAAACCCCCTTCTGGGGTCAAAATATCAAAACTTTATATAGCTAAAAACGTAAGTTAGAAGACATCTGATGTATATAATATAATAATCCCTTCAACCGTTTTTACGTGAATCGTGAGCAACTTTTCGGAAACCACTGAAACAGACAGACAGACAGACAGGAATTTTGTTGAAGGTGTTTTCGTTCGTAACTTGCTTGAAACGTGTGCAACCAAAATTTGGCGTGATTTGGAGCAATGTACAGACAAAACTTTTTTAAACAAAAGTTGTCAGAAATCACATCACCTTTGTTTATTATAAAATTTGTAGTAGGGTTAATAGTTTAGGAGTTATTTGATGATTTTCATTCGTGTGCCCCCCCCCCTCCCAAACCCCCTTCTGGGGTCAAAATATCAAAACTTTATATAGCTAAAAACGTAAGTTAGAAGACATCTGATGTATATAATATAATAATCCCTTCAACCGTTTTTACGTGAATCGTGAGCAACTTTTCGGAAACCACTGAAACAGACAGACAGACAGACAGGAATTTTGTTGAAGGTGTTTTCGTTCGTAACTTGCTTGAAACGTGTGCAACCAAAATTTGGCGTGATTTGGAGCAATGTACAGACAAAACTTTTTTAAACAAAAGTTGTCAGAAATCACATCACCTTTGTTTATTATAAAATTTGTAGTAGGGTTAATAGTTTAGGAGTTATTTGATGATTTTCATTCGTGTGCCTCCCCCCCTCCCAAACCCCCTTCTGGGGTCAAAATATCAAAACTTTATATAGCTAAAAACGTAAGTTAGAAGACATCTGATGTATATAATATAATAATCCCTTCAACCGTTTTTACGTGAATCGTGAGCAACTTTTCGGAAACCACTGAAACAGACAGACAGACAGACAGGAATTTAGTTGAAGGTGTTTTCGTTCGTAACTTGCTTGAAACGTTGTGCAACCAAAATTTGGCGTGATTTGGAGCAATGTACAGACAAAACCTTAATTTCATATATATAGATATAATTTATTTATTATGGCCTATAGTTTTGAAGGCTTGACCTTCATCATCAGTTTGTTTAATTAAATAGTTTGTTATTTCTCATGGATTTAAATACTCGATTGAATGTAGGTAAATTCGTTTTTAATTGTAAAAGTAATCTTCGCAAACAAATATTTATAATTAAAAAGTCTGATGATGAAGGTCAAACTTTCCAAACTATAATATTTAACAAATAAATAAAATAAAATTCTTATCTATAGGCAAGTCTATAGGTATATATATATATATATATATATATATATATATATATATATATATATATATATATAGTATATAGGTAATATTTAAATAAAATTGGTGTTTGTTTGAAATTATATTCTTGATTAATAATAGTAATAATAATACTTATGGCAACTGTATATAAAAAAACTCCAAATGTTTATGCTTGCCATACCATACAACTTAAAACTTATTAAGGGCCATCGCAAGCTTAATTAATAATATTAATAATAATAAACTAAAGGCTACTTTGTATAATCTTGAGTTAAAGTTTGTATATGTATAGTTTTGATCTCTCTTGAAATTTGCTTTAAAATGTAATACAAGATCGGGGTGGTATCCAGAAATGTTTCCCGACAGAGAGTAAGTGTATAATTTTTTAGAGTTTTTCTTTTACAGCAGTCTCTATACCTCTAGCATTAAAAGTTTCGGTTCAAAAATGCAAAAAAAAAAAAAAAAGTATTGAGATTTTAATGCAAAGTCTGATGATGAAGGTCAAACTTTCCAAATATAGGCATAAATAAATCAAATATTTAAGTTGATTATTAATTACTACGGCATATCTTGCGACCCGAGTCTTGAAAAAATGTTCACTTTTTTCATAATTAATAAATGTGCGGGGGGCGATTCTTTCATTAGAATCCGATCAATGAAAATAACTAAAAAGGGCATGGATATAATTATCTATCTTCTTTCTTTATAGCCAATGAAATGCAAGGATGCCAAATATCAACAAGTCAAAACCTGTTCAGACTAATAAAGATTCAATTTTTAATTTCTATTCTTCTAGGAATGGCCTTTTGCTCTTGGATAAAAATTATATTCGTTATAGAGAATGCAAATATTTAATTGAACTTCAATAAAATTCAGATGGCGAACGTACTGAGTCATGAAAAAGTTTTACTTTTTTCTTTATTTTTATCATTCAATAGAAAAATTAAATTCATAAAAAAAAATCGTCTTAGAAAGTTTGTTCTGTAGCAAAATTTTTATATTTTCAATGCGGAGATCTGTTTAGATTTTCGGCTCTTTAAGCCAGTGTTTCTCAACCTGTCTGCAGCGAGAGATTGTCAAATATGCCGCGAGCGTTTTTAACAAATAATTTTTTTTTTTATCATACAAATTTTACATTTTTTTATATTCAGGTGTGCCGCAAATGATTCCAGATATTTTTAGTGTGCCATCAACCAAACAAAGTTGAGAAACACTGCTCTATAAGATCTTTTTCATGAGTCACATGCATGATTTCGAGCGTTGGCTAATACTATGGACTGCCTTCATAGTAGTTTTCCTGGGGATTTTGTTCAGAGGAGTGGATTCCTGTTGCCTTTGGTTGGATTTCCTTAGGCGCTTTGACAGAATTGGACAATTTTTTGTCCGTCTTCTTGGCTACTTTTTACCTTCAGTCTTTCAAGACCCGTATCCACAGGTACCTTCAAATTTTACTCAATCCCTCAATTTCTTATTTTAACGATACAAGGGTCCACTACAGAGGTTTGTTCTTTTTTTGTGCAAATTCGGCTTGTATCAATATCATATTTAAAAAAAAACAAAATAAAAACTGAAAGTCATGTGGTGCACATACCAGTATATTTTATTTTTAATTTTTTTTTTCAAAACAAAAAATATTCAATATTTCCAATAAAACTATCTGTTAATATGTACTAAATATTTTAGATTTAAGTTTTTATGCACAACCTGTATTCTCAAAAAGAAAACTGAATTTCTGATAGCAAAAGCAGAAAGATCTGATGTGTGAAAATAATAAAATATGTCCTCAAAAACATCAAACAAATTAGATATCGTTAGACAAATGGATGGGCAGATATTTATATAGGATATCTAATACATGACATATACCCTGCGGGACGCAGCCTAATGGCGTCTCTTTCACTGGAATAGAATTTCGGAATGAAAGCCTTCCTAGGATAAATCGCAGTTATTTGAAGAACAAATGGGCATCTGAGCCACACATTGGCTGACCCCATCAAAGGTAAATAGAAAGAGATGCTCGGGCTTGAAGATGAGCTGGTCTATAAGATAGTGGACCCAAATCTCTTTCTTTCTCTCATTCAATTGATATTCCATATCAACTCAAGTAATTCAATTTTCCAGCAAGAAAACAGCATATTTATACATTGTATTATATACCTTTATATAGTATGTTATTTACAGAGATGAGATGATTTTGTTTATTTGTTTTTTTATTTAAAGGTAAAACATGAAGATTGTAATTTTTTTATTTTACATTTTTATCATATTCGACTCGGAATGTCTTGTATGCGGGCTCTTTCATATCTTCCGGAATCTATTATTTAATTAGATTTATTTATTTTTTTCATTTTTAAGGAATTTATGTATATACTTAAATATTGTATTTGTTTTTGGTTTTATGATATAATATATTTTTCCAATTTAAACAAGAGAGATATAGAAGATATATGAGGAAAAAAACAATTTGATAATTAAATTTTGACTCACTTCTACAAGACCGATTTTTTGAGTGTTTTTTTCTTCAAATAAGATAAGTGTTATAAGTAGGTATATAATATTTCATCATTCAAGAAAGCAATAGAAAAAAAATTTAAAAAATTAAATATTAACAAGAAATCTACTCTTAACTCTTTCCCATCCAAATTAAAATTAAAATTTGAACGGCTATAATGCTAAAAGGTTTAAAATAAATTACATTAAAAAAAAAAAAAAAAATTGAAAGGCTTTTGATTCGAATCGGACTAAAAATATTTTTTTTTTTTTCACTACCCAAAAAATTCCATACCCACATGACTAAGAATAAAATTGGCATTGATTTTAATAATACTGCATGATATGGGACTCCCCAGAAATTTATATTATATCTCGTGTATATGAATATCTGAAACCTGGAGAAAAATTTGCTGAAATAATTTTTTAGGTGTCTTTTTATATGGATTTGACATATTAGACAAATAAGAACAGAAGCATGTAGAAGATTCGTTCGAATTGCCAAAATGTTTCAATTTCCTAAATAAATAACTGATAAAATTTTGGAATTATCCCAGATAAAAAATAGTAATTAAAAAAAAAACTTAGAATTTAATAAAAGTTCTTAAACAGTTACTTATAGCTAAATTTATCTCGAGAATGTTAATAATCAGCACCACCTTAGTGTCAAGTTGTAACTAAAATCTTTCCACGGACTCACACATGTATGACTGTATCAGAAAATGTCTTAAATTTTTAAAAATTAACGCAATTACGCCCAGTGATGCTTGTTATGCATTATTTTAATATGATGACTTTTCTAGGTATTCATATAAAATAGGAGCCTAAAAATGCGGCAACACTGCTGGTTTGCTTTTTTGTTTCATAAAGCCACCTTTAGTAAGATTTATATTCACAAAAGTTGTAGTTCTCTAAGTGAAATAAAATGTCACAGTCTCTATTTAATTAATACAAGGTATGATCAGATTTTATTCTATGTAAATTTCAATCCCAAATATTTCGAATAAATTCATAGATTCAATTAAAAATAACTGTGACCTACTACGCTTTATAAAATTAGAATATGTTTCAATGGTAAGCCTTGGGTTGTCAACTAGAATATTCCATGTATAGTATGACCATTTATATTGAATGAATTGACAGCAGTGAAGCAGAAAATGCTCGTTTAAATTCAAATTACCACAAATATTGGATTCCTGAAGTAGCAAAGCTGGTCCGGCCAGGGATAGAGATAGAGGTTAGATAAGGGAGAAATAAACTAGAAACGGAATGTGTGGGTCGAGAAACAGAGCCCAAACAACCCTAGTCTTTCCTTTGAAATTGTAGACATCTAAATGGTCACATGTTACTTTGGACCCTTGAAACATGTTCGAAGAAAACCACCTCACGAAAGGATCATTGGCAATAAATTCTCTACATAATTGACCAAACATGTGAAGTCTGATAAAAAAAATTTGCTTCATAAATACGGTGTGTTACTATTCTATGAAAAACACAGGATAGATCATATAGTTCAGTGATACCTTTTCAAGATATATAGAATTAAAAAGGTGGGGAGACATAAATGGAAATTCAACCCCCTGACATTTATAAGCAGACAATCAGCGATCAACAACTTTTCTTCTCATAAGATTATGTTTGTTATTAGTTTTTAAGGAATTTGCTGTTGGTACTTGGTGAAACATTTTTTAAATTATTGGATAAAAAATACTTGGTAGATTTCACATTAAGATATTAAATTAAAACAAATTTATTTTTAGAGAGACTTTAATTTTGATATATATATTTCGGGTGGCTAACCCATTGTCAGGAGCAACAGAAAGTAACTTAGGGTTAGCAATATATATATATATCGAGATTAAAGTCTCTCCAAAAATAAATTCGTTTTATTTTAATATCTTAATGTGAAACCTACCAAGAAATTTTTTATCCAATAATGTTTGTTATTCACCAATAGTGAGCGCCTCGACGGTTGCTAATTTTCGTCAATAAAAATAAAGTTAATATAATGAATTTAAAATAGTAATTGGAGACTCGTAGAAGGTCCACACTGTTCCTGAAGCCAAAGTTTCCATTTTGTATATAATTGTGGTTTGTGTGAAATTTGAGGTGTTTCGGAAAAATTTATAACAGATGTTAGGTTAGAAGAAAACTATTTGGTGTAGTTTTTTTATGTGTATTTAATATGGTGTACGTTTGCGCTGCAAAGGTTTCGGACGGAACAGTCCTTCTTCAGCACCTGTTGATTCACAGATTATATTTTTTTAGAGCGAAATAATACAAGTGTATACGTGTGGACCAAGTACAAACAATAATACATTAGTTGACAACAAAAGAAACACCTCAAATTTCACACAAACCACAATTATAATGAATTTAATTTACAATACTGAAAAAATAACTACCCTAGTAGCACAATGTTTCATATAGTAACTATATAGTGCCTATATAGATTCTCGAAAACTATATAGGCAGTATGTAGTTAGTGTATAGTTTGAAACATTGTGCTACTATGGTCTATTTAATATGTATTTTTATTTATTACCTCCATGGTTTTATAAAGTGAATGAAAAGATGACAGTGTTAATTGAGTTTCTAATAAAAATATGACAAAATAGAATTTAAGTGAATTATGAGAAATATTTTCAAACTCTGGTTAGAAGGCTATTTATTTAAATAGACCTATTTATCATGCCCTTTTGAATAGAGAGAGCGAGTGATGCCGCTGTATAAGGTATAAATGATGATGATGATCATGTGACCACTCAGCAAAGCATACGAAACACAAAACGGACGTTGTTGTTTGTTTGTGTTAGAAATGCTAACTGTTAACAATGATTAATGAACCCAGCCAAACAAACCAACACCCAATTCACCAATCCCTTAACCACCCTCTTATTGTCACTTAACACATTATCTATATATTAAAATTCAAATGATATGCGTAAAATATACATAAATACAAAAATTAATTCATTGTGTAATGTTATATAGTATTTGGATTAAGTATTTATAATATATTTTTAAATTAAATTCAAGCAGCTAAGAATTTATTCAGTAGCGTAACATTAAATTAAATTGAAAGTTTATTTTTGCAGAGAGTAGCAGAATTTTTATAAATTGAATGAAACAATATAAGAGTGTCTTCTGCTGGAATTATAAATTTTTAATTTATTTATATAATTAATTGATTATAATAAACTGATGAAGAGTGCAAAGCTCTCGAAACTATAGTCACGTTATAAATAAATTTAAAATTTATAATTTCAGCAGAAGATAAACTCTTTTATTGTCTCCTTCAAATAACATTAAATGGTAATGGGAAGTTTTTTCGGGTGTGTCCTGTTATCAATAATTATAAAAGTGGTTAAATTTTTTGGTTAAGTTCTTGAAATATTATTAATTCTATATATCTTGAATAGATGCTACCTCTACGTGTTTTTACATATGAATTTCAGAAATTCTAAATTTAAGAAAATCATATAGTTATGGGTCAAAATCCAAATTAAAAGATTTTGCCCAGAAAAACAAACAAAGGACCCAAGTTAGGTAATTAAAATGCAGCAGTTTCAAAAGATTGTCATTAATATTTTCACAACATAAAAAAATGAAGTTGTTTTAAAATAAGGCACATATCTATATATCTTTAAAACAAGTAGTCTACCTGACATGTATTGTCAGCTTAAGAAGGGAGAATTAATCTAATAATTCATGTTCTCCCTTCTTACTGGATGTAGTATCTTCTGGTATTATATAGCATAAGGGTTGGTATACTTACTCCCAAGTGTGAATCTGTCAGCGCAGACATTGTATTCTGGAGCTAACTATTCCATTTGAGACATTAGGGATTATTGTAACGTACTAATCACATCTATGCTTAGAAGACGAACATGGATCATTTTCTGATGGATAGACAGATCTGCAATTGTCTCTCTGTCTCTGTTCTATCAATAATTATTACGGTAAAGTAAGATTGAGTGATAGGAGGAAATGCCGGAAATTGGAGAATGAATAGAAAGGTAAAACTGCAAACAAGGGTTTTTTGCCTATAACTAAATTTGAAAAAGAAGTCAGGATTTTCCCATGAGTCAGTAGTCAGTACATTCTCTGAAAATTATTATTATTAATTAGAAATTTTTTATCAGCGAAAATGTTTGAGGTAGAAAATTGAAACTTGGCTTACAGGTAAAGTTTTTGATTTACAACTGTATGCCAAATTTTTTATGCTCATTGTGTTAGTAAAAATTTCTGAAATGTGGAGAGAAATATAGTAATTTTCAACCAGGATTTTTTTCTGTTTGTGGGGTCTATCTGTGTAAATTTCGATACTTACGATAATCTAAAAACAAAGTCATAGTAAATACGTTCTGTATTCCAAAATGTTTGTATTTTTCAAAACTTATTAGTTTTTGGAATTTTTATAACTTCAGAACTTACAGTTTATCATTTTGAGATTTTCTTACGTTACCATGATAAATGCATTTACAATAGAAAAAGACTTTTTACTTTACCATACATCGTATGATCAAGTATTGTAATTTTGTACATGAAAAAAGTGTTTTATTTTTTTGATTCGTTTTTTCAAAATATCTCAAAAACAGCTGAAACTATTTTGATAAAAAAAAATGAGTGAAAACATTGCATTGAATTTATTTTAAGTTAATTTAATAGTTTAATATGTATTTAAATTTCATACTAATTTGACTCTAACCTGAGAGCGTACCGAATCTTAAAATGATTTTCACTTTTTCCTCAAAATATTATTAATATTTAATGTGCAAAAAAATTCGAAAATCTTTGATCGAATCAATACTATGTGGAGGCTACAATCGATAAAGAAAAAGGTCTTCAAATATCAATTTTTTCTGATATTCTGCATTTTTCAACGAATATAGGGGATCTCAAAATCTAATTACTTCTTCGATTCCAATATATGAATGTATTGGCAGTATAAAACCTTCTGTTCTCGAGTTATTATCTATGAGTATCGAAAATCATAAAGACAGATAAAATCAAGTTTGAAAAAGACATTTCTCCATACATTTCTAAGCAAGTAAATAATAATATGATACTAATAATAATGAATATTTTTGAGTGAATTAAATAGGGTCGAGTAATTTGTTAGATTTATGAGAAGCGACAGAGGGGTATAATAAAGTCCCGCAAGATTTTTTCCCATAAATTCAAATTCTAGTAGGGATATCAAAGAGTGCCTGCAGTAATATTCTATGGTAAACAATAAACTAAAGAGATATCAAAGTATACTTTTTATAAATGTTAGTAATATTCGGCGGATTATTCTAAAAAATACCCCAAATATTCAAAAATAATAATTTTAAATTGTTTTTTGGGAAAATTTTTCGAAGAATCGCTCCATTTTCTATTCAAAAATCAAATAATAGAGATATCGATGTTTTTTTTTAATTATAGTATTTTTAGCTGAATTCTCGATCATATCAGTTAAGTTTGGAAAAGTACATTTCGACTGAGTACTTTGGCTGGGGCTCGTTTAGATCGCCGGAGGCACGAGCCTAATCGTCCGTAAATCGTAGTCCGAACTGGACAGAAAAAAATGAACCAAACAGCACTTATTTTAAAACTACATAAATATCCGCGAAGCAATCGCTTATAGGCGTTTGAAGAGTCAGGTTTTCATCATTTTTCACCTGAATTACCTTCGATTAACAAAAAATTAATGCGCACGAAAATGTGGGGTACCATTTTTTCTCTAATCTACTACCACTGGCCTTAAAGAACAAAAATAGGGAAGTAAGCCTCGCACTTTAAAAGTATACTAATTGGTAGAGATTGTGGTGTTGGTGCAAGGTGAAACATCTTTAATAAAGGTAAGAGTAAATAAATCCACTACTGTGGAGAGAAGAAGGAAACATTTTATTTGTTTCATTCATTGACCCTTTGAAGTAAGTAAATTATATATTTTTTCTATTGATAATATGGCTGTTTACATTGTATTTATAATTGTATTGTTTTATTGTTGAAATGTATGATGACCAACCCCATTTTTATAATTTTGTCATATTGGTTTATAGACCCTGAAGAAGGAGGGAAAAATCCTCTGAAACGTCGGTTTGAAAGGAAAGGAGGAAGGATTCCAATAAATTACACCTTATTTTATATGTGTTAATTTTTTCTTTCCTCACTACCTCTGGGCTGCCTTCCATTACCTTCAATTAAAATTTCTACCAGTCCGTCTTTCTCCAGAGAAAATTTCGTTTTAAAAAAAAATATATTTAATATTCATTTACTATGAGTTAAGGATTCTTGGTCACTTGTTTCACATTAAAATTAAAAAAATTAAAAGATGTAAAAAAATTTTCAATATATATATTTCGGGTTATCAACCCATCTTCAGGAAGTACAGAAAATAATTAACTCATAGTAAATGAATATTAAATATAATATTTATTTACTCTTATCTTTATAAAAGTATACTGTCAAAAATTTCGTATGTAATTTTACTATAAAAAATTGGAAGTCCAGCCTCAAAACTTTTTAGTAATATTACACACTAGTATTGTAATCATGAGTTTCCTACATTTGATTTACTCGCGAATCGAATGCAGGTGATTTTTGTCAGATAATAAGTAATAATAATGTCTGAATTTATATATTTCTGTATAAGAAATAATGAATTTTTTTGAATATTTTTCTAATTAATATATTAAGTGGATATATATCAAAGCGATAGTTATTTTGACCGCGAAATTTTTTAAACAAGATATATATATATATCCACTTTATATATTAATTAGAAAAATATTTATTGTAATCTTAGTTTACTAATATTTATGCTTATACAAATGCAAAAATAAGAGAAATGAGCGACTCTTCGATACTTTTACTCAATAAAGTAAAAAACTATTGAAAATAATTATGATTGATTAATGGGCCGTTTTTCTTAATTAATCCGCTGAATGATACTACAATACTATTTTAAAAAATTGCATCGATATCTCTATTATTTTATTTCTATAATAGACAATAGGTGGAGTAACTCTTCGAAAACTTCACCTTAATACTTAACATTATTTTTTACACTAGTTTGAAGAATAAGGACGATTAACCGCTAATGTAAGATTGTAAAAATAATGAGAAGAAGCAGAAGTAGAAAACAAATTATTGATTAGGGGAATACGAAATGACAGATTAAATAAATAAACAAACAAATGCCATTAAAGGAAATATGTTTTCTTTTATTCTACGCAATTTATTTAATCTATATTGATCACGTATAGAGCTATACATATAATATTGATAGCTTTATCTAATCATTTCTGTTTCTTTATCTTTTGTCTCTTTTCCTCTAATCATCTTCAAATTCAATGTCATATAATATAGTGCTAGTAATAATAATAAAAATAACAATATTGAAAATACTGCCGATTGGTTCGGAGTGTTGAAATATGTAATTTTTATTTATACATTTTTTCTCTTATTTGTCTTGAGAAATGATTGAAAAAAGGGAAAAATCAATCTTAATCATGTTTGTGTCTCTGAGTGGAATCCGATATTCACGATAACAGAAAATCTTAGAAAGTTTGTTTTGGTGCAGAAGCGTTTATATTTCTGAAACGAAAAACAGATTATATTCTGAGCTTACTGGCTTCAAAATTTCCAGATGAAAATTTCAATAACTACTAAGAAATGGAACTTCAATGGAAAATTTAATCATCATTTTTCATATTCTATATTTATTTTTAATAGTAGCTACATTTTATAGAGAAAAGAATAAATATAATATAATTTCCCCAATCCCCAAATGGGAAAATTATTCGAAGGGGGGACCCTTAGCTAGTTCTGACGAGTATGGAGAGGGGTGGATTCCCCCTGGGCCTGAGTTTTTTGAGGTGTCCTAATTAAATTGAAAAATAATGTACTGAAATCTAAAAAGTCATAAATGTTCATATCAGTGGCGGTTGGTGACTGTTCAACCAGGGGATGCTATCCAAAAAAGTACCCTTCATTTTTTGAAATTTTATTTTAATCTTCGCTTTTTTTTTGCAAATTTCATCAAATACGGTATCATTTTCGTTATTTTTAAAAATTTATAACTAGATTAAAAAAAAAAATTATTTTGAGACCTTCGCCCCAAACGGACACTGCTTTGCGTGAGTGAGGATAGGAGTAAGCAATTAATTCTTCTGACTTAAACTTCCACAGTCCCTGAGATGGAAATCGACCATCTTCCACAATGAATCAGCCTGTTCTATAAGAAAATCTTCGATTTCTCCTAATTCTTTTGCTATAAGCAAGCTATGACTTGTCTATAGCACTCTTAGTTATTTCCGATCTTATATATATTGAGAGTTCCTATAAATGGATTGGTTCAAAGATTCTCGAATCATCTTTATTTATTCCTTTTTTGTATTATTACTATTTTATTAATTCCTCAGCGAGACTAATTTTTATTCGACTAAAACTCGTCTGCATGAGTCTTTGACATCCTTGAACTGGAAGATATACCAGGCAGGGACTACAAAGCTTCTATCCGCACCCTTTTCGGAAAGTTTAAATTGCCCCTTGAAATTATGCAACAATTTTATTTAATTTCGAGAACCAATATACTTTTCAAAACAAAACATGTTTTTATAGATATACTATATTTGAAATAACTGATAATAATTTGAAAATTTAAAGATCCTCCTGAAATTTTGATGTCGACCTTATGAAAATACTCTAAATGTTTGAAATTTTGCGCCTCCACACCATCCATGGCCCGCAAGCCAATGGTTCATATAATATATGTAATAATGTAAAAATATATAAGGATAAGTGGGGTAAGAGCGGACCAGTTTTTTGTAAGTTTGTCTTACAACATATATATCTTTAATTTGATGTATAATACCTTAATATTTATATATATATCAACAAATACCTGCGTATTTATTCTTTAATTAACATTGATCAAAGCACCGATTTCACTTCAATATTTTCATATTTAAGGAAAATTATAAAAGATGCATACTACTCCGCACTTGCCCCAAAAACGGGGCAAGTGCGTACATGTCCATTTAAAATTCATTGAAACGTTGTACTTATGTTATGGGACAAGAGCAGAATTATTCAGTAAGTCAACTACAAAATGCTTTTTTCCGCATTAAAATATGTTAATTTGTTTAAAAGTTACACACTTTTATAGATATAGAAGGATATTCAAAAAGTTTAGTCAAATAAAACGATTATATAAATTGACTAAGTTATATATTTTAAACAAAATTCAAAGTAAATATAAGAACAAAAGATATTTTTTTAAATGTTCTGTGTTATTTTTCATATTTAATCGTCACCAAAACATCTTTCACATTCGTATAGACTTTTTTTGGATCCCTTGTTACAAATACCACACACCCACTTCTTACAACTTATGTACTCAATCCATTCTTTTTTATGAATGTAGTACACTACTGAACTCTTACACCAGGCACATACATTTACGGGGCTAGAGCAGAGTAGCGTTTTTCTCAATAAATATTAAAGAAACTATAACATTTGTCTATTTAACATGATTGTTAATGTATCTTTTTCACACTTACCAAAAATAATCGCAAAGATCAGTAAATATCAATAAAAACTATGACACTTTGATGGTGATACTAAACTTGGGTTATGCTTTCACACGAGGTGCACACTTTCTGATTGAAATAAATAGGGCAAGTCCATCCAGAATGGTGCGACATCTATGACTATCATTTCATATCACAAAAATAGATTTCTAGTAATTCGCTATTATAGTTTGCTTTATATTTGAATAAAGAGCGGCTGTGTACGCACTTGCCCCATTTACGCTTGTTGCGGCGCGTTCACCCACCATTATGCTCTTACCTTAATAAGAGAAAAATATTTATTGATTGTTTTATAATTAAAAAAATACAAATATTTTAAAAAACATTCTTCGTTAAAATTGAATGTAATGGAATGCAGCCCAGGGGTAGCGAGGAAAGAAAAATTAACGCATATCAAATAAGGTGTAATTTATTGGAATCCTTCCTCCTTTCCTTTCAAACCGACGTTTCGGAGGATTCTTTCTTCCTTCTTCAGGGTTTCAAGGAGTCAATGAAGGAAACAAATAAAATGCCTCCTTTCTCTCTTTATTTGTTTCTTTCATTGACCCCTTGAAACCCTGAAGAAGGAAGGAGGAATCCTCCGAAACGTCGGTTTGAATGGAAAGCAGGAAGGATTCCAATAAATTACACATTATTTGATATGTGTTAATTTTTTCTTTCCTCACTACCCTTGGGCTGCCTTCCATTACATTCAATTAAAAGTTCTACCAGTCCGTCTCTCTCCAGAGAAAATTTTGTTGGAAAAAAATTCTTCGTTATTTTAAACCCAGAGGTTTTGGGAGAATTTCTCCCTTTATCAATAAAGTTTTAAAATTGAAAAAAAAAAGTTGCTTTTCATAAGATTTAAAAAGCAACACATTACAAAACATTATACACATTATATTTATTATTATTATAATATATATTGTATAGATTTAAATTTCTTAGCCCCCCTTCCGGGTGCAGATATTCTATCCACGTCCCTGTTTGTATCATACAGAAGACAACATCATTAATTTCTCCTTATGAATCATCAACTCTGCTACTCAGGGCAAATTAAATCTTTTCAATTAATAATGATTGGATTCTCTTAAACAATTACAGCTAATTAACTGAAATCTTGCACGTACTTTTGAATTAATAAAGTGCACCTCTACGCTAACTTACGAATTGATAACTCAAACCATTTAGTGAAAATCATTCAAATTTTTGGAAAGTGTATCGCGTTTTGGAAAAGTTTTATCTTTTTCCTGTCATTATTATTGATTCTTCACTCTCTTGTCCCTATTCATTTTCATATTCAACTTATTTCAACTTCATCTAATATAATAGTACCTACTACTACTAATAATAATAATAAATGGCCCTCCATCATTAGTTTAATGAATCTTCCATTTCTTCCAGCAAGCAACCATCTCATAGAGAGCAGGCTGGTTTATTTGAAGCGAACGTGTTGTGCTTGTTCTTTTGTCTTCTTAATGCACTCCGGCTGCCTTTCTATTTCTTTGCTCTTCTATCCTTTCACTCAAACCAGTATCTGTTCCCAAATTCTTTTCACATATTTCGAATCATGCTTAAGTACAATAAATTATCTGATTATTAAGGGCAAGATGAAAGTTATCGGAACTCTATACTTGAAAATACATTATTACACTGACTTGCCATATTATTGAATCCCATTTTTATTTATTTATTTTTACTTTACCATATAGGGTATGGTCAAGAATTGTAATCGTGCATGAAAAAAAGTGTTTTTTTTCTTCTTTTTTCAAAATATCTCAAAAACGGCTGAAACTATTTTGATTAAAAAAATTGAGCGAAATCATGGCATTTCGGTCTACAAAAAAGCCTTAATAAGTGAACATCGAAAAATTGATATTTTTCGAGATAATAATTATTTTGTTAAAATGTCTGTTAGTTAGTCTGGTTGTCTGGTTGTTAGTCTGTCTGATAGTTAGTCTGTGCGTTACCAAATTTTTGTGGACGAGCTAGCTCAAAAACTAGTGTGAATATCGAAACCAAATTCCACACGTAGTTTTTGTCCATTGAGATTAAGAGCTGATTAGATTTTGGTACATATGGTGGAACAACGTATGGGGGGGGGGGGTTAAAAATTAAAAATCTAGGCCATTTGAGCAAACTCAACCAAATTTTGTATACATAATCAGTGGACCCCCAGAAGTATAAAAATGCAAAAACTAACCCCCCACATGATTATAAATAATTTTAGGGGCCAGGTTGTATGGTAAAGTCAAGTGGATTTTTTTTTTTTTTTTTTTATTAATGATATTGATGTGAGAAGGAGATACACCAGAAGGTGCATACCCTAAAGGCCTGTATGGGCTGGCCCCTCCATCGTGAAAGAGTAGAAGGAAAAGAAGCCGGGATCACGAGCCAAATCTCAGAAAGTTAGATATAATCCAATTTACTAAGTTTTTAGGGGCTTCGAGCAGTGGTAAATTCTCTGCGCGATAAATTATGTTAAATTTATCTCCCACTTAATAAATGGGATGGCCACATCAGAACAAGTCAGGTTATTTAAAATAAAAAACGTGTGCGGTCGGGGGACCCCCGTCAGGAACAAAGTTCCTTGCGTTATTTTAAAAATATTAGAGTTTATAAAATACGGGCAAAAATTTTATTCCCCTTAAATAATAATAATAAATAATGACGTTTATTATCTAATACAAAAAATACAAATGTTTTACAAATACAAAAAAAAAAACTTCGACCTCGAGGCCCAAAAGCCTCACCATTGAATGTCCATTTTTTTTTAATTTTTAACATATTCCTCTCAGTCCTTATTTTGGTAAGGGAAAAAATTGATAAAAAACCCCATACTTTTTATTTTTAACATAAAAAAAGAAAAAAAAACACAAAAACAAAACAAAATGAATAATGATGAAATGAAGAGCACTAAATGAGAAATGAAGTGTCACATCCAGTATATTTCGTTAATTAGAGGGTTCAGATTTGATTGCGCATTATTTTCGAATTTTTTAACACTATTCTCTAGGTTTTCTGTATAAAATTACTATCTTTAGTTTTTAAAATTGAGAATTATTTAAATAACGCCATATGAAATAAATATTATTTAAAAATTTTACATTATCTAATCAAATAAATCAATAACTACTTTATGATTAAAATGGCAATTTTTTTTGGCCAAACGGGAAATAAAAAAATATTTAAATCCAAAATCCTGATGAAATTAAAAGAGTACATAAAATTTTTAAAAATTAAATATCTATTTTAAACAAGAAAAAAAAATTCAAAGCTAAATAGATGAAATATCAAATAATTCCTTATCGGCCTTTGGTCTAGTGTCTAAGACTAAGACACTCGCCTTGCCTCAAACATCCTAGAAAACTGAGATTTTTTCCTGAGCATTATCCCAGATAAAAATAACCAAAAACCCCTGATACCCTAACTAATAATCAATAGACCAAAATTTCCCAAATGCTTAGTGTATAAATAAATTTACGATTCGCCATATCGGTGAATTCCCTTTGCAGGGCAATGCACGATTTTTTCATTCCACACTGTAAATAAAAATCCCACATGTCTTGGGATGAAATGAAACTGTATATTGTATTATACTATATATTGTATCAAATCTGTATCAAAACTGTATATTGTATTATACTATATATTGTATCAAATCTGCTCAATAAAAAAGACATTATCAAAAAAAAAAAAAAAAAAAATCCCAAGAAAAAGAAACTCTCGCTTCAAGCGTTTCTGTGTTCCGGGAAGATTTTATTTCAAAATTAATAATTATATACATTTATATATTTAATACAGCTCGACTGGTCATAATATCACCCATGCCACTCAACTAGATCTAACACATTATTCCTTTCTCTCTCTCTTATTCCCCCCTCCATTGAGTCGGGTCGCCTGGAGTGGGTACTTGCGTTACGTGACGATTTCTGCCAGTTCGCTAAACTCAGTAAAAATTCCGAGCTGTCTAACCTGGGCCACCTTAACTACATGGCTAAAAATGAGTTAAAGCCCTGGGGCGAGCCAGCCTTTTTGGAGGGTAATTTTGCTTGTGCTCAAATCAGTTTGACGGCTGGAACTAGGAAAGTAAATATTTAAGTTATACATATAATAGGTTACTTCTGATTTTTGTTTAGATATATAGTTTGTTTTTGTTCTTATAGGTTATTTGAATTTTGTATTTTTCTTTGTTTATTAGTAATATACTTACTTTTTCTAGCTCTGAAACTTTTGTCAAGCTTCACCGATCACCCCGCACCCCATTCAAACTTCCCTGTATATTTTCTTATGAAGGGCACATAATTGTTAGTAGCCTATGGGCGCCAAATATCTTAGTACGGTCCTGTATCTAACACAACCTTGGAATATTTGGATTTAGTAAGAATTCTAATTTTAAGATGTTATTTCTTTCGAAGAACATTTATTAAAAAATTCAAATTTTAAAGAAGTAAAACAAAGAAAATCACGGTTTCGTCTATATTTCTTTGTATCTTACTATGCAGATAATAAGATTGACATTTTAGTACAACTCTTAAACTATTAGTTGTGAAAAATTTGACTTATTTCTGTATTTAGGTACACTATTTTTCCAGAATCGTATAAAACGTCTTATAATAGCTAATTACACATTTTTACAGAAATCCTAGAAAGTCTCTTATTTCATTTGTTATTTATATGATATTCTACTTCTAAAAAATAATAAATAAATAAATGGAAAAAAAAACAGAGGAAAAAAGTTTATTTTGTCCAATTGGTATTGAAATTAAATAAAATTTAATTCAATCAATAATTAAATTGTATGATAGTTTGGAAACTTAATAGTCTATAGTGAGATACAAAGATTATAGTTTAGAAATAGATCTGAGAATCGAAACCAATATGATATCAAGTTTTTTTGTTCGTTGAAGATGCCAAACAAAAGAACTTAAATAAAGTTCAATTAAAGTACTTTAATTTAGTCTTAATTTTTTTACCCTTTTTCTTATTCTCCTTATTTACTTTTTCCCAATACTTTTTTTCCTGTGCTTTTACTTGCACTCCTCTTCTCTCTAACTTCATTAAAATCTATCAAATATACCTTTTTTCATTACGTTTCATTTTAATTGGATTTTTTGGCGTCTTTTAGAAGTAAAAAAAAAAAAAAAAAAAATACTTAATGAAAAATTAGCCTTAAAGCAGAGGGTGAAAAAAAAATTACTTACAAAGATGGAGCATTAGATTTCATTCATCCATTATTTATCCTGAGTAACTAAGAATTAGTGAATAGCTTCTGGTTTAGGCAATTTTAAATGAGAAATATGAGATTATATTACTAATGCACGGTTAAAAGTTAGTTATAACAATGCAATTTCATATACGGAGAAAAGAGTGAAAAAAAAGTATGTAAAAGCATTAAAATATTATATAAGCTTTTCGAATTCCTAAAAAATTAAATGAAAAAATCCATACTAATATAATAAAGACGCTTATCCAGCCGTGGTGTAGGTAAGTTCTCTGCGAAGAAGTCCAATTAGCGAGAATGCTCGAAAGGAATTTGGATATTCCCAGGCCGATTACATTTTGAAGATTCCCCGCAAAGGCCATGAGCATTAGGGCCGAAGGAGAAAAAATGAGTGGAGACACCATAAGTCAGATTTGAATTCATATATAGGTAAATTATCTGTTAAGAAGGACTCGTAATCATTAACCCCACAAGGGCGGGTCCAAGTGCACTCATGGGTCCCGAGGCAAGAAATGAAACACACACTTATTCCTCAATAATGGGCCCGCCTGAGATTTTGGGTCCTGGGCCCCAAATCTCATGCGGGGGCTATGCTTTGTAATAATACTAATAATAATAGGTACTAGTATATCTTTACAATAAAAAAATAAACTGCAACGGATCGTTGCTAAACTTTATCCAAATTCATTTGAAATATTAATATGTTTATTCCTTTATTATTAATCAGATATCAGTTGCAATTTGCAGTTCATGTTGACTTTAATTCAAAAATAATGATGATTCCCATTTAATAGTCGAGGAATAACCATTCTACATTGGATTTTTGAAATTTCGGTTATTATTGGTAACCATTGCTGAAGACATGGAGGAATCGACTTAAAATCAAAAATAGCCATCGATTCTCATCTAATACCTAAGGAATAACAATTCTACATTAAATTTTTGACGCTTCGATTATTATTGGTAACCATTGCTGAAGATATGGAGGAATCGGCTTAAAATAAAAAAAATAATGACCGATTCTTATCTAGACTAGAGGAATAACCTTAATGCATTTCATTTTTGATTGAGCTTGAGTTGTTTGCCATAAAAGAATTTAGTCTTTTTGATTTTAAGTCGATTCTTCCAAGTTTTCAGTAGAGGTTGCCATTAATAGTCAAAACATCAAAAATGGAAAGCACTAAGGATATTCCTCTAGTATTAGATAAG
Organism: Forficula auricularia; assembly: GCA_024734495.1. Taxonomy (NCBI): domain Eukaryota; kingdom Metazoa; phylum Arthropoda; class Insecta; order Dermaptera; family Forficulidae; genus Forficula; species Forficula auricularia. The sequence continues at coordinate 40,182,640 of JALMQS010000099.1, read as the reverse complement.
AATCGGTCGTTATTTTTGATTTTAAGCCGATTTCTCCATATCTTCAGCAATGGTTACCAATAATAATCGAAACGTCAAAAATCTAATGTAGAATTGTTATTCCTCAAGTATTAGATGAGAATCGATCGCTATTTTTGGTTTTAACTCGATTCCTCTATGTCTTCAGCAATGGTTACCAATAAAAACCGAAACGTCAAAAATCCAATATAGAATGGTTATTCCTCATTAGATGAGAATCAATCGCTATTTTTGATTTTAAGTCGAATCCTCTATGTCTTCAGCAATGGCTACCAATAAAAACCGAAACGTCAAAAATCCAATATAGAATGGTTATTCCTCAAGTAACAGATGAGATTAATCGCTATTTTTGGTTTAAAGTCTATTCCTCTATGTCTTTTGCAAAGGTAACGGATAAGAAAACAACGCAGTTGCTATGGTTACTTATAAAATTTCCTCCCAAATTTTGACAATTTCACAGAGAGAAGCCTATCGATTCTTACTTAAGCAAGGTTAAATGAGCTATATTAAAACGATCAAATGAATAAATTTTAAAGAATTTAAAATTAAAAATTAAAAAAATGTACTATCTTACTTTAGAGTAAAGTACTTTAAAATATAATTTTAAATAATCGTATAGGATCTGAAATAAAAACATAAAATTAAAAAAAATGTGTGCGTCTCGGGACGTGCGACAGAAGTGATAACTTTCACCAACCAAGTATTTTTTTAGGAAGACAATCGCAAGGATAATTGCCCGGAGAAAAGAGAATTGAATATTTAATTTTAATTAGAAGAGTGGGGGGGGGGGGGGCAAGGAATGATTATTAATATATTTAATGTTTTTGGATTTAAAATTAATTTCTTTTAAATACCTTCTAAAAAATCACTTGTGCACCTTCAGTAAAGGGAGAATTTTCACCCTAAGATCATCTTAATACCCACTTTTTTGATTTTGAAGATTAAGAAAAGATAGTGTCATTTCCCCTAATATTATAAATATAGATTTTAATTTTTTTGCAACGAAATTTTCTCTGGAGAGAGACGGACTGGTAGAAATTTTAATTGAATGTAATGGAAGGCAGCCCAGGGGTAGTGAGAAAAGAAAAAATTAACACATATCAAATAAGGTGTAATTTATTGGAATCCTTCTTCCTTTCCTTTCAAACCGACGTTTCGGAGGATTTTTCCCTACTTCTTTAGGGTTTCAAAGGGTCAATGAATGATAAAAATAAAATATTTCTTTCTTCTCTCCACAGTAGTGTTCAAAATTTTCTTCTTTTTTATCAAAGGCATAGAAAAACAATTTTTTTCCCCTCCTTTTCTTAATCCTTAAGGATTAAGAAAAGGAGGGGAATATTTTATTTTTATCATTCATTGACCCTTTGAAACCCTGAAGAAGGAGGGAAAAAAATTTCGAAACATCGGTTTGAAAGGAAAGGAAGAAGGATTCCAATAAATTACACCTTATTTGATATGTGTTAATTTTTTCTTTCCTCACTACCCCTGGGCTGCCTTCCATTACATTCAATTATATATTTTAATAATTCTAATAAAATGATACCATTTTACATTATAGAGTGCTTGAACACATTCAAATAGTTCACCATAAAAAAGAAAATAAGAAAATTTGTTCCGCCAAATATAAAAAAGTAGATATAATTTTCAAAATGATTGTCTTACTTTTATGGATCTTTGAGCATGGTGTCTGTAGTATGAAAAATAAATGTAATAAAATTTTACAAAGCGAACCACCGTTATTAAATTTTCTTTTCTCGTCTCCCTTTTCCACAAGACTTCTTCATTTCAAACTTTTATTTCATTTCCTTGAGTATAAGTTGAAGCTCTACTACTGAGATCACGATGGTATTCAAAAAGAACAGAAGTTGAAAAAAGTAAAAAAAAAAAAAAAAAAAAAAAAAACTCATTTTTGTAGAGATAAAATAAATTCATTTTTCTAAATTTATATTACTTTTTCATGGTAGGTAAATTTTCATGATCAATTTAATTTAGAAATAAAATAAATAAATAAATAAATTTTATTGTGAAGTATAAAATAAATGAACCTTTTATATTTGTGACAAACATTAATAAAATATAAAGAAATTATTATTATTATTATTATTATTCTAGGGGTGGATTCTTCTTTAATAAAGTTTAATTGTAGAGAGCGGAATGTTTAATAAACCTCTTACACACATTTTATCTTTTCTTTCTTATTTTATTCATATTATAAATTTTAGTATTTTGACCTGTTTTGACAAAAACTTAATTATATGAATATAATAATATTTATACATATATAGTATTATTCAGTGTGTATTTGAAAGATCATGACATGGGATCACAAAATGAGTCATTGGTTTTACTTCTAGCTCTTCACTTTATTAGGGTTATTTTCGTATATTTATATGGTAGAATTAATTTACTTTACTTAAAAAAAAATCAGTTTCGAAAAATGTACTCGAAGATAGATCTACAGACTACATTAAATTTAAAATAATAATTTACTAGCTAAATACTAAAGTTATTTAAGATCTTATTAGAAAAGTGTGATTATATGACAAAAGAGCAGCGCCTCACGACACCCGTCCCGTTAGAAATTGAACCCAAGTGCCAAAATAAATTTCCAGGTAATTGGTATCCTTTTTTATTTTACCATACAGGGTATGGTCAATTACTGAAATCGTGCGTGAAAAAAGTCGTTTTTTTGGTTCTTTTTTTCGAAAACGGCTGAAACTATTATGATAAAAAAAAAATTGGGCGAAACCATGGCATTTCGGTCTACAAAAAAGCACAAATAAGTGAACATCAAAAATTTTTTTTTGCTAGTTAGTAATTTATTTAGTTAATTATTCTGTTAGTTGTTAGTACGTGCGTTACCGAATATTGTGGACGAGCTAACTCAAAAACTATTGTGAATATCAAAACCAAATTTCACACGTAGTTTTGGTGCATTGAGATTAATAGCTGATTATATTTTGGTGGATATCGACCCAAAATTAAGGGGGGTATGGTATTCAAATTTAAAATTATAATATTTTTAAACTAAAAAAACAAGAAAAATGAAATATACTACAAAATGAACCAATAATAACGAAACTATTTTTTTTCTGGCCCCAATATTAAGGGGGGAGGGAGGGGGTCAAAAAATAAAAATTAAGGCCCTTTGAACAAACTCAATCATATTTTGTATATATAATGGGCCCCCAGAACACTAAAAATGCAAAAACAACCCGCCAAAATAGGGGGAGGTGGTTAAAAATGAAAATCTATCCCCTTGGACCAAATTCGACCTTCGACCCACGCCCAGTCCACAAAATTCTTTCTTCTTCTTTTCACGATGGAGGGGCCAACCCAGGCCTTTAGGGGTTGCACCTTTTTGGTGTAACTCCTTCTCTCATCATTTTCATAAAAAAAAAATCAATCAAATTTTGTATACATAATCAGTGGGCTACCAGAAGACTAAAAATGCAAAAACTAACCACCCAAAATGGGGGAAGGGGGGTTGTAGGGTCAAAAAATTAAAATCTAGGCCCTTGTATCAAACTCAACCAGAATTGTACGAGTATGGTAAAGTCAAGTGAATGGCCACATCAGAACGTGTCAATTTATTTAGAGACCACTTTAAGACATCAAGTTACTAAATTTTAACCAATGAAAAAGAAATCTTTGTCGTGAAATTGTGCTGGGGACTCATTTAAAATTCATTTGTGTAGTCACACTATAAAAAATCATAAATTAGGGTTTTTTGAATTTTTAGGAAATTCCCTTTTTTCAAAAATTCTACTTGTTGCTAAATAACCTCTCTTGGTAGAAAGAAAGTGATTTCAAAAGGTAAAGACAAATGCTTAAAAGTCTAATGGAAGCCAAATATGGCGATCTCGAGTAGCATGATGGGAATCATTAGTCATTCGGATCGATTTTTCATGGTTTTAAGATATTAACGATGAAAGTAGGAGCTACAATTTGTTAAAAATTTAGAGAAAAGGGTTGCCCATTAGTTGCAAAAGAGAAGTCTTCGACAATTATTCCACCAAAATAATCATTTTATAAATTGAAAGTTACTTTTTGTCGAGAGTAGTAGAATTTTTATTAATTTAAGGAGACAATAAAAGAGGGTGTCTTCTGCTGAAAAAATAAATTTTTAATTCATCAACGAGACTATAGTTTCGAGGGCTTTGCCCTTTTCATGAGTCTATTACAATTGATTCATCAGAATTACACGTGTAAAACTCCCTTCCACACATTAATTCCTGTGAATCGATTTTAATAGACTGATGAAGAGGGCAAAGTCCTCGGAACTATAATCTCGTTTATAAATAAAATAAAAATTTAATTTTCCAGTAGAAGACACACTCTTTTATTGTCTCCTTCAATCATTTTATAGATAACATTATAATAGAAAAGTTTTTTTTTTGCCGAGAGTAGCAGAGTTGTTGATTCTCAAAGAGAAACAAAGAGGTTGTCCTCTGCTTGATGCAAATAAATACGATATATATGTGTGTATGTTTATTTGCATCAAGCAGAGGACAACCTCTTTGTTTCTCTTTGTGAATCAACAACTCTGCTACTCACGGCAAAACAAAAACTTTTCAATTAAATCAAAGGAATTGTCATTCCATTGCCATTGATTGTAAATGGATGAAGATCAAGTCTTCGAAACTATAGTCTCAAACAAATAAATTATATATATATATATACAGATATATCATCTCGATATATATGTGTGTATGTTTATTTCCATCAAGCAGAGGACAACCTCTTTGTTTCTCTTTGTGAACCTTATAATATTAGATGGGTGAAGAGGTCGACGGGAAATCACTGTATCTACCCACCATTTTGAGTACATTACTAAAGATATAATTTTCTCCAGAATACATGAGCACTAGAAAATAAAAAAGTAAAAGATTCAATTTTTCGACTACCTCAACATTTTAGTATTCTATTAATCTTCAATTCTTTATGACACGTGCATGAATTCAGAGCCTTTAGAATAATAATAATAATAATAACAATGAAAATAAAGATAGATTGAAAAATTCTGAGTGCCCACCCAACAAACAGTTGACATCTTCGCAATTTATTTTTTTACGTGCATCACATAATTTTATTTTAACAAGAAAGAATAAAATGAAAAAGTATAGAAAAACGAGAGAGGGTAATAATGTGACAGAGTAGGTATATAAAAAAAATGAAATCTAAAAAAAGTGATTGATAACATTTTAATGCGGTTGAAAATTGACCAAGAAGCCAATTTACCATCAAAATGTGATCTGATTTATTGCTTAGATTTATTAGATTTCAATTAAATGAAAATTTGAGAATTGTGTCAAATGAATTAATGAAATATAGCTCTTTTGGAAATGGTTTTATTAAAAAAATAAAATAAAATAAATGTCACATTAAAGATGTTTCTTTGAACCACAAACATCAGAAAAATCTGGCTTGATTAAACATGGCACATGATTACTAGATCAGTGTTCCGCAAAGTGTGTGACGCGGCACACTGGTGTACCGTGGTCATTAGTTGGTGTGCCTTGGAAAAATTTTAAGTTGTATGATGATTATGCCCCTACAAATAGCTGAGAACAGTTATTTGAGCAGCTAGAGATGAGACCAGCCTTATCAACGATTGCTCCAAATTTTGATCGCCTGTGCTCAATTAAGCAGGCTCACATTTCTCATTAAACATCTTTTCATATTATATTGATTTTAATAATAAATAAATATTAAATAAACATTGTTTTTTACGTTGGTGTACCTTTAAAATTCTTGATTTGGTAGGTGTACCTTGAACACAAAAAGTTTGCGGAACACTGTACTAGATGCTGGCTGTTCAATTGCATTTATTTAGAAGAGACTTTAAAATAAATTCAAAAGAAGAGAGATGCAGCTAGATTTTTTTTTATTTTAAACTCCTGCTAACGTTTCGAACTTATTTTAAGGCCTTTTTCAGAGCTGCATTACCTAAAGTAACTAAGGATGTAATAACCAGTTCATGAAACAATACATTAGCCATTGGCTATTGCTATAGAGAGCATCTTCTACTTGGTAATGTTTTTTTTTTTTTTTTAATGCAATTGAATGTAAGAAGGGGCGCACCAGTAAAGATGCAGCCCCTATGGATCTCGAAAGACCCTTGCATTACCGAAGAGAAGGGAAAGTTGATTAAGTGAGAGGGTGGAGACGTAGGTGTTTATGCACTCGAGTTTTGTAGGTTTGAAGATTATAAGTGCTGGGGAAGATGGAGGGTGGGAGAGAATTCCAGTTCCTTGAAGTCATGGGGATATACGTATTGGCGAATGAAGTGGTCCGGCACATTTCTAATTTGACCGCGAAAGAGTGTTGGGAGTCAGCAAAACGCGTGCTACGCGCAAAGCATGCTTTGGGGGGAATTATTGATTTTATCTCATCAGAGCAACTGCCGTGATAGTATCTATAGAAAAGGGAAAGGACAGAGACATTTCTTCGATGAGGTCGCTAAGTCGAGGGAGTCGGTGAGGGTAGAATTGTTAATTAGCCTGACGGCTCGTTTCTGAATTGCATCCAGGGTAGCAAGAGAATATTTTGCGGCTCTTCTCCATAGATGATAGCCGTATTCGAGACAGGGGCCTTGTAGATGGTGAGAAGATGTAGGGGCGTGAAAAATCGCTTGGACCTGAATAAGTGGCCTATCTACCTTGCTGCAGATTTCGCCACAGAGATGTGTTCATTCCAAGACAGGTCAGATGCGACAGAGACGCCTAACAAGGATAGGCTGTCACACATTTTCAGGGTATTCGAATAAAAGTGAATATCAGAGAAATTTTTATTTTCGCGCCTAGAAATTAGACAACATTGAGTCTTGTTTGAATTAAAGTTAACTAAGAGCCCCCTTTATTAAGTTTATCTAGGTCGAGAGTGATTTGTCTATAAAAATTTTTCATATGGGGTGGTTTTGCGTTCCCTTCTTTTGGATTTGTCAGGGCGCCTGATCAAGTGAAATTTTTTCTATGTGAATCGAAATTCAACTTGATTAGAAAACAAGCGCTTTAGCCAATGTACTTTGGGCGCTTCAATATATACTATTTTGATAGTCAAATTTTCGAAAATACAATAAAGAATATTCAATCCTCCATTATTAAAAATGAATCAAATTTATATTTTAGTCAATTTCCGTGTCTTAAGCAATTTTTACAATTATTAATGCGCTAGTCTTAATTTAATTTCTGTTTTTATTTTTTTGAAAAAAGATTCATGGGGCCATTCATAAAATACCTTCGCGGCCAGGGGGGGGTATTGCTTAGCATGATGATACGTGACAAGGCGGGGTCTAAGGAAACGTGAAGTTCGCACTTAATCAATTTTATTTTGATAAGGAGTGTTTAGCTTTTGTGACATTATATTTTTTAGGGGGGATTCCAGAAAATGTGACGCAGCGTGACGAAGAGGGGTCCAAAATGGCGAAATTTTTCGTGACGTATTTTATGAATAGCCCCTATGGAATATTCTATAATTTTGTACTCCTCATATGATGCCTCAGAGGATCAGTTTAAATTTAAATAAATAAATTAACTTGTACATTTTAAACAATCTCTTACATTATTTCTTATTTATTTTCATTCTGTGAAATTTATTGATTTTAATAATCTTAAAAACATCTAAGATAAATTTAAGACACTATTCGGATATTAATTGTTCCTTTTTAAGATTAATGATCTTCTTCATAAATAACTATATTTCCTTTAATGAATCAGCCTGTCCTTGTTTACCCCCTCCCCTTTTTTATTCAATTAGCTATTCAAATTATTTGATCTAGAGCTCTTTACCCGCCCAATAGCATTTTTATTTATTTATTTATATACTTTTTTAATCAACATGATTGACTTTCAAGATTTTTAATTAAAAAATTCACTTATTTTTTTATATTTATTTTTTATATTTAAAAAATTAAAAGATTATTCAAATAAGAATCAATCATTTTAGAAATTGATTTTGATAATGTATCGTGTATAAAAATGATTTTAATTAAAATTTGATCAAGAAAGGTTTATTTGTCTCAGTTCATTGAATGTTTTAATGACAAAAAAAAAAAAATGAAAAGAGTTTGAAATTCCAAACAAAACAAAGAAGGCTTCAAAAGATTCAATTTCTATTTATTTTTACTTAATTAAATTTCGTGCTTTTTCACTTATACAGAATAAATAAATAAAGTAACGAATCGAGTTTTCTCTTGATATTTTTTATCAGGCTAAGCCATAGAGCTTATTAATTTTTACGGAAATATAGCTTATGCCCCTAAGAAGACTAACAACTTATTTTAGAATCAATCAATAAATAAATATTAAATTAATTAAAACACGAAGTGAGAGCTCTCCACATACGATCCAAAATGAAACCTCTAGCATAAAACCTGACCAACCGATGTATCTAGCGTAGGTCTGCAAACGTTTGTAGGTAAAGAAGGTTTTTTATTAATACTAACTTTTTTATTCTCACTAAAGTTCATAGCTATAAACACTCTAAAGTAAAGATTCTGAAAATGTGCTCAAAGTGTGTACAAAGTGCATATAAAGGGTGCCCCTGTGGTCTGAATTTTGGATTTTCATAAAAAAATAAACTATTAATTCCCAAGATATTTTTATCAATTCTAATACAAGAGAATTTAGTGAGACCAAATACGGTATTTGTTTTTTGATATATGTTATGTACTTTTACTTAGACATATGTATAAAATTCTAAAATAAAGTGATAGATAGATATATTTTTATTATTGCTCTGAGAATGATAATCTCCTGGAGCATAAAAAGATACAAACTATATTACATTCAATATCTGCTTTCAAAAATTCAACCAAGAGAGTACAAAAAATCAACTGGTGTGTTTACCACACGACTTTCACATTTTCATTTATTTGAAGCCACTACTAATTTACACCCACTTCCTTTATTTAGTTTTTTTTTATTTTCTCAAAAACGGCTGTAACTATTTTTTTTAAATTAGTTTATTTAGCAAGTGTCATGAGTTAATAGTTGTGTCAAATTTGTAATCCGATTGAATTAAAGGAAGGGGATGTAAATTAGGAAGGTCGTAAAATAAATATTTTAATCGTCCATACATATCTCGTCTTCGGAAAGTCGCAGAGCCTTGAAATTTGAAACTTAAGCTATCTAGAGGCTAAAGAAGTATAACAAGATTTTGGCTAAAATAAAAAAACCGGAAGTTGATGTTTACATACGTAAGAATTTACCCCCCCCCTGAGTTTCGCAACCATAAGACTCAGAGATACGAAATTCGAAACTTAAGCTTGATATAGTCTAGTAAGAGTACATCAAGCTTTTGGTTGAAATCGGAAGACCGGAAGTAGACATTTACATGAAAAATCTTTCATTTAAATGTCCACTTCCGCTTGATGTACTCCTTCTAGCCTATATCAAGCTTAAGTTTAGAATTTTATAGCTCTGTGACTTATGGTTGAGAAACGCAGGGGGAGTACATACGTATAATATTTATTTAATTTTGAATAGACTGTCAATACAAATACAGTATACAAAAAGATTTAAAATTTCAAAATTGTGATTCTCATGTATTAGAAATACATCAAAGAACAAAGATCAAAAGCGAACAAATATACAAATATATCTTAAGTTTATAAAGATTAATAGTTAAAAATTAACTTTTTTTTTCTTTTCTTTAACATTAAAAAGAAAACAAAAGAACAACACACAAACACAAAAATATATCTTAATTCACAAATTATAAATTATACCCATAACTCGTCCAATCTATAGAGATTTAAAGTTAGCAAGAAGCATTTTAGTTTTCTCTTCAAAAGAAAGAGTGTTGGCAAACTCTTAATTTCTAAAGGTACCTTATTATAAATTTTTATGACTTTATTAACTGGGCTTTTTTACGTACGCACTGACCAATGGATTTTGGCCCCTTTTTGGCCTCTGGGGACCACAATTTCCGGTTTTATGTCCTAAATCCAATTTTCAACTATTAAGGCATCGATTCCTTCCACCTAGAAGTTGAAAAATTAAATTAACTTTTTTCATCTCTGAGATACAAGCTCTCAAAGAGTCAGGACCCAGACAGGCCATCGCAATACTTCCCCATTATATTCTATGAATATAAATGTGAATGTAATATTTACATTTAACATTTAAAAAAAAAGGAAAAATTATTAAGATTAATTGATACTTTGAAATCAAATTACAAGAAAATAAATATATCACAAAATGATCAACATGAACAAAAAATTTAAAAGAGAGAGAGAGATAGGTGTAAACCACCACCAATTATAGACCCAATTTTTGAAATAATTATAATCTGTTGTAAGAGGGGCCCCCTGTGATCAATTCCACAGCATCCATGGATCGCACGCCACGGAAACATATATTGTAGAGATAGATAGATAGATTGGTTTCTCCTTTATGAAAATTTTTACAAAGGGTTAATATGGTTCATGGGAAAACTTTATCATTAGGAATGCAATCAATTAAAAATACTAATGATTGTCTTTTTATAATATTAAATGAGGGTTTAATTTATTCGCTGGTAATAATTACACAGTTAATTAAAAGCTCAATTTCAAATCATTGATTATTTTGTAATTGAAATATAATTAATGACTTTGTTTTTATCCGATAAAGTTAAAATCTTTTTACATACAAAAATATTCTTAATGACAAAATAAAATTTTATCAAATTTGAGATAATTTCTCTTCGGATTCTGATCATCTCTTCTCCCCCTCCCCTCTAGGTGATATTTTCATGCAACCCTTATATATACGTGTCAATGGAAAGGTTTTTGAGAGTAGTAATCCAATTTGACTTACCCCCTCTCTACTCTTTTTTCTATATAATAGATATGGCTAAGCTGTGTGGCACTTTGACTTAACGAATTCGACTCGCGTCCTATAATAATCTTAGGCTTTATTTATTTATTTTTATAAATTGTGGTGTTTTTTGAGGCTCTTAATTATTTATTTTTATTTTATTAAAATCCTGTAGAGGATCAAAATTAAAAATATAAATTTCTGAATTTTGTTAAGGGAGAATGGTGTATGTTGGTGAAAAATTTTAAATAAATTAAAGAAAATTTTGAAATTTTAAAAAGTTTAACAAAAAAATTAAAAATTTTTTATCAACTCTTTTGAAAGTGACATAATTCAAGTTGGTATTAGAATTTATGAAATTTCCATTGGAAAAGCTAGATAAATAGAATTCAGAGCGAGAAAAGAAACCGAAAATGTATTACTAATCGTATTCATAATTAAATTATTGAAATAGAATCGTAGAAAGTTGGAGAAAAAAAATCAAATTAAAAACAGTTTTATCATTTAGTATGCCTGACATTTCGTCACTTTTTTATTACTTCTTCAGCAGATTATTACACAGAGGCATCAGACAATTGAGTTGTTTAATAATCTAATAAGCCGCTGAAGAACTCATAAATAAAATGACGAAACGTACGGCATATTAAATGATCAAACTCTTAAATTCCTTTAATTCCAGCAGAAGACACTCTTTTATTGACTCCTTTAATTGAAAAAACCCTGTTTTTAATTTGATTTGGTTTTTGTCCAACTTCCCACGATTCCATTTCGATACAGAAAATATTTTACTTCTTTAAATTAATTAATAATAGAACCCAGTGGGACCATGGGGGAGACCTAAGGAGGCTGAAGCCCCCCAGGTCAAGGAAAAACATGAAAAAATAAACAAATGAGAATTTCGAAGTTTAATAATTTAAAGAGAAGAATATAATATTAAATTAAATAATTTAACTTTGAAAATATATATATAAATATATATAAGTGTTTATTAGCCCCCCCCCCCCCCCCAGGACAAAATTCTGGTTTCCTACTAATAAAACCTTATGCTAAAACCAATGTACCTATAGTAAATGAGTCACTATTTAATATTTCTTCTAATATACATTCACTCGATTAGCTCATAGAATTTTAATATAAATTCAGGATAAGTACAAAAATCACTCATAAATGGGTTCTTTGGGGTCGGCTTACGCTATCATGGAATAGATTTTAAAAAATAGCCTAATTCTAATTAATGAGATTTTTACAGAAATACCTTAAATTCCATGATAAAAAATATTTTTTATTTTCCAACACATTGAAAATTCGATCTCTCCTTAAAATAATCATCCAATCAAAATTGAATTATTTCGAAAACGAACCCTGCAAGTATTGAAATAAAATTCGGCGATGAGCTGGAACTCAGAGTGTTTGAAATTTTATTAATTAGGGATTCCAAATGTCGATATATGACTTTTTCTATACATGTAAAAAAATAGTTTTTTGTTATTTTACACTTTTCAATTTACACCTTTAAACGTAAGATTTTTCAAATTGTTGATTTTTTAAGTTCGACAATTCTTAGAACAGATGAAATACCTTTCAGAATTTTTTTTTAATTTCATGGGATGAATTGAGGGACATTTGATGTCTTGTAGGTTAAATAAAATATGTAAAATTGTAGGTTGGGAGCTTAATGTGTTAAGACTAGTTTGAGAAAGTAGAATGATCTTCTTAACATTGGAGAAAGTGAGAAATAAATCGAAAAAGGCTGGAACCTCACCACAAAGTAATCATCCGATTAAAAATGAACACATCTATTCTATAATAATATATATAAAGGCTAAATTTTGGAACCTTAAAAAAATATTTTTTAAATTCCTTGGCTATGATTAATTCTTATACTCTTAAAAAAATAATGTCCTCTTAATTATTTCTCAAGCGTGTACTTTTATTTAAAGTATTTTTTAAATAAATATTTTTATGTTAAAACTATTTTTATAAGTCCTTAATTATAATATTAAATTTTTATAGTCATTAATATTTTTAAAAATAGATTTAAATATATAAAAATTCTTATTAAAAAAAATACTTTTATATTATATTTTTTCTAGAAATATAATTTAAAATCATTTAGAAAGAATTTGAAATAAAATTTAATCACAGCTTATATTATTTACTATATGAATATTTCCAGTCAGTCGATAAAGTTGACAGACGCTTAAAGGATCAGAGAAAAAAGGTATTAATTTATTTTCATTTTAGGATTTTTTCGTTTCTACCAATTATTTATTTATTTATTATTTTGGTCTTTTTTATTTTTAACGACTGAGTTAAATAATAAGCAAATAAATAAAATCCGGATTTATTTGAATTTGAGTCTAAAACTTAAAATCTTTTTCAAGACTCGACACGTGATTTTATAAATTTGCTTTAGTACCTAGGTACTTACTGGAAAAGTATAACTTGAACATCTGTTTTTATTTTATTTTTATTTTATTTACCGATTTTATGTATTTAACCCGATGCCAATAAATAATATAAATAAAATAATTTAAAAAAAATGTATTTAAAATAACTACATGTCTAGTAGCAAATCTTAATAAAAACAATACAATAAAAAAATAATATTAATAACAACTTCTATACCAAATTTCACTTTATTAGCTAAAACCGTTCGTATTCCCTGAAAGTTCGTAAAATTGAAAACCCTTAAATTAATTTGTTCAGTTCTTTATATTGAAAAAATATACAATCAATATGGTAGAAGAAATAACTTTCTATGAGCTTCTGTTTTAGTGTTATCATGCCCAATGTTAGAAAAAACAAATGCCAAGAAATAATTTTCTCCATGTTAGATTCATTTGAAATTTGTTTTATTATTATTTGGGCTACCAAAGGCCTGGAACGTTTTTTGTCTGTGTGTGTATCTAAATTTTTAAATCCACAAAAGCTCAAGAAAGGAGAATCTTAAAAAGTCGGTTTATTGAGAAATTGTTTGTATTTTTAATACAAACAATTTCTTAGATTTTGAGCTTTCCAGTTTAACAATGTTCAAATGAAAAATTTTGAATATCAGAAAAAATTTAATAAAATAGAGAGTCCATTTGAAGTTATATTTAATGAGCTGAAATTTGGGATAATAGCTTCTATGGATAAACGACATATTAGAGCTTTATTTCTCAAATCATTCACAGATAAAATAAATTGACACGTTCTGATGGGGTATCCACTTGACTTTACCATACACCCTGGCCCCTCTCTTTATTTAATATTTAATAAAAAATTTTATACTCATGTAGGGGGTTAGTTTTTGCATTTTTAGACTCCTGGTGGCTCACTGATTACACTGGGCAACAAAAAAATAATTTTTAAATGCTTCGAGCAATTGATGAGTCAATTCCTACCAATTTTGGGTTGAGAAAAACGAATATGACAATGAAAAATTTTTCTTAGCTCTAGTTTCTGTGAAATACAGTAGGTGGCGGATCAAGAGAAAAAGATACATTTTAATTAAATATGCTAACAACATTGAAAGTGCATTTTATTTTTTTACAAATTGTAGTTACATTCTAAGAGTTCTACATTGCTGGAATAATACTTCACAGATGGTCGTGTCTGAAGAGATTTATGTGGTGCCTTCATCAGATCGTCGTTTTATAGCTTGCCTCTTTTTTGTTGCCCAGTGTTATTAGTCCATCAGGAATTTACAGATTAGTTTTTAACCTGTAAACTCCTGATGATGGACTAATAATCCGAAATATATTGAGATTGTATACACCTCTTTGAGTTTTATTTCATTCACTCTGAAACTACACTCCCTTTACTTTATTAATGTTTATTATCCTTTATAATCACGTAGTTTTAGTTTTTTAGTTATAACTCGAGTTCTAATTGAGCTACAAACAAGTGGTAATTTGTAAATCCAAGAGGAAGCTGTTTTCTATTAGTTCAACAAAATATTGTGATCTCAAATATTGTTGTTTAATATCTAACGGAACTCGAAAATAGGTCAAAATGGTCTTTTTCACCGTTTTGATCGATTATATCTCCAAAACAAGAGCTAATCGGTAATCTTTATGGTGATTTTTGAATTCAGCGGGTGGAAATACATAAGAATCAGCTATTTTTGAGCCCGAAGCATTTTCATTGTTGGGCAGTGTTATGTATATAAAATTTGGTTGAGTTTGCTCAAATGGCCTCGATTTTTAATTTATAACCCCCCTCCACCCCCCCTTAATTTTGGGTCGATATGCTTCAAAATCTAATCAGTTTTTAATCTCAATGCACCAAAACTACGTGTGAAATTTGGTTTTGATATTCACACTAGTTTTTCAGCTAGCACCTTCACAAAAATTTGGTAACGCAAAGAGTAACATAACTTTTAAGGAGTTCGGTGTTGGTTCTAGGTGAAACATTTTAATATAATAATAAACCTTGAGTAAGATACGAGGTAGGTTTCACAAAAAAAGAAATAAAACAAAATTGAGTTTTGAATTCGATATATTTCGGGGGTTAGCCCATCATCAGGAGTCTAAGAAAACTGATTATATATAGGAAAAATAGTTTTACAAGTAACAGACTAACCAACAGGCAAAACAATTATTATCTCGAAAAATATAATTTTTACGATGTTCACTTATTAGGGCTTTTTTGTAGACCGAAATGTCATGGTTTCAGCCGTTTTTGAGATATTTCGAAAAAAAGCAAAAAAAAACACTTTTTTCATGCACGATTACAATACTTGACCATACCCTGTATGGTAAAGTAAAATGTTGATTTACCAAAATTTGTAGAAAACTTACTGAGTTCTTAAAATGATTTTTTTTCTTCAAATTTTACTATTAATTTTAAAATCAATAATATTTTATTTTTATTTTTTAATTTACAGGATTCGGCTAATATCATCTGAGTCTTTTTTTACTTGTGCGTTTTATTCGTGTTATTCTTTATTCATCTTAAAAGGACTTCTGGGTTTTGATCAACGAACGTTGTTTTAACTTCCAATACAAATTCAAAGGTAATTCGACAAAAATCTTATTTTTATTTTTAGACGTTAAGCTGCTATTTTTCGAAAATGTTAATATTTTCTATACAAAAATTTTCAAAGATCCGAAGAGCAAAACATGTTTGTACCTTTCAAAAATAATTGTCTGTAGATTTAATATTTTTCGAAATTAATAATTTGAGTATAAATATATACAATTTTGTATAAAATATATTTAAAGAAGATAAAGATTCTAAATTCAAAAAAATTCGAGATGGTGAGAAACTAACCATGTTTCAATAAACACAATAAAAGTCTTTAAACAGCAGAAAAATTACTATTGTATGTCATAAATGAAGAAAATTTTATTCTAATCGCTAACGGGTTTTCTAAGTTGTTAAATTATATTATTTAAAAAATACAAAAGTTTCACAAATTTCGTAGCTTAAATTGTTAAACTTAGCAAGAATAATGAAAAGTGCTGAACGAAATTTATAATAAATAAATAAATAATTTAAAATCCTCTTCTCTTGCCCTCCTACAGGGGCCCATAAATTAAGGAGAAAGCTATCCAATTCTCTGATATTTCGAGCAGATTCTCAAAGCTCTTGTATGAAGTGTTTTTATGACATTAGAGAGCTCCCCGAGGTGGATGTGAGTTTGGTTGAATGAATCGATTGCCGAATGTCAGTTTTCTATAAATATCAAAACTCAATGTTTCATCTTCGTTTTTGATTAAAACTAAATTTTTTTTTAAGAAGAGAATTTAATTTTATATAGGAACCAATCAAAGATTTTAGTAGAAATTTTTTTACATTGCATATCAGAGGTTTTCGTCCCCTTGGGAATCGAACCCAAGCGCTAACTAGCTTGCCGGGCGGTTAGCCAAACCCTTAAGACGAATCTTTCTCCGATATGCAACATATATAAGAAATAAGGGAACAAATTTTTCAATCCTTTCAATTCGAAGGGAATGGTAAAAATCAGGCTAAACTGAAAAATGTTTTCAGTGTCGGGTTCTTTATTTTCCTAAATTGTTTTTTGTTTATATAATTTTAATTAATAGAGTAAAGGGTGTGTAGTTTCACAGTGAATGAAATAAAACTCAAAGAGGTTCATACAAACTCAAGTGAGTTTTATTTCATTCACTGTGAAACTACACACCATTTACTCTATTAATTACTCTATATATAACATCATGTTTCACCTAAAACCTACACCACTTTCCATAAGTAAAATTATATAATTTTACTAAATTAGATAGGGGATTTTTTTTTTTTTTGATTTTCAATTAAAATATTTCATATGTTACGTACTTACACTTATACCAAGAAATATATCTAGGTATATTTTTAAATAATATAACATTAGAAATGTACATATATATTGAAATCTAGACATACTGGTAGAATTCAATGGTAAATTACAAGGCAACCCAAGGATAATGAAAACCACAAATTTCGAATAAAGCAAAATAAAATATTCATATACAATTTCTTTATTCTTCTATATTCAGTCTTGCATTATCAAAATAAGAAATCAAAATCAAAATCTTCTCAATTTTTAAAAATTTTTATTATAATTAATACCTACATGTTTCGGGCCTGGTTGAATCCATCTTCAGTTATAACAAAATACAATACTTTATTGGAGCTAGTGGTAAACTCTAGTACAAGGAAAACACTGTTAAAGGTGATGAGAAGTAGGCAAGATCACTCAAAACATCGGTTTTTTAAAAATAATTAAAATGACTTTTTAATGAATTGTTTTATTCGGAGTATGTGATTTTCATTTTTCTTGGTCTGCCTTTAGATCAATTCACCATAGAAATTGAATTTTGGAATTTATTGTATCATACAAGTTTCATTATATTTATCAAAACTCAAGTCAACTGTTGGGAAAATCAGCAACCACTTATGGAACAATTACTATCGGTGGACAACAACATTTCTTCCCATAAGAATACATTTGTTATTCATTAGTGGCAGCCAAGCCAAGAGGCGCCAATAAGTTTAGAGTGTGAATATATCTAATTATTAGTAATTCTATATAGATCTTGACTAGATGTCACCCTTATCATGATTTTCGCCATTCCAGTTTTATTTTAAAATTATATTTAGAAATTCAATATTATATGTTTGGACTCATTGTTCTTCGAATAAGTTCAAAGCAGCAATTTAAGTTTCAACTATTTATTAAATTAGATTAGAATTTCAATTTACCAATTAATAATTAATTTATATTCCGAAATTCAATTTTTTAAATAAATTTAAGAGATTATCAGCCCTTTATGAAATTAAATTTGTTCTAATTCCTAATGTCAATATTTTTTTGGTAATTTTTAATTTTTTTTTTTTTGAAAAATAATTTATAAATAAACGCTGTGATTTTAAGATCTATATTAGTTAAAAAAATAAAGTAAAAAGCGAATGCCATTTAGAGCTAAAATCAAAACGTAGTATAATGGCTTACTGTTCATGGATGCTATGAATTCGGCACATTCCTAAAATTTCAAACATTTAGAGTATTTTCATAAGTATTTAATCTTAAAAATTTCAGGAGGTTTTTTAAATTTTCCAATTATTACCAGTTATTTCAAAAATTTCTATAAAAAACATTTTTTGTTTTTTAAAAGTATATTGGTTCCCGAAATGAAATAAAATTTTTGCATAGTTTGCAATTAAAATGAATTATTTTTCCGAAAAGAGTGCGGATAGAAGGTTTGAAGTCCCTGCCTTAAATATCTTCCAGTTCAATCTTGTCAAAGACAAGTCCATACGACTTTTAGTCGAATAAAAATTGTTCTCGTTGAGAAACTATTAAAATAGTGTAATAATAATATAAAAAAGGAATAAATAAAGATGATTCGAGAATTTTTGGACTAATTCATTTCTAAGAACTCTCAATATACTATCTAAGAACGGAAATAACTAAGAGCGCTATAGAAAAGTCATAGCTTGCTTATATCAATAGAATTAGGAGAATTTTCAGATTTTCAGGAGAGGCTAATTCATTGTGGAAGATCCATCTCAGGGACTGTCGAGTCATAATAATTAATTTCTCACTCCTAGACTCACTCACAGAAAGCAGTATCCGTTTGACTCGAAGGTCCCAAAATATATTATTTTACCATCTAATGTTAAATTTGAAAAATAACGAAAATGATGCCATATTGGATTAAATTTGCAAAAAAAAGCGAAAATTAAAATGAAATTTCAAAAAATGAAGGATACATTTTTGGACAGCATCCACTGGTTTAAAAGTTACGAACCGCCACTGGTAGTAATGCTATATACAAAATTTAAAAAAAACGTCATTTCTTCTCTGAGAAGAAAAAATATTAGATAAAAACTATAGCGAATAAAAATAATAATCTAAATAGCTATTAGTATTCTTATAAATTATTTTTAATTTTATTTTTATTTTCTCTTCAAGTGGATAAAAATAAATTTCTCTCATTCTGCTCATTCTGTTTTTCTTTTTTTATGAGGAAAAAAAGCATACTGATCGTTTTCGAACTTAGTTGCTTGTTGTTTTTTTATTTTTTTCAGCCCATCTCTATTTGTTCTGCTTTCATTCGCTTTTAAGCTCGAGAGCGACAATAGCCTTGATCCCATACTCGAGATTAACAAACAACTCGTGGGTCTCTGACGTTAATATAATTTGTATGATAACATCTTTAAAAAACGCACCAAAAAGCGTATCTATAGATATATACAATCAACTTTTAATAATAATTATTATTATTTTTAATATTATTATTATTATTATTATCTCTAAACTTACTTGAATAACATTGCTCTTGTTGTTGTTGTTCTTTTGAATTTTACTTGTAATGAATGTGTATGGTCGATTAAAAGCTTACCTGAAAAACAAAAGAGTTTATAATTAGTAAAGTTTTAAATAATAAATTAAATTTTCTATTTTCTAATTAATTTAATATATGAATAGATACAGGCATTTATTAACGAAAAGGCTGCAGCATTTCCTTGTCAGAAAGCATATAACTATACCTATATTTGATTATATACTTTTGATGTGATAATAAAATTAAAAAAATCATCCCCAAAAAGAAACGAAATTCTATTACACAATGAATTTTTGATTGTTTATTATTTAATTATTTTAATTAAATTTATTATATTTTAAAAAATTCATAGCTGTCTTGAAAATTCAAACTTTGTCCAAGGACACATTAATTTCTTTAGAGTATTTTATTCTAGAACTTATTAGTGAAGAGTTTAAAAATAAAACACAGCCTATTAGTGTCGGTAAATGTCAGATGTCTGAAGCTCAGCTTGAGAGACCATTGTAGCAACAAAATAAAATATAAACTTAAATTCTACAAATTATATCTAAGTATATTAATTTTTCCAAAATCAAAAATTGTCTTGAAATTTTAATTGAATGATGGATTTTTTTGTGATAAAAATTAAAAAATATTTATTAACATGAATTGTGAGACATTATCTTATCATCTTATACTATATATATTTGTCTAGATTAATTTGCCGCAACGCTTGACGTAATACTGCCGAGAGAGAGCGCCAT
This sequence comes from Forficula auricularia, assembly GCA_024734495.1. NCBI lineage: Eukaryota > Metazoa > Arthropoda > Insecta > Dermaptera > Forficulidae > Forficula > Forficula auricularia. The sequence continues at coordinate 40,162,303 of JALMQS010000099.1, read as the reverse complement.
CGGTATATTTGCGGCAAATTTGAAATATGATCGTAATTTTTGACTCAAATTTCGCAATGAAAGACTCCAATTTATTTTAAATTAAGAAACATTAAATATATTGATAATTATTCCTCCTCCACCCCCCCTCCTCACCACTCAAAAATTAAATATTCAATTCGCTTTTCTTTTCGCACAGAAAAAGAAATCAATCACATCTTATTTGATTTATATATTATTTGTTTATTTTTTAATAATTTGCCACTTTTTTATAATTTTTTTAAAAATCTTAATTTTGTTATTCTTATTTTTTGATTTTTACAAAATTAAACGACTTAAGACACGCATGCCCATATGAGTTTCTCATTGCAATACTGGAGCAGGCTGTCATACAAACAACACCTGATCTCTTTTAAATATTTGGAGCCTTATATCGATTATCGATCCCAAATTAAAAAAAAATGATATAATATAATTCTCCTCCTCACACGATTCCTCTTATTTAAATAAATCTATTTCCACACAAAAAATATCACAATGCTGTAGATTATAGAAAAAAAAATACTTCCAGATTCATATCTAGAGCCTCATTTCTGTAGCTGTGTCAGGACGAAAATGAGGCGAAACTTTTAAGAGACTATGTATTTTCGGGAGTTTACAGGTATACATTTGGAGTGTGGTTTTTTAAGAGGAATAGCATTTTTGGACCGAGACGCTCCCCGCCAGGGCACCAGTCCGGAGGACCCAGCTTCGAGGGCGTGCCGAAGGCACGCACGAAAAGCTCGTTTATAATATTAGCCTGATTTTTTTCATTAATTAACTTCTATTTTTTTTTTTTTTTTTTTTTAATTAGTTTATTCTCCCCATATCACCGACAAATAAGAACTAAATTGATATTGTTATTTTGAAAGATATAGAATTTTCGGTAAGTGTTCCACCTCGCACATGGGTGTCTTAATTAGTTTTTACAAAATTTTCTATCACAAGAAAAATCATGCTTACGTCATTAAATACAGTAAAGAAATTTTTTTGAAAAATGTTTTTTGGAACTTTTTCAAAAAAAATTTTAAATATAAAATACTAGGTAGGTTTTACAAAAATATTCATAGTATTTTATATTTAAAAGTATTTAAATATTAAAAAAAAAAATTTGAAAAAGTTGCAAAAAAACATTTTTCAAAAAAATTTATTTACTTTATTTAATATGTTTCACCAAGAACCTACACCATACTCCCTTAACAAAATTATAAATATACCTTGTAGACTTGTAACTACTCAAATTTTTGTTATAAACATACTTGGACCCATTTTCGTATATTTTTTTTTTAAATTCACTAAAAGGAAAATTCAAAGTGTTCTTGTGACTTTTTTTACTTTTTAGTCAAAAACTCTAAATCGGAACTTTAAAATAATCGTTTCATCGGTTTATCCGGAAAATTGCTTACAAATAATGCTACGCACACTTAATACATTCACAGACAGATATTTTCTGAACTTTTTAGAATCGTAAAAATGTTTAAAATCTAAATTCAAAATTGTTCACAAAACAAGAATTCCATATTATAGAAAACTCCCATTTCTGTTAGGTTAGTAATGAGGGGAAAAATAGTAATTTATATCAAGTGATTTTTTCGTTTTAATTCAATTCTCATTATATTGAGTGTGTCGGAGGACCCCAAAATGATTATTTCTATATGATTTTGTACCAGATGAAATTCAATCAAATACTTAAACTGAAATTCTGAAAGAATTCTTAAAATTAGCTCTCTTTATAAACAACAAATAGAATAGAATTTGATATTCCAAATCTTTTGGGTGATTAAATCATTCTACTTGCCTGCTCTCTGTGCGAGTCAATGTATTGTATTCACGAAGCGTCGAGTCATTCAGCCAGTAATTTATAACGTACATAACCTTATACATATGAGTCTGATTCGGACTTGGAATGGCTAATTTATATGTAACCCTCTTTAAAATGACGGCCTGAGAATTGCCTATTTTTTATGATTTCATATCTGTCAATATTCAGAAATAACCAATGAGAAAATTTCACACATTCGTTAATTCTTTCTTAATCATTACATATAAAAAGGAATTTGATATCTCAAGTATTTTAGAAGTTATAAGGTACGGTACCCTCGGTATCTGAGTCCGAATATTGCTTTTATTTATTTTTTCAGTAATTTTATAATTGAATGTTCGAAATAAGCAAGCCCAAAATCGAAAAGGTTTTTTGCTATGGAGACTTGAACATTTTGTCAGAAATATGAACTTTTATAATTATTTTGTACACCGAGAGAATCCAAAAGGTTTTTGTAGGTGGAGATTCTTTATTCTACCAACTTCTAAAAGTTTATACTTTTTATAGTAAAATAATTCATTATAGGTTCAATATTTGTATTTTGTTGTTCAAACATTTATTAGCTTCTTTATAAAATGGTTTTAAAGTTTATAAAGGTTCATAAATTCAAAATTTCAAAGGCTTTTTCTCTGCTTCAATTGGTTTAATTACTTCTCTTTTCTTTTTCCCGTAAAACTCAAGTAACGGCATGACTATATATATATTATATATATTTATCTTTAATTATTAATTATAAAGTTTTCTTTGTTTGACTAAGTTAAGTTCAACGAACTACTGCCTATAGGGAAATAAATTCGATCATGAATAAAATTATATTTAAATTCATAAAGAAAATACTTAAATTAGATTTACGATGAAAAATGTGTTATTTTAACCTATTTCTAATAAAAAGTACTTTATATTTTGATATTTTAGGAAGAACATTATTCTTTCATTTGAATTCAAAAAGGGCGATTTTTTCTTATAATATGTATTTGTTTCTAATTATTTTTTTGCAGACTAAATATTTTTCTTCTAAAATAATCGCACTAACCCAGCGGTTCCCAAACGCTGTATATATATATATATATATATATATATATATATATATATACTCCAGTGGCGGTCGGTGAATTTTCAAACAGGGGATGCTGTCCAAAAAATGGACCTTCATTTTTTAAATTTTATTTTATTCTTCAATTTATTCGATGGATCCATTAAAATCAAATCAATCAAAAGCCAGTGAATTGGCCAGGGCCTATAGCATCAGCTGTAGTGCAAAAGTGTCGCTTTCCTTAAGCATTGCAATCATCGCTTCTTTCATGTCATCTTCTATTTCGATGATCCTACTTTTTACAAATGAATTTGATCAAGGCATATCAACAATTCTATTGATGTTTTTTAAATCATTAAAATATCATCAATTATAGCTAAATTATATATATGTTTTACCCTTTTAGTTTAGCCCCCAGAGGTTGCCAAAACTTAATGATATTTCTTTAAAATGTATACATCTGAGAAATTTTATATATTTTTATTGAACTGGCTTCCCTTTCCGCGACCCACCAAAATTGGCCTCGCGACCCATAGTTTGGGAACCGCTGTATTAAGCTGTTTTTGGAATTATTCAAAATTTTAAAACAAAATATTGCAGAGTTATTTATATAAAGTTTCAAACTGCTATCAGCTTTGAAAGCTTTTAGAAAAACTCTATTTATCGGCAGATAGTCAATGAAATGTTCGGAGGGGGGATTGGGGAGAGGTAGCGGGATTCAATATGGTATTGGAATAATTATCGGAAAAGAGGTTATTTTTTCTTTAATTAGTTTTTTCCTCTTATTAAAAACAAGGACTAAAGATGATCAAGGACCCTCGATGGTCGAAGCTAAAATACAATGTATACATTGATTCATGTAAAATAATTGGCTTAATAAAATTTATAAAAAAAAAAAAAAAAATGAAATTTTCAATATTTTTCAACTGCGGATAGATTAATAAATTCTAGCTATGTTACTTGTCGGATTTTAAGTTCAGAGATTTAATAACTATCGTTATTTTTTTTTTGTTTTGTTTTTTAAGTTTGTTTAAAAATTCTAATTATATTTCAGACTATTTGTTGCCCGGAAGAGTTTCAAGAAACAATTTAAGTTTTAACTATTTACTAAATAAAATGCACTTAGAATTAAATTCTATTTCGTTATTCCACCTTTCATACATTTAAGGAATTATCAGCAATTTATTAAATTAAATTTGTTTTGGACTATTCAATGAAGTGTTTGATTTTTTCTCAATTGTTAATAAGCTCTAACTATATTACTTATCTAATTTTAAGTTCCTAGGTTTCATAGCTAGAAACTATCTAACTATCACAAAGATGATAAATAAACAGACAGACAACAAAGACTCCACTGAAGGGGTCTGTTTTTTTTTTTTTTTTTTTTTTTTTACCTATTTTGGTACGTAACTCTAAAAACAGATTTTTTTTATATAGATGGTACCCTAGTAGCAAAATGTTTCAAACTATATAGTAACTATATAGTGTCTATATAAATTCTCGAAATCTATATGAGCACTATGTAGTTACTGTATAGTTTGAAACATTGTGCTACTAGGGTACTCTCTTCTGCTACACTTCTTCAAGTGCCATACTCGATTCCGAGCATACTGTCCATTGTAATTTCCCCGTGGAAGTTTATCAGAGGGGTGGTTTCCCATTGGCTTCCCCAAAGGAATCAGATTATAGTAAGTCAAATATTTCCAGTAATTCGGGCTTGAACCCGTGCTAGCTTGATTAGAAGGCATGCTCTTTAACCACTCGGCCACTACCCTGCTACACTCCCTGTTATATTTGGTTTTGTTTTTCTGGAATATTTGGAACAGTTCTGTCCAGGGTGTTGGTTTTCTCATTTAGAAAACAGCTATAGAAAAACGACATCTGGTCATTTCATTAAATTAACAATAACTGTATGTTGAGTGGATGAGAGGAAGTGAATGTAAAAAAAGATGAAAAAACACAGATGGAATGTGTTAATATTTGAAATGAATATTTGCCATCTGTACTAATGGATTTTATTAAAAAAAAAAAAAAAAAAAGAAAAAAATAACAAAAAAATATTTTAATCCAATTGATAAATATTCAACTAATTAAATGTTTATATTCATTTTAATAATACACAAACTAGACCATGTGGGTATCCATATTTTGATTTGAATTTTGTTTGAATTTATTTTTGTGGAATGGAATAATTTTTTTTAGAGTTTTCATCACCTTTTAAGGGACTCAAAAAATAATGGACGTCACTCTCTCTGTATTATAAATGTTGGTCGCAGGGAGATCAGATTGAGATGGTTTGCATGTCCTGCTGATTCCTCGAAGGGCATTTTTTAAGAATCAGTAATGGAGGCCTGACGAGTTTCGGGTTAAAAGTTAAATAAACGAATTATAAAAGAGCTCACAAACATTCAATGTATAAGCAAATCAAATGATTTACCCAAAATTCTAGGCTCTCATAACCTTAGTTGTTAATGCAACATAATAAAAATAATTATTATTCATAAGGGAAATAAATTATGTTGTCCTCTGCTTTATGCAAATAAACATTATACCTATAGACAATGAATTTGAAAGATTTCAATTTGCCGATGGCAATAGATTCAAATTTTCTTAGAAAATCATAAGATGGCGTCATCTATTAAATCCGATGGAATGGAATATTTTTAATTATATGTCAGTGGGGTTGTTTTTCACCCCTTCGGGAATCGAACCCCAGTGCCCCACTATCAGCAATCCGGGACATCTGGCTCACCTGCGGGATGCGAACCTCTCTGACATATGTAAACGCGTTAAATATTTTACTCAAATATTATTATCTTAATTTGTAAAATTTCGCGATCTAGTGATTCTAAATTTAAACATATAGCCCCATATAATAATTTAAATAAAGGTCGTTGAGTGTTTCGAATTTTGAAGAGATTCAGACTTAACGACCTTTATTTAAATTATATGGCATGGCTATATGTTTAAATTTAGAATCACTAGATCGCAAAATTTTACAAATTAAGATAATAATCTTTGAGTAAAATATTTAACGCGTTTACATATGTCAGAAAGGTTCGCATCCCGCAGGTGAGACAGATGCCCCGGATTGCTGTTACGGCACTCGGGTTCGATTCCCGAGGGGGTGAAAAACAACCCCTCTGACATTTATTTAAAAATATTATATTAAATCGGATTTAATAGATGACACCAACTTATGATTTTCTAATACAATGAATTTATATAGTTTGTTCAGGAAGCTTAGTGTACATAGGATCAAGGTGAAATATATTTAATAAAATTAATAATAAATTACTATATTGGAGAATTGATGAAAGGCAGTTCAAGGATAATGAAAAAATACAATAAATTAATTGGAAAGCCATTTTTTTCGTCTTGAAAACCGACGTTTCGGAGGACCTTCCCTTATTCTTTAGGATCTACAAATTAATATAAAACGAGGTTGGCCATCATTCATTTAATTCACAATTATACATTCATATATACATATAGGTATAGTTACACACATAGTCAGATTATTAAAGAAACAACACTTACTTAAAAGGGTCAACAAAGGAAATATACTAGATACTTCTTTCTTCTATTTTGCTATTTATTAACAGAAGCATCAATAAAAATGTTTTAATTCTTTGCCATATAATACATATATACAGAAATACAGACCAACCTCTTCCGAGTCACACGTGCATGTAGAGTGCACAGTGTGATTAGTTATTGTTAATATTTATACATTACATGTCTGGTATATTTAAATAAAATTTTATATGTACTATATACAAATCTACAGAAAAAACGAGTTTAAATCAGCTTTAAATTATTCACAATTCCATCATAGCATATATTCAGGTCCAATATGTCGGTTTTTAAGAGGATAAAAATGACTTTCCAATAAATTTATTTCATTCGGTATTATATTGATATTTTTTCATTATCCTTGTGCTCCCTGCCATCAATTCTCCATTGAAATTCTACCAGTCCGTCTATTCAAAAAGAAAATACTTCTAATATAAAATCACTATCTATATATATCAATAAAGTTTAGGGAAAGCGGTGTTGGTTTATAGTGAAACATATTAAACAAAGGAATTATTATTTAACGGGTTATAGTGGTGTTTCACAAAGAGGAAATAAAATTAAAAAAATTAAAAAATCTTTTAAATTATTTTGGAGATTTTTTATTTATCTCTATACATATTTCGGGCTATGAACCCTTCATCAGGAGGTTAAACAGAACACTGAATATAAAAATTTTACATTGTATCGATGTTATTATAGTACAGGGCGAGTGGAGGGGGTGAGCCAATGGGAGTTGAAAGAATTGAGTGGTTGAATTTAAAGGTATGTGGAAGGTAGAAAAAGGGTTATTGAACGAATTGTCTGGACAAGGTCAGGTACATTTCAAATAGGATGTCTTAGTTCGAAATTATATATCATATATTTGTTAGAAACTATAATTTGGAATGTTTTACCTTCATCGTCACTTTTAATTATAAATATTCTATCTGTTACTTCATGGTCTGTAATACCCGATTGGATCTAGATAAATTCGTATTTTTGGAATGTAGTCAGCTGGGCACAACTCTGCTACTCTCACCAAACTAAATATTTTCAATTAAATAATTATTATTCTATAGCAGCCGTTCTTATTCTATGAGTCACACATAAGTGGGTCGTTTGTTGTTTTTAATGACCTGCGAATAATTATTATATCAACATACGAAATAATAAGAACATAACAATAAGCCTTGGATCAAAAAATTTATTTGCTTATCTACTATAGTAGGGTTTTGGGCAAAAAAATTCATGAACCACTGCCTTAAAGAAGTTATTAATATATGATTTTAACACTTTCTCAGCATTGCTGCCGGAAATATTGACCTTTCCCTGAGATGTTTTTGGGATTAGGCCCTTCGATATTATTATTATTATTTATCCAAAAGCTAAAAAAATATATCCATTACTCAATTTTTTCATTTGGCAGTTATTTGGATGGACGCGTTTCTTTTCCTCTTCTTTTACATATTTTTATATAAATTCATGTTTTTCTTCAAATTGAATTTCTATTTTTAGCTGAATTGGCATTGTATAAGTACAGACAGGCTAGCCAATTACTTGTTTCCACCCACACTTCGTTATCTCATTTATCAAAAAAGAGCCTCTTGCCTTGTTAAGTATAGCTTATATAATATTTCTTTTTCTTAGTGATTATTCTTATATATATATAAATATATATATTATTTCTTCTTCCAATGAAATATAATAATTTCGTTTTAAGTATTTTATTTATATTTTTTCCTACTCAGATGTTGTGTGGGCTAACATAATTCATCCAATATGGCCTCGATTTTCTATTTTCTTAAAAAAAAATCATTAAAAGTGATTTATTTTAATTTAAGAAACGTGTTTGTAATAAAATCTAACTTACTTTTTATTAATGTATTTATTATCGTTTTTATTTATTTTTTTGATATATATGAATCTTAAAAAATATTATATTTATCTCACTGACATTTCTACATTTATATAAACTTTGAACCTATATGCATGACAAATATACCTATATAATATAAACTTAATAAATAAAAAAATAAAAAAAAAATAAAAAAAAATTGTTAATAAACGTTCATGAGATTGGTTTTTAAAAGATTTGAATTTTTTATTATTTAACACAATCAATAAATAATTTTATCTTTTTTATATAAACTTTAAATTAATAAAATTGAAAATTTTAAAATGTATAAATTATTTATTTATTTTCTATTATTCTGATTTTTCGCGTACGTATCGTAGGTATAGAATTTTCATGGGAGAGCCTGTAGGGTAGGCAACCATGAGAGAAGAAGGGGAATGTGTGCCCGAGGGAGAGACCCATGAAAAATAAATTATATTATCTTCCTTCTAGCAACAAATTCATCACATATAGAATTATATAATTGAAAAAATAAATATTTTCATAAATTAGGCCAGGAGTGTCTAACGTATTGGCTTACAAACGGGCCACATTTTAAGTAAAATAAGCTGACGTGTTCTGATGTGGCCATCCACTTGACTTTACCATACAACCTGGTACCTAAAATTATTTATAATCATGTAGGGGGGTTAGTTTTTGCATTTTTATACTTCTGGGGGTCCACTGATTATGTATACAAAATTTGGTTGAGTTTGCTCAAAAGGGCTAGATTTTTAATTTTTAGCCCCCCTCCGCCTCCCTTAATTTTGGGTCGATATGCACCAAAATCTAATCAGCTCTTAATCTCAAAGGACCAAAACTACGTGTGAAATTTGGTTTCGATATTCACACTAGTTTCTGAGCTAGCACGTCCTCAAAAATTTGGTAACGCACAGACTAACGGACAGCCAGACAACCGGACAACCAGACAGACAACCAGACAACCAGACAGACTAGCAGACATTTTTACAAAACAATTATTATCTCGAAAAATATAATTTTTTCGATTTTCACTTATTTGAGCTTTTTTGTAGAGCGAAATGCCATGGTTTAGCTCAATTTTTTTAATCAAAATAGATTCAGTCGTTTTTTAGATATTTCGAAAAAAAGAAAGAAAAAAACACTTTTTTCATGCACGATTACAATACTTTACCATACCCGGTAAAATATTATAATTCTATTGATATTTGTTGTTCAAAAAAGATAGTTAATAATTTAGAAATAAGAACTTTATTGTTTTTTTAGCTCATAGTGAGATTCTAATTTTACTTTTCGTAAATTTAATACTTGAAAATAGCTTCTCGTAACTCTACTACATTACAAGAAGTGATATCATATATTAGTATTTGTTTATATTTTTCCTGGCTAGATAATTAATATAAAATTCTAATAAAGAGACAACATTCAATTTTTCTTTCAGATTGGAATCTAATTTTTGTTCTAGATTGTAGAACATTCAATCGGAAAGTTTGCAAGTAGAAAATTTATTTATAATGAAAATGGAGTCGAAAATAGACCAAAATGATGATTATTTTTTGGGAAATCTTGAATTCTAGTTCCAGACGGGTTGGACAGCCCTGGTTTAAATCGAATGGGATTAAAGAAGGATATGAGGATGATCATTTATTTTTTAAAAGGGTCAGGGATATAATAATCCCTGTCTATCCATTATCTATTGACATGTAAAAACGTGAAAAGATCTAAAAGACAAGTCCTGACAAGTTTTAAACCAGGAGCGAAATTATCAATTAATTGTGATTGTTCTAGAAAACCTCAATTCCTTGTCTCCTTGAGTACTAGAATGATAACTATAGACTTCTTAGTTAGTGTCATAGCATATAAATGACTGAAATAAAAAATATTTTAGAAAATGAAAATATGAGAAGAAGAAGAATTTTTAAATATTCGAAACTTCATTTTTTTTTTATCTTATATTATGTAGTTGAGCTTATAATTTTTCTTTTAGTGAATTTTATTCTTTAAAAAAGCTTCACGTATTGTACAAATGCACATTCATATTTCAAAAAAGGGAATAAATATATCTGTACCTATAAATCTCTATGTTTTAAGGAAGTTCATGATTTTATGGTTGGACCACACCCATTGCGGTGCTGGGCCGCGTGGACCATGGGTTTGACAGCCCTGAATTTGACTTTTGGGCAGTGTTTTTCAACCGTATTTAGATCTAGCCCAACTCAAAACCTCAGAGATTTTGAAGCCCTCTATCTTAACATCAAATTAATCAATTTCCGAAAAGTATGGCATTCACAATTTACCTACATTTATGGGATGAGAAAAAAAACGGATAAAATATTTCTAGATAAAAATATGTATGATGAAGTCAAAATTAAACCTTCGAAATTATAGTATTTAACATATATATAGTATATATATCTTTGCATCAAACTTATTTGATTTCTTTTTTTGAATATTTTGTAGCGTGTGGAACGCAACCTTTAGTAATTTAATGTAAATATAATTAAATTAGGTTGGAGTTGGTGGTGTTTCACAAGGAGAAACTGTGAAGCACCACCAACTCCAACCTAATTTAATTTTAACAATGTTTCACTATAAACCAACACCGCGTTCCCTAAATTTGATTAAATATAATTATATTGACAATACATTTTTATAACTTTCTGAATTATTTTACTATTTAGTGTTATTAGAAAAAGTAATAATGAACAAACATATGTTACGGGAAATAATTTTTGTATATTTAACATCTCAACACGTCGATCTCCAAAAATTGGAGCAATCGAATTGGTACTTAAAATTTTGAAATTATAATAGCTCAAGAAACGCTATTAAAATACATATTAAGTATCATAAATCTAATAAGCTACCATAACATAATTTAATTCATATCATTTATCTGATCAATTAAAATTTTTTAAAGAGTTAGGTGTCGGTTCAAGGTGAAACATTTTAATAATAAAAAGTAAGTAAAATTTCAAGGTAGGTTTCACACAAATAAAACAAATACCTATATGTTTTGAGTTTTTATCTCGTTTTCTATGTTAACTCCTGATGATGGGCTCAAACCCCGAAATATATATATATCGAGATAAAAACTCAAAACTTATAATTGTTTTATTTTTCTGAAACCTACCTTAAAATTTTACTTACTTTTTATTATTTTATGAACAATAATTTTTGATAATGCATTGTTCAGTGACCTGATTATTATTACGAAAAAATCTATATCCAATCGGGTATTTGAACCCTTAAGAAATAACAGATCAAATATTTCTAATTAAAAAGACTGATGTTGAAGGTCAAACCTTCGAAATTATAGTCTCTAACAAACAAATTCTACATACATATACAATATATAAGTACATATATATATTTATTTTCGATATAGGTATATGTTAATTTTCATCAAGCAGATGACAACCTCGCTGATTTCACTTTACGAACTTTGTTACTCTCCGCAAAATCAAGTCTTTTCAATAGTTTTTGATCTATCTACTTTTTATTTTATATCATTTTACTCAAAAAAATCTAATTTCCGCATCAGTGACTACACTACATCGTAACAGAACAATTTATAATCTTTTAGCTTTGCCATTCGAATGCATGTAGTTTATATTCTCCATCTCTTTTTCTCTCTCTCTGGGTCATTGGGGCTTATTTTCTCATTTGCAATTTGTTTCCTAATGGGTTTCAAGTACTAATGGCTCGGGTCTCGAATGAGAGCTAATTGGAACCTGTGCGGGATTTCGGCGGCGGAACAGAAGGGTGATCGAGCGTGTTTTTTAAACCACGAAAAAACATAAAGAACTAACGAACAAAAACAAACAAAATTTTAACCATCTATTGGTTCGAATCAAAACTTTGAGTTGATAATTCTGTTGTGATTGATTCTTAGAAAGAGAGACGTAGGATATTTATTATAAGAAGAAATCAATTATATTGTTATATGCTTGATGTAAATAATCATCTACATATTATATTACTTTATAATGAATATATTATTTATCAGTAGCGTTCGGTCTAAAGATACTGTAAATGCGGTGCATCCCCAAAATTTAAAATAATTCAGAGTATTTTCATAAATATATAAGGTCTTATTCAAAATTTCAGGAGGATCTTTAAATTTTCAAATTAATATCCGGTATTTTAAACATTTCTATAAAAAACATTTTTTTGTTTTTGTTTTGGTTCTCGAAATAAAATAAAATTGTTGCATAGTTTCAAGGGGAAATTAAAGTGGATTATTTTTCCGAAAAGTGTGCGGATAGAAGGTTTGAAGTCCCTGCCTGGATATCTTCCAATTCAAGGATGCCAAAGATAAGTCCAGAGGAATTTTAGTCGAATAAAAATTGTTCTCGCTAAGGAACTATTAAAATAGTAATATACAAAAAAAGGAATAAATAAAAGATGATTCGAGAATCTTTGGACTAATCCATTTCTAACTCTCAATATATAAAACAAGTCATAATTTGCTTATAGCAATAGAATTAGGAGAAATTTAAGACTTTCCTATAGGAGAGGCTGATACATTGTTGAAGATGATCGATTTCCATCTCAGGGACTGTGGAGTTTAAGCCACAATAATTAATTCCTGACTCCTATCCTAACTCACACAAAGCAGAATTCGTTTAGGGCGAAGGTCCCAAAATGTATTTTTTCAATATCTAATGTTGAATTTGAAAAATAACGAAAATGATCCCGTATTCGATGAAATTTGCAAAAAAAAAGCGAAAATAAAAATAAAATTTCAAAAAATGAAGTGTAATTTTATGGACACTATCCCCTGGTTGAAAAGTCATCGCCTGCCAGTGATCTATATTTCTATCTACGGAATACTTATTATAATCGGCTTGTGCGACGACCGACTATTAGTTCATGACAAATAAAATTTATAGCCCCTTACTCAGCAAGATGCCCGTCGAAGGCTTCGCAGCTGGTTTAAATAATTATATAAAGACCACGCCTGCTGATTCTGATCTTGTTGGTGGGGAGTCGTTGGAGGGACTGTCATTTCTACATATTATGTTATATGGTACATTATGCCTCACAGTGTCCCAGTATCAAATAAATAAATAAATATTTAAATTTATTAATGGGATAGCTCTAACTAGTTGGCTGCGTTGGTTCACTCCTTTTAAGACCATCTTGCAGCGTATCAAACCATGGAAAAAGTTTTCACTATTTTTTTTTACTAATTTATTTTTGTTTTGAATACTAGCATATTAAGATATTACAAAAGATTTAAATATTAGAATGAAAAAAGTGAATGCATTTAGAAGGGGTAGGGTTGAATATGAAACACTTTCTATACAATATTCATCTGAATTCGATTCACTTTCTCCCTTTCTCTTTTACTTAAGAAGGTTAACCCGGAGTATATTTCCTCTTTACCGATTTCCTTTGAAAATTTATCATGGCGATTAATCTTTTTTTTTTCTATTCAAAGATGTTCGGTTGCCAAAAGCTTCAAATAGTTTTCGTTTTTCCTTTTCTCTTGCTTGTGCTCAACGTTCAAGGATTAATAATTGAAAGGCGAGTAATTAATGGGATGTTAAGATCCAACCTCATCCATTAACTCTTACAATTTATATTTTTATATATGGTAAAGAAAGGAAAAGAAATCAGGGTGAAAAATAAATTAACGTTTTAAATAAACTCAATAAATAACTAGTTATCGAAATATTCATATTCTTTTAGATCGAAATTACCTTACATTAAATAATACTTAATTACTTAGTACACTCGGGAGCCTGCCTCCCGGGCGACTCAAGTATTATATTTACACAATTATTTTTTATTCGCTCATGGTGTTTAAAATTGACTGAAAAGATCATTTTTTCCGTCTGGATTTTAGTACCCAAGATAAGTCAAGAATAAGAAGTCTTAAAAAGTTCGTTCTGGTACGAAAATATTTGTATTTTTCAATGTAGAAAACTGATTGGATTTTGGGGTCCCTAGGCTTAGAACTTTAGGTTAAAAAATGTAGAAAATATAATTTTTCTAACGGTAATTAAAATAAATTTTAGATAGTTTATTATATCACACATTATTAAATATAACTATTTATTAAACACAACAAAATTAATAATACAATATTTTAGGTCAGTGTTTTTCAATTTGTGGGTCGCGACCCCCTGTGGGCAACGAAGCCTCTATAAGGGGGTCGCGAATCCTCAGTAAAAAAACAAAAAAAAAAACAAAGTTTAAAAATATATTAGAGGCATTCCACGCCAAATCCGGAAGTTTGAAAATTTTTAATTTTTGATTTCCTTCATTTTTTGACATTTTTTAGTACCCATCAAAAAACTCTTCCTGGTAAATTTTGAAATTTTTTGATCATCTTTTTAAAAGATATCGAATTTCGTTCTTTCGGTCGTAACTTGTTCAAAAATAGTCCAAATTCAATTTTTTTTTTAAATTTTCGTTTTTTTACATACTTTTTAGAAATTTTTTTATAAAAATTATTTAAACTGTTTTTATATGCGATTTTTGAATTTTGTTTTTGAAACTGTACTTTTTGATTTTTTTGATAATTTTTTATTTTAAATTTCTATTCATTCTACAAATTTTAAGACTTGATTGATAGTGGTCCTATGATAATTACTATTTTTTTTTTCGATTTTTAAAATTTCGAAAAAAATTTATTAATCATTATTAAAAATTTATTAATCATTATTAAAGCCATTTTTTGGTATTGAATTCTCTTTTTTAGTTATTTTGAATTGATTTTTATCGTTAACAGGTGTTTAAAATAAATAATTAGTACTTTATTTTGTTGAAAGAAAATAAAAAAAAAAAAAAATAGTAATTATCATAGGACAAATATCAACCAGCTCAAAAATATGTAGAATGAATAAAGTTAAAAATTATCGAAAAAAATCGAAGAGTACATAGAGTTTCAAAAACAAGATTAAAATTTTCAAAATCAAAAATCGCATATCAAAACACTTTAAATAATTTTTTTTTATTTATTTCTAAAAAGTATGTAAAAAACAAAAATTTCAAAAAAAAAAAAAAATTGAATTTGGACCATTTTTGAAAAATTTATGAGCTATAAAAGCCGAAATTCGATATCTTTTTTAAACCGTTGATCAAAAAAAATTCAAAATCTACCAGGAGGAAGAGTTTTTTGATGGGTACTAAAAAATGTCAAAAAATGAAGGAAATCAAAAATTAAAATTTTTCAAAAAGTCCAATTTGGCGTGGAATGCCCCATTTTTATTAAGACAATTTCTCAGACCCCACTTCTCCAATAAGTAACTGAGTCGACGAAAACGAATCGAAGAAATATATGTATGTCATAGGTACTTAATTGTGTATTTAGGCGATACCTAATAATTATAAAAATTAATAAAAATGTTTTACGGATTTGATATTTGTAACATAATAAAATACAGGTTACAAACAGCAGAGGGTAGGGGGTCGAGGAAATTTTTTTCATACTAAGGGGGTCGCGTCATGAAAAAGGTTGAAAAACACTACTTTAAGTTAAACTAAAGTCAGAGTTGGTGATCATATTTAAAAACTATATTGCAGATGGATAGAGTTACAAATGAAGAAGTTCTTGGAAGAATCGGAGAAAGAAGAACTTTGTGGAAGACTCTGAGGAAGAGAAAAGGTTAGATGATGGGGCACACACTGAGACATGGGGGACTGCTTAAGGATATCTTGGAGGGGGAGACGTGAATGAAAAGGAGAAGGCCCAGATCAAAATATTTCTACCAAATAATTGCAGATATGGGATGCAAAACATTTAGAGAGGTCAAACAGCTGGCGGGGGACAGAGCCGAGTGGAGACGGGTGGTTGCGTCAAACCAGTCTTAAGACTGTGTAGGTACTCTATGATGATGATGATTGTAGAACGTTGAAGTTTTGTTGTATTATTTATTGTTGTGTTCAATAAATAGCTATGCCTTATTATGTATGACTTATATAAAAATCTAACCTTCAATAAATTCAATGACAATAGTATAAGCTTTTTCGCCTACATAATATGTCATTATTATATTAAAGTTTATTAATAGGGAGGCTCTAACTGGCGAAAGTACCGAGTCATGAAAAAACTTTTACCTTTTCTTCTATTTTATCATTTACTCTTTTCCATGAGATAATTTAAGACTTTTAACAATGGTAGTTTCATTTAATCGTATCTAACAAGCTTTTACTACAAAACGTTTTGTCAAAATTAGACTATCTAACAATTTGCCGAATTTTAGTATCTCTAGCTAAAACTAATTCTTCCAAAACGTTTTTGTTAAAACTAGTTCTTCTCAGGCCAATATGATTTTATTTATATCGGACATTCAGAGTAAAATGTATATAAAGTTTTTAATTTTTATTATATTCTTTATATAACTTTAATTCAATTTGATGGAATTAAATCGAGGTTTTCACAGTTGATCCCAATTCAATTAATAGCATGTTACAAACAAACAAATAAACAACCTAATTTTCTACCTTTCTCTCTTTCCACCTTTATTTTATTTTCAGCCCCCACCCTTATTGTCACATCACCCTTTATACACAAATTGCTTCCACCCTTAATCCATAGTTGCTTTTTTGTATGTTTACATTTGCACTGATCATTTGTTACTTTTTAATTATATTTCATTTATTTCTTTATTTACATATTTTAATTAGGTACTCTACAGTCAAATCTACATCTAAAAAGTTTTTTTGGAATGGTATCCATGATTTGCCTGAAAGATGGGCAAAATGTGTAGAATCCAATGGTCAATACTTTGAATGAGAAATTTTTCAGAGTCCCTTGAGAATTAAGTGTTTTCTTTATCGAAAAAGCCGGCAAATTCCAACTAACACCCCTGGTAATTCTAACAGATATTTTTTTTAGTAAAAAAGAAAGAATTATTGGCTTAAAAAAAAAATAGCCAAATTTCAAGTAAAATTGTTCAACTTCGTTGAAAATAAAATTCTTTCTATATTTTAAGAAATATTTAAATTTTTGAAATATTCTTAAATTATTCTTTAATTCATTTTCAATATAGATAAATATTTCTGCTTTTTTTTAATCATATTATTTAATACTAAACTACTTTAACTATTCTTTTACAAAAATGGCTACAAAAATAGTTTATAAAATATTTTATTAAAAAAAAACGAGATCACAGGTTTAAATCATACGAAAAACCCTTATGAAATAATCATGTAAGATGAAATCAATTATTAAAAAACAAAATATCCAAATTAAACGTAAATTATGTGCATAAATTAAAGTTTATAGGAATATGGTCGATATAAATATAAAATTTCAATTTGATGCATTCAATTGATTTTTGAGCATAGACAAAATTTGGTAACACTCACACTAATAGACATTTAATACTACAAATATTTAATAGTAGAAAAAAAAATTTAATAGCATAATATTTAAATTTTATATATTATTTAAATTGATTAGTAGGACAGGACACCTAAAGCTCTAGCTGGTTTTACGATGGGTCTTTGAAAACCTTTCCACTCTTACCCCAATTTATTTCATAAAAGGGGACTTTTATTTCAGAATTATTTATCAACAGTCGATATTTGTAATAATTTTATCCGTTTATTTATATTACATTATAAATATAATAAGTTATGATGTGTTTTTTTTATTATTGAAATAACCTAATTATCCAAAAGAATTTAAAATTTTTATTTAAATATTTACCTTGTCTATGTTCCTGAAGGTTTGAAGAATTCTCTACAATATGGTAGACAACAAAAATGCACAAAAGGTGACATCCAGCAAACACAATTATAACGCACTTGACCCGGTGGGTGCTCGACTCGAAATGAAATAAATGCATTTCAATGCAAAAAACAGAGCAAAGGGGAAAGAATCCCGTTACTTGATTAGATATCAGGAAGGAAAATAATTCCAGATAAAATAAAAACGTATGCAGGACATGCCCAATTAAGTTGAGATTGTTTTTAATAAACTAGCGTGTGCGTCAAGTGATTTTCACTTAACTTTTGCTCATTAATTAAAACTCAGCATTTTAGTAGAATAACCTTTGAAATAAATATTCAATAAATAAAATATCATATGATCATCTAAATGTAATAAATTTCATTACCAATTTATCAAATCAAATACAGTTCTACAGGTGTTCTGTACACCTATTTTAAAATTATATACCCAACCACACAATCACTAACGGACATTTTGACAAAATAATTAATATATTTAAAAATATAAATGTTCACTATATGAGGTTTTATTGTAGACCGAAATCCGGTAATTTTTTTTTTTCTTTTTTTTTTTTATCAAAATCGTTTTTGCCGTTTGTGAAATATTTTGAAAAGAGGAAGCAAAAGAAGAAAAAAAAATCTCTAAATATAGACCAAAATCAAATAAGCTTTCGGTTCCCATATAAAACAACTAAATCTAAAGTTAAATTTAGGGAACGAAGAAAAGATTATTTTTATTATAGACAAAAGGATCAGCCGGGGTTCGAACCCGGGATCTTCGCATGTGTACTGCGATGCTTTGTCATAAGAGCATTAGCTCCTATATCCTCTTACCTGATCTCCGAACTCAAACTAATATAATAACTAATGTCTATTTAATTATGGAATTTCTTTAATCTCTATATCGTTCATTTTTCGCAGAGTTGGCCTTGATTCATTAATTAAACAAATAAACCGAGGGGTGAACCGCGATTGGAATTAGGTTTACACCGTGTTTGGAATTATTTGGAATTACTTTGGAATTCATTAGATAATCTATTGTCTTCTACTTGATAAAGAATTTGAAAGTGGAAGTAGGTGTACAAGATTTTAGCTCACGGTTCACCCATCGAATTAAACTATATCTAAAATTTTGTTTTAATTTGGCTTTTGTTTTTTTAGCTAGTGAGGATATGAAATTTGGCCCGTCACGATCAAATATAGGAAAAAACATTTTCGAATAAATCCAAATAATTTGATAGTTTTTTAAATAAAAATAGTTTTTTTAGTTTTCAAGATATTAAAAAACAACAAAACATTTTATATATGCAAGAGTGAAAATCATAATAATAATAAAAATTTCCAAAAAATATTAGTTTTCTATATCTACACATAACGTACATATGCCTAAATAAGCTAGTTTGTATAGTGTACCTATATTTGGTAAGGAGAAATTAATTAGGTTGTTCTCTGCTTGATGCAAATAAACACATAGCTATATATTATATTTCATTCGAATCAAGCAGAGGACAACTTAATTGATTTCTCCTTATGAATCAACTACTCTGTTACCCTCGATAAACTAAACACTTTTAATTGTATCTATTTGGTTGATGCATAATTATGGAACGTTTTTTAAAAATATTTTTATTCAGCAAAACATTAATAAAATTTAATAAATAAATATAATAATTATAAATATAATAAATAATTTAATTAATAAAATTCGTCGAACGATCGTTAATTTGTCGACATTGAAGTCTGCAGCCAGCATTCGTGTTGTAAGGCTTTCATCCTCTTCCACGGCTGTCAGAAGTGCCTGATCATCAAAATCCGATGGCCGACCTCTTCATTCTTTATCCTCTAAACTAGTGTCACCTGATTTGAAACGGGCAAACCACTTCCGTACTGCACTATCAGTAATTGTTCCTTCGCCAAAAAGTTCGTTGAGATCGCGAAATGACTGTGCTGCCTTCCATCCTTTCTCGTAGTGGTAGAGCATAATATGACGAATATGAATATGGTTTTCGACACGCATTTTTATTAACTATAAATAGAGAAGATTGTTTTTATAAAAATAATAAACAAAACGCCATTTTTGGCTAAAGAAAAACGCGCTAATACAAACGTTCCATAATTATGCATCACCAAAAAATTTCCCTGATATTCACTTCGATTCGAATACCCTGAAAATGTGTGACAGCCTATCCATGTTGGGCGTCTATGTCACATCTGACCTGTCTTGGAATGAACACATCTCCTTTGTCGCGAAATCTGCAGCAAGGAAGATTGGCTACTTATTCAGGTCCAAGCGATTCTACAAGCCCCCACATCTTCTCACCATCTACAAGGCCCAAATCCGCCCCTGTCTCGAATACGGCTCTCATCTATGGAGAGGAGCCTCTAAATATTCTCTTGCTACCCTGGATGCAATTCAGAAACGAGCCGTCAGGCTAATTGACGATTCTACCCTCACCGACTCCCTCGACTCGCTAGCTCATCGAAGAAATGTCTCTGCCCTTTCCCTTTTCTATAGATACTATCACGGCAGGTGCTCTGATGAGATAAAATCAATAATTCCCCCCAAAGCATGCTTTGCACGTAGCACGCGTTTTGCTGACTCCCAACACTCTTTCGCGGTCAAATTAGAAAAGTGCCGGACCACTTCATTCGCCAATACATATATCCCCATGACTTCAAGGAACTGGAACTCTCTCCCAGCCTCCATCTTTCCCAACACTTATAATCTTCAAACCTTCAAAACCGGAATGCATAGACACCTACGTCTACACTCTCTCACTTAATCAACTTTCCCTTCTCTTCGGTAATGCAAGGGTCTTTCGAGATCCATAGGAGCTGTATCTTTACTGGTGCACCCCTTCTTGCATTCGATTGCATTAAAAAAAAACCTAATATATTTTCTTTATGAGGACCTTTGATTTATTTGAACCGAGAATTTTGCAGAGCCAAGATGAATCTAGGCCATTGGTAGCTTGCTTATAGGTACATCAATTATTATAATCCTAATCAATATTATTGATTGAATCGACAGAACATTTAGTTAAAATATTCAATTATATTGTATTATTAATTAAATGATATTTAATTAAACATTCATCTAATTGATTTCATAATATAGACAATTTCATTTAAAAGTATAAAACAATAATTAACTATCATAGTTGGATTTATTCGAATAAAGGATAACGGAACATTCCTATTTTCAAATTTTTCGAAAGTTGTTAACTTTGAGTAGAAAGTTTTAACTAAAAGTTTCTCATTAGAAGCTAAAAAGAGTTGCACTTTTCGTTTTTCGTTGATTGAAATAAAAAATTAAAAAAAGCAAAACAATTGTTCTAATTAAATTTTAAGAAATGGCTGTGGAACATACGTCCATTCAGGTCTATAACTAGAGCCTTGGGGCCCCGGGGCGTTAGGTCTGTCTTCGTAAAAAATGTAAAAAAATATAATATTTTCTATTTCTTAATTGGGTCACAAACAAAGATGTTCAAAATTAAAAATTAGATCAAATTTATTGTTACATTTCTGTATGAATATTATAAAAAAATAGAAAAGTGTTATTAGCCGGGTATTAAAAATAATTTTAATCAAGTTAATGGATTCGGATTTCAACAAGATTGATGGCCAACGAATAAAGTAGGGAATTATATTCTACTAGACTAGTGTTTTTCAAATTCTACGATTGGTAGAGAGGGTCCAATTAAATAGTCAGCTACATATCGTCTGTTTAGTGCCAGGTAATTTCTCTTTATAGCCATACCAGAATGTATACCCTCCATATGAACATTAGAGCCGGACATTAGATGCCCTTAGTACTAAATAATTTTGGTGACTCCACCCCCCCCCCCCATATTATATTTAATTCAATATACAAAATATCAAGAAATATAAAAAGTAAATTAAAATTGTATTTTTCTAAACAAAGCTTATCCTTAATACATATTATAGTGATGCTTTCGAGGTTATGCTGGTTATCACTAAAGATGTTTAAGCTACAACTACCTAGATTTAACATTTTTAATGAGATTATCTTCATCCGGGCCGCCGAAATGAAATTATTATTGAATTTTTTTTTAGTGAGTTCAATATTTTGATTAGCCACTGAGTCATTGAATATGGCGAATAAAGTGTTTTTGCAATTTTTATAAAGGTATTTAAAATAATATTATATTAAAAATATTTTAAAATTAGGTCTGTATTTCAGTAAAGTGTAATTGATTATTATTTCTTTACTCTCCTTATTTCTAAAGAGACCAGTTCAAGTAGCTGTGTGGGTTTTTAAAGAGCAAAAAAAAAAAAAAAGGAAAAAAAAATATTTCAAATCGACTAAAAATTGTATGAACTTGTCTTGGTCTTTGTAGTCTTAACTGATTAAAGATAGCAAAGATAATATAGTTGAATTTAAGTATTTTTTCTTCCAATCACGGTGTATATTTTCAAATTCTTAAATTCAAAACTTCCAATTAAACAAAAACATTCGAATTATCCATGTTTCTTTCATACCTACTATTTTTGGAGTAAATTTTAGAGACCAACGAAATAGTGTGAATTAGTGGTTAATTCATATTAGCAACGTTCAGGACATCCAAGTTCCACTGTTCATATAATTATTTAATGCTTTATTTGAATCAGCTCATTTTAACCCATAACTGCTACTATCCGGTCAATTTGACCTTTTCACTTATTTAAATTAAACGGTGAACCATATAACTTTTTAAGAGATAGGTGTTGTTTCTAGGTGAAATATTTTTTATTATTAGATGAACTTTATAGTGGCGTTTTCTTTCATTGCTCTATTTTGGTAAAACATGATTGTCAATCAGCTCCTAACCATGCAATAGTGTAGACGTGCAGGTTGTTGTAGATATTATACCGTAGTATTTCATTTTATCCCGGTCAATTTCACCGTAAGTGGTAAGTACGTTATACTTTATTTTTTAACTGCTACGGGTTAATTATTATCATATATGTTATAGGAATTAAAAGACCATTTTATAATGAAATCGCATACTATAGTAGATCTCGACGAGTAAAGTTGATCATTCAGCACAAATTTCATTTATTTTTGAATCTTTTATGTGATTTTTTAATGAGATAAATCGACGCTTGCAACTCATAGGGTAGGTGAACAGAGGTGGTTTATTTCTATTGTATATTTGTCAGGGATTATCGAGAAGTTCTATAGCTTCCAAAATACTTAAGATATCAAATTCGTACAAAATTTTTATTACTATGGAGAGAATTAGGGAATTCGTGCAATTTTTTCATTAATTTATGTTAATCCCATCTAAACGCCAGTAGGTAAAAAAATCACCTAATATATATATATTTTAGTTATAATTATTATAGCCATGTTTATTAATTTATCGACTTTTCGTAACCCCTGACAACTATGCAATTAAATAAGCATCTCTGCTCACCGAATGCCTACCCTAACAAATGCAGGCGTCCATTTTCCATATAAACAGATAGAAAAGCAACCCATCGTTGCAAAATTTAGCATAAACCTGTTTTTGTTTACAATGTTCAAGACGTATTTGAATTTGAGCTTTTATAATTTTGTATCTAATATGTTTAAGTATGTAGATTGTAGATTCGTCAATAAATGAAGTAAGTTTGAATGGTTGCTATTTTGTATTTTTTCTTATTTTAAGGGTGTAGTTTTGTATGTTATTATAAGCCTTAAAGGTTGTGAGAAAAAGTTTTATATATAATTAATTAATAAGTACTTGTTAGAATGAAAAGAAATGATTATTATTGATAATTATTAATTACTATTCATCATCATCATCATCATCGAGTATACAGTCCTAAGACTGGTTTGATGCAACAATCCGTCTCCACTCGACTCTGTCCCCCGCCAGCTGTTTGACCTCTCTAAATGTCTGGCATCCCATATCCCCAATTATTTGGTTGAAATATTCTAATCTGGGTCTTCCCCTTCCCCTTTTCTTTCCCCCCTCCCCCTCCAAGATATCCCTAAGCAGTCCCCCATGTCTCAGTGTGTGCCCCATCATCTGACCTCTTCTCTTCTTCAGACTCTTCCACAAGGTTCTTTTTTCTCCGATTCTTCCAAGAACTTCTTCATTTGTAATTTTATCCATCCATTTGATATTCATCATTCTTCTGTAGCACCACATTTCGAAAGCCTCTAATCTCTTTCTCTCCGCTTTTCTAATTGTCCAGGTTTCACACCCGTACATGGCTATGCTCCATACATATGTCTTCAATAGCAATTACTATTGATTATTATTAATGATTATTAATGATAAGAATGTATTGTTTATGTAGCCGGTCAATTTGACTTGATTGTAGTGTTAGAGTATCTAAATCAACATATTAGTAGTTAAGGGTTAAACTAGAATTTACCCCTAATAACATTTGTTTTAAAAAATAAATTATTGTCCTTAAAAAAAGACGTTTTTTTGCGTATCTTTGAATAATTATCTCTCTTTAATAAGAAAAAAGCCTGCGAATCGAATGATCTTTTCGGTAATATATTTTCCAGGAGTCCCACAGGAGCTTTTCTAATCTTTTTACTCTCGGAACTTAGCAACCTCTTAAGAAACTGACCTCTGACGGCCACCAAGTACATCATCCGCTTGATTCGACTTTGCTCCTCTGACATTTAAGTTTCTCATAAATATAGAGTATATTTATCTCTCTATCTTCATTGCAAATACTCTTAAAACTTTTATTTTTACCTTCTCTCATATAATCTCTTCTCTATTAAAGTAAATTAACTCTTTATTCTATCACATATTCTTAATTAATCTTACTTTCATCCTTACTCATTTATTCTATGCTAAAAATAAACTAAGTACGTGATATGAATACAATTCAAAATGAGAACGGTAATATATTTTCCAGGATTTATTTAATTATTTTTGCATTTATCAAAGGCTCTTTTGTTCTTATTTTTATAAAGTTTAATTATATATTTATAATACTACACTTGAAATTTTAATATATTATACTGAATATATATTTAAAATATTTAAAAAAATATAAACGAGAGATTATTATAATTTTTTTTTAATAGAGATATATTTGTTTTGAAGAATTAAAGAAGATTTTCATATTTTTGCTAAGAGTAAGCCAGACAGAGAGAGAAAGATAGAGAGGGGCTTTATTGAGAGGGTCCTTAAGGGAGACACACTGGATTACCATCAAAGTGAGTTGTTTAACAACCGAGTAAGAGGATCGAGAAAGGAAATGTAGTGATGTTGGAAAACAGTAATCGTGGGAGGGGGGGGGGGGGGGGGTCGGAGACTTTCTGCTTTGATGCGGTTGCTTTATATGGGATATTATCAATTTATTCAATTTTTTATTATTTTCAATTTTTATCAAATTATCGGATGTTTTGTGATAATATCCCAAGGAAAACATTTTTAAATTCGACTAAACTCAATAAGTCAATTTTTAATTTTTAAATAATATTAAATATTTTTAGGTTATTGGAGTTCAGAAAAAAAATCACAATCAAAAAGTATAAAAAGAAATCAATGAAGTTGTTCTCTGCATGGTGAAAATAAGCATTATACAATATACCAAAAATACATAAATGTATGTATGTAAATCTATATAATTTATTTTTTGTGAAGCTGTGACCTTCATCATCAATCTATTAATTAGAAATATTTTATCTCTTATTTTACATGGGTTCCATTACTTTTTTTTTGACTTTTCGGCCTTTACGGCAATTTACGATATTAATTATTTCATTTTTTAAATTTGTCTCTACCCCCCACGACCCCGGGTCAGGTTTTAGCCGGATGCTTCGAGTCGGATTCGAACCCGGGTCCACTTGGTTATCAGGTTGACATGCTAACACCTAGCCTACCGGACCCCCCACTCCATTACTTAATTGTATATAGAAAAATATGTTTTATTGTTATAGTAGGCTAGCCACATTACAAACGTTTGTTATGTATGAAAAATAACAGATAAAATACTTCTAATTAAAAGACTGATGATGAAGGTCAGTCCTTCGAAACTATAGTCTCAAAAAAATGAATTAAATATGTACATATTTATATTTGGTATAATGGATATGTTTATTTGAATCAAGCAGAGGAGAATCTTATTGATTTTTTTATGAATCAATAACTCTCCTACTCTCGGCAAAACAAAACTTTTCAATCAAAATTATAATTAATTCAACAGTAACGTTTAGTCTCTTTATTTAAGACTTTTTCAAGCTCTTGTCTGGAGCTTCCTTGATGACCTAGATAGAACTCAATATAGCTATTTTATTTTCGTATTAATTGTAATGTGAACAAAGTTTATTGTTCCCCAAAGTGGGCGAAACCACTGGAACATAAAATGCAAGTTATAACCAGTCAGTGGTCAAGTCTGTCGTCTTTTGTATCAAAGAAATATAGTTGGGAATTCGGGGAGTTTGTTAATTAAGCAACAAGAAATAACAAGTAGAAGACATTACCTATTTTCAGCACATAAAGGGTATCTATTCCGACTTAAATCGACGCTTTGGAAATATTCTTAAGATTAAGATATCAGAATGAATTTTGATCTTTTTGTTTAGAAAATTGACATGAAATAGAACTAAAAACAAATAAAGAATTGAAATACTCGTATAAATTCAAAGACGCATATCAGCTGTTCAGGCTGTAAAAGCAGATATTTACTTTTTATCCTGATATACTATATATATGCCATAGTACAGTTTTTAATTTAATTTCCTTGATCATAAAGGAATTTAAAGGAACACGAGGGTTCAGTGAGGTCACAAATTTATTAATAAACATAGATTGAGAATTAGTAAGTGATCGCGGTGATTTAAGAATTGTCCTTATATACCAATAAAAAGCTTAATAACATTAATTTCACCCTTCATCTGGTTAAAATGATTTTTAATATTATTAAACCTTGTTTACTATGAAAAGCCACTAAAATTAATTTAACTTTAATCGTTTTGTTAGATGATATTTAATTTATCATTATCCTTCATTATCTTAATTGTCTGAATATGATATGAATGTTACTAGGGTCGATTTCAATGGTCACATTAATAGTTTTAAACTTCAACATATTATATTATTATGCTGTAAAACTAATATAGAAATTTCTTGATTAGTTTTTGAGAATTTTTTATTTTAATATATAACTAAATATAGCTAAACTTCTTGAGGATACAAATTCTCATTTAAATAGGTGTTGGTTTTATTCTTTTTTGACAAAAAAACATGAATGTTTATTTAATAATAATTGTTGAACAAAAGAATTATGTTATATATTCTAATAATTTCGATGTAAATTTTTTTTTTACCATCTTTAAATTGTTCCAAGATCCAAGGTATGACATATGTTGTTAATTTTAAGTTGTTGTCTGTGTGATAAGAAATTTCATTGTATAAAAATTGTGTAATGATGAAATGTTTTAGACTGATGATGACATAATAGAAAATGTCGAAACGTTCCTGGTAACAATAAAATAAAGAAAAATAAATGATAAAAATGTGTTTTTTGTCAAAAAAGAATAAAATCAACACCTATTTAAATGAGAATTTGTATCCTCAAGAAGTTTAGTTATATTTAGTTATATACGAATATAGAAATATATATACGTAAGATAAGGCAAAATTAAATTAAATTTAAAAGGTAGATTTCCAATGAGGCGCTAAGTATTTTTTCCTGAAAAGGAGAGGGCATGCTAAATTTGGGAATACTTATGGTTTAGTTAATAAGTCCAGCCTGATACATTAACTCAGTACTTAAATCAATATTTCCCCAACTTTTTCGTGACATGTCCCACCTAAGCCTTTCTAAAATTCTCATGCTCCCTAAGTAACATATACATAATTTTTATATTCTAAAAATTAATTATTATTTATATAAATATAATTACAAAAACAAAATTTTCTTGATTAGTATTTTGTATGCTATCAAATTTTGCAAATATTTATTTTTTCAAATACAGGTAACCAATTTTGTAGATTTTTTATCTGGACGAACATATTTTTTATTTCCCCCCTTAATAATCAAATTGCCCCCCTGTGGGGCGTGGACCCTGCGTTGGGAAACACTGCTCTAAGTGACTGAAAAAATCTTAAATGTTTTTTTCCTGAAGTCCATACACCATAAGTACCTAAATAAGTTTTCATATTCACAATCTATAAAAGGATGGACATGAATCATATCACACAATTTTCAACATCCCTCGATTTTTAATAATATAAATAAAATCTTTAAATAGTAGAAGTTGAACTTTCACCAGAAGATCTCATGCTATTGATATTAATCGGTAGGTCCTCTCAAATTTGAATAATTTGGCATCAAACAATTTTAGGTAGTAAATTTAAACTTGGCAGAGCTTATTAATACAAACTGGTTATTAAATTTCAGCTCTTATTATTATAGCTACTACGGTTTTACAACTCGCCATATAACAATTCAATTTTATTTTATATTTTGAATTTATGAAACGGAAATTCTGAAGCTAGAAAAATTAATATATGTTTAGTTCTTTGATTTGGAACTACAAACATTTTTACACCAGAAGGAAATTTTTAAAAATAATTTCCAATATCTTTGCTTTTTTTTTAGAGAAAATATTTTCAAGTTAAAAAAAAATATTTTCTAGGTATCGGTATCTCAAATTAACCATAATTTTTTAGAACAGAATACATAAGGTTTTTCCTATCCTTAAATTTTGAAAATAATGAATTGATTAGATTTTAGGTCTTATTTTACCACTTCAATTTAAAAGCAAGTCAGACTGCGTACAGAAAGTTATGTATCTATAACCTCCAAAATACTTAATAATATATCAAATTCGTTTTTTTTCTCGTTGATAATTAAGTAATGAGTGAATTCGTGGAATTTTTTCATAATTTTAACATTTCATTTCATTTCTAAAAAATGACAGGTAGACAAATCACCATAAATGTCTTATCTCTCTCTTTCACCTCTTCATTTAAAAATTACTATTTTTGACAACGCCAAAAACTTGACCCTTCACGAAATAATTATTTATTTAAATCTTAATAAAATGTTTGATTTCAGAAAAAATGAATAAATACACATAACTCACACATTCCAATTTTGTATGTTAATTACTTTAAATTGTAATGCCCTTTACAGACGGACAGAGAAACAATGTATCGACACTAATTGTTTTTTATCGGAACCCAATAATTTTTATAAAAAATAAAAAATAAAACCGACTTCAAAAAAATTAAATTCAACAAATAAATAATAATAAATCAAAAGTAAAATAAAATGCACTAAAAGGTATAAAATAATTATCTAATTTAGTTACAACTAAACGACGAAATATTAAAAAAAATCACTTTTTGAAGTCGGTGCCAAATATATACATTTGATGAATCCAACTCGACGGATCTTTCTTGGTACGTTTGGCGGCTACGCTCGCTTATATAGTTTGTTTAGCACCGACTTTAAAAAGTGACTTCATGTTAATATTTTTCTAAAACTTATTTTATTTTCCTCTTTTTAGTAATGTTAAGAATAGAGACTTATGATATACTTTACATGCATCTCGTAAGAGAAAGATTCGGGCGAAGGAATCAGAAATTGATAATAAAATTCAATTCATCAATAGAGATAAATTATCTCGAAATGTTAGCGGGTTATAAATGAATATTTTAAGATTTTTTTTAATATAAAAGATTTTATTTATTATAATTTCGATTATTTGCCCATAAGAATTGGAGATTTACTTTATTTCATCATTGATCAAATCATCAGAACTTGACCAAATTAATATGGAAATAACCCTAAGGTACCCCCTTTCCAATAAAAAAAGAATCATCGAAATCGATCGAAAAATTCTCGCTGAACATACATAAAATAAATAAATAAATCAATTATAGTTAGGTATCTTGACTATCTTGTAGCTATACTGATCCAAACGCAAAAATAATGATTAAAATCGGTTCATAAACAAAAATGTTATGCCTGAACAAACATAACAAAAAAGTCCAATAACAATGAAATTTATATTTTTACCAATCGGAAACTAGACTGAACCCAATGCAAAAAAATAATCAAAATCGGTTCACAATCGGCGTAGCAGGTAACATAGACACACACAAAAAAACACTCGAATTGAGAACCTGCTCCTATTTGAAGTCGGTTCAAAAATGTACAAAATAGTTTAATTGAATAGTTATCGGGAGAATGTTATGAACTAATATTTGATAAATAAATAGTTATTAAAAAACTGCGCTTTCATGCCAAGTTTTAACTTTAAAGTACAAAACGTTTTCTGACAAATAATTGCCAAATCGCTTAAATTTGCATAATTATCGCATATCGACTCTTGAGAATTATTTCACATGTTTCTATATTTATCTTCTCTCTCTTTTTAGTATTTTTTTTTATTTTAATTACTCAACATAAAGACGAAAAAATTCTGATTCTAGTGTTTTCTCAAGAAATAATAACAAAAATCATGAAATACGTGGGTGATTGAAAAAAAAAGTAAATAAAACAAACAAATCATTCATTGATTGAAATTTATGGCCCAAGGCGTTATTCTGTTGACACTTGTTCATCATCATCATTATCTCTCCCTTTTTCATCCCCCTTTCCTCCCTTGCTTGTTCCATTTATGTAAATACATTAAATGAATGGATTTTCATCATTGTGATTATTTATTTACATTAATTATTCATTAGTATGTAAAATAGTTTTACTTTTGAAAAATATCAAATTTATTAAATATTATATATAGAGAGTCGATAAATAAGTTAACAAATTTAATATGGGTGCCTCTAATTTCTTTTTAATTTAGTTTATGTTGCCTTGGCAGGTTGAAATCACTGGTTCCCAAACAATCTCCGGACTTGATTAAAAATCAAAAGGGACCATTTTAGTCTCACCACAAATCTGACTCTGTCCATATGTATATAATTGCATTTATTTGTCGGTAACACAAAAAGAGTAATAAATAATAGTAAAAAATATTAACAATTACTGCGACATTCGCTGCTTTAAATAATATCTGAATTTCATTGTGGACCATTAAAATTACGCCAGAGACCACCGGTTGACGATCGCTACTTTAAATGTATTAAACACGGATGAACAAAGAAATCATGACCGAAATGGATTTTCTCCTTTTTTCTAAAGTGAAAAAAATTACGAGTGAATTCAATACACTAGCCGAAAATCGACTTTTAATGAATGAATCGGTTTCATTTCCTCACCACTCCCCTCCCTTTAATTTTCTATTAATTTGAATTTATGTTTCAACCCTACTCTCCACATCTAACTATGTCACATATTTGATTCTCGTTCTCTCACTTTCACTTAATTTAATTCATTAAATAAATCACGAGATTATTCCTTATAAATTCGACGTTAAAATCTACTCTGCTAGTTCCCCACTACGCCAGATGGTGCCGCTGCTGTCGCTGTTGCTGTTTCGACAACCCACCCGACATGAAACACCACCCTTCTTCAATCCAAAAACCCCCTCCGCCACCACACACATATATACACTTCACTTTTCGGCTGTTTTAACAAGTATTTCAATTATAATCTATTCAATTTGATATGAAAATTAATTCTCTGCCATGTGAAAGAAATAACAAACAGTATTATTGTTTGATATGCGTCGGTTTGTAATTCTGATTTAATTATTTATTTCATTTCATTTATTCAAAGATGTTTTTGGATATAAGAAGTTAATTAAGTGTTTGACATGATATAAGTCTGTTTGTCTGACAAACAGTTTAAAGATGTATGATATGCAGATCCTTCTCAAAACAAACAGAATTAATTGAATTTGACGAAATTATTAATGAATGTATATATAGAATATTATTTTAGCAGTCACGAGGTTTGGAGATCCCCTCCAATGAAATGAAAAAATGAAATAATTATATAAGAATTCAAATTACTTCTTTATATAATATATAAAATATTTACCTTTTGGTCGCCTCTTACGATAAGCAGGAGAGAGTGTGGACTAATTCTAACCCCAGTCCACAGGGGAAAAGTATCTGACGTACCGAGGAGGTTAAAAATTCAAAATGAAACATTTACAGATCAATAAAAAAAATAAAAATTAAACAAGCTTTTACTTCTGAATGCAGTCCTAATTAAAATTCTTTCTTTATTCTTGATCAGTTTATGTACATATTTACATTTATTTATTTTTTCAATCTCGTATAATATATAAAATTATTTACTCTCTATTTAATCTACTTACTCTCTCAATATTTTGAAAATGTAATTATTCAAATATATGTTTCGAGTATTAGCTAACTCATTCTGTGATTTAATCATCAATTTTAATTTTAATAATGTTAAAATGTCTTGCAATCTTCATCGATAAAATTGTGATACGTAAATTGGTAAAAGGGATTTCATTTTACAATAAAGCCTTGAATTTGGAAAATGGAAAATATTATATTTAAAAAGATAGCTTAATTATTTTGTCAAAATATAGGTATTATTTCATTTAGATATTTTATATTGAGATTGAGAATTGATTAGATTTTGGTTAAAATCTGACCAAAAATTAGCAGGGAGAGGAGTTGTTAAAAACTTGAATCCTTTTTCCGATTGGGACAAAATTTTGCACACTTAGCCTTTAAAGCCTTCGGGAACTATACATATCTATCAAAAAATGAATTTCCTAAAATTGCTGGGAGGCAGGTGTATGGTAAAAAGTCATGAGAAAGCTGCATCAAATATTTATTTTTTATTTTCAGAAATTGTTTGAATAACATTTTGTTTTTTAATAAATTTTTAATAAATATTGAAGCAGTGGATTTATACATATAAACGTACATTCTTACAGGTCAAATTTTGAAAATTCACATATTAAATTCAAAAGGTCACAAAATGTGTATTTCAAATGATAACTTGAATGAGGTATTCTCCTTAGATCAGAAACAACCCCAAAGAGAGTATATACATCCCTTCCAAAGTCAATACAAGGGGCCTTCCACGCAAAATCGGACGGTTTGAAAATTTTTAATTTTTGATTTCCTTCATTTTTGACATCTTTAGTACCCATCAAAAAACTTTTACTGGTAAATTTTGAAATTTTTTTGATCACCGGTTTAAAAGATAACGAATTTCGATTTTCGCTCATAACTTCTTCAAAAATGGTCAAAATTCAAAGTGTTTTTTAAAAGTTTTTTGTTTTTTTTATATAATTTTTTAAAAAAAAATACAAACAATTATTTAAAGTGTTTTTATATCCGATTTTTCAGTTTTAAAATTTTAATCTTGTTTTTGAAGCTGTTTGTACTCATCAATGGTCAATGGTCTTATGATAATTACTATTTTTTCGATTTTTGAAAATTTAGAAAAAATTTTATTCGCTATTAACCATTATTAAAACCACTTTTTGGTATTGAGTTCTCTTTTTTTATTATATTGAATTAATTTTTATCGTTAACAGGTGTTTAAAATAAATAATTAATATTTTAGTTTGTTGAAAAAAATCAAAATCAAAAATCGAAAAAAATAGTAATTATCATAGGACCACTATCAACCAAGTCTTAAAATTTGTAGAATGAATAGAAGCTTAAAAAAAACAATTATCAAAAAAATCGAACAGTATATTACATACATTTTCAAAAACAAGATTAAAATTTTCAAACTCAAAAATCGCATATAAAAACACTTTAAATAAATTTTTTGAATTTTTTCTAAAAAGTATGGAAAACATCGAAAATTTGAAAAATAATTCAATTCGGACCATTTTGAAAAAGTTATGAGCGAAAGAACGAAATTCGATATGTTTTAAAAAGGGGATCAAAAAAATTTCAAAATTTAGCAGGAAGTTTTTTTTTATACTAAAAAATGTCAAAAATGAAAGGAATCAAAAATTATAATTTTCCAAACCGTCCGATTTGGCGTGGAATGCCCCATATATAAACAGGTAAATCTAGAAAAATTTAATACCTTTTAAAAATGTTGATTTTAACTTTTATTCCATTATTTTTTTTATTAATAAATAAAAATAATTTTAGGTTATCTGACAAAACAAACAAGAGAAATCGATTTATTTATGCTTGCTCTTTACTAAAAAGATGGCATTTATTTTATTTTCGATGTTAAAGACTAATATATGCAATATATATTCGAAACAAAAGGCCATCCGCATGTTCTCCGAATTCGACCCACCAAAAGCAACCACAACCCCCACCACTTTGTCGTCAGTCTCGCTTAGGGATTTGAATTTGATATGGTTCGTGGCAATCCAATTTGTTCTCGATGAGTAAACAGAAGCAAGCAAGCTTTGTGTCTGCCAATTGATCTCCACCCTTTCTGCTCATGCCGTTATTCAGTCATTTCACATCCGGAATACGTTAACGAGATGATTGTTGTTGTTGTTTCTAGATTTAATTGAAATGAAATAGATTTTCTATTTTTCACTTACGAAAATAAATATTTAAGTTTGATCAATCTCTAGATAAAAATATCATAATATAAACTATATAGTAACTATATTGCGCCCGAGGGGTTAACCGCGACCTAATATTCTGTACACCTACTTCCACTTGTGCTTCCAAATATTTCCAGGTACTTCCAAATATTTCCAAGTAATTCAAAATATTTCCAAGTACTTCCAAATATTTCCAAATACTCCCAAATATTTCAAGTACTTCCAAATATTTCCAAGTACTTCCAAAATACTTCCAAAGAGGTGTACAGCTACTTCTAATCGCGGATCACCCCTCGATTACGCCTATATAGATTCTCAAAATCTATACACAGGGACATATAGTTACTATATATGAAAGATATTAATTTGCCGATGGTAATAGATTCAAATTTACTAGAAAATCATAGATCAAAGATGGTGTCATCTATTAAATCCGATGGAGTGGAATATTTTTAATTATATGTCAGAGGGGTTGTTTTTCAGCACCAGGGATTCCATTGCCCTTCGAATTTTGAATTTCTTCAAAATTCGAAACACTCAACCACCTTTATTTAAATTATATGGCATGGCTATATGTTTAAATTTAGAATCACTATATCGCGAAATTTTACAAATTAAGATAACAATCTTTGAGTAAAATATTTTACGCGTTTGCATATGTCAGAGAGGTTCGTATCCAGCAGGTGGGCCAGGTGGCCCGGATTGCTGTTACTGGCACTCGGGTTCGATTCCCGAGGGGGTGAAAAACAACCCCTCTGACATATAATTAAAAATATTCCACTCCATCGGATTTAATAGATGACACCATCTTTGATCTATGATTTTCTAGTTACTATATAGTTTGAATCATTGTGTTGCGACCTGGGATGGTTATCCCACTGCTGCGACCAATTTATGTTGTGCACCAATCCTTGCTTGTAAGGTTTGGTGCGGGTTTGAGCCTATCCGAAAAGATTAGCTCGGTAACGTGTTGAAGGATGAGTTCTTCTGCCCGCGCTCTAGTGTCAACAGTGGTGGTGCCCTGCTGAAGAAGGTCTGTAGGGGTAGTTGATCAAAAGACGGTATCGGTTTTTCATGTGGTTTATTGAAGATAGATTGTCGAGGCTTGCTACCTCAATTACATCTGACTCACGAGAGCGACAGCAGGAGATTGCCCTGGCAGAGGTTTTGGGCGTCCACTGCTCCTGCCCACTGGCCACTGGCCACTCGCCGTTGGACAGGGGAGGGGTGTCCTTTTAATGAATGTTTATGCAAGCTGGCATCTTCTTTCTAGGTTGTCGATAATGGTTTCTTCGACGCCTCTCCACGTGATACAAGCTAGCATTTTCAAGTTGCGAAATATTAGGCATTTGTAGAAAGATTGCCAGACCAGGATTTGGAAAAGTACCGTGGGAATGTTAGGGTAAGCTCAAGGGCCGAACCTCAACAATTGTGCTACTAGCGAACGTTTCAGCTTATAGGGGTTCGGGACTGTTTATCATTTTTATAAGAAAATTCTCAAATTCTTACCATCGAATCATTGATGTATTAAATATTTATTCCTGAAATTTAAAGTTGGTCGTCTCTCCCATTACCGAGAAATAAATTATTGAAAATTGTCCTTTTAACATGGAAGTAAATGTACCGAGCTTTTAAAAGGGCTATAACTTCTATTCAAATTATACCATTTTGAACAAATTTATATAGATCAATAATTTAACTTTTATGAATCGAATGATAAATTTTTCAATAGATTTGCCGGTCTAGTTAATTAGTTATTCATAAATATAAAAATAAAAAGTTATTTGCAGCCAACAGAATATAACAAAAGCACTAGTGTAAACTTCTAACTCTATTTCTTGAAATCGTTTTTGTGTTAAATAAATGTTTTTATAATGAGAATAAAATTATCTCAATATTCTTTTTATTAATATTAACAAAACAAAGATTTTTATTCGAAATTAAGATCATTATTAACAAAATTTTTTTATTAAAAAATTTAGTAGGCAGACGCTGTCACTCTGCAGAAATACAAAAGATTTTTTCGAAGATCCACCAGATAGATAAGCTGTTCCGAACTCCTTTAAACCACCTTCATCAGATATTTTTATTGAGATATTACCATCATAAAACTAAACTTTTCAGAAACTAATTCTAAAGTCATTTTCAGTAAATCTTATAGAATGTCTTTGGATGTACTTAAAAATTACTTAAAAATTAGATTTTGAAAGAAATCACATTCTTTTGAGAATATTTCATTAAAAATGTAAAGATCTATTTTACAGATAAAGAGTGTCAAATTTTCAATGATTTTTCTTCCCCCACCAAGAAATATGTTTTCTCTTTCAGACAGTTTGCTCTAGGTTGTTTTATTTATTTATTATTATTATTAAAATCACCTATGGGAATCAACAAATCTTCAAATTAAATGAAAATTGTAAAAACAAAGTAAAACAAAAGTTTAGAGTCTATCTTTAAATGTTTTGGTTCAAAAATGCCAAAAGAAAATTTTTTATTGAGATTTTAATGCTTAGTTTTTTTTTTTTTTTGGCTTTTCGGCCTTTCTAGCCATAAGCCCAATTACGATCCTAGCTATATTTTTAAAATTTGTCTCTACCCCCGGGGGTCAGATTTTAGCTGGCTGCCTCGAGTCGGATTCGATTAATGCTTAGTTATAATATAAGCATAAATAAACAATTTATATTTTAGTTTTATTAATTACTTCGGTATATCTAGCGAACCGAGTCTTGGAAAATTTTTCACTTTTTTTTTTTTTCTTAATTAATAAATGTGCGGGTGAACAATTCTTTCATTAAAATTCGATCAAGGAAATGTCTAAAAAGGGCTTGGATAGAATTATCTAGCATCATCCTTTATAGCGAAGAAAGTGCAACGATGCCATATACAAGTCAAGACCTGATGTTCAGACTATTAAAGATTTAATTTTTAATTTCTATTATTCTAGGAATGGCCTTTTGCTGTTGGATCAAAATTATACTCGTTATAGAGAGAGCAAATATTTAATTGAACTTAAATAAAATTCAGACAATAATGTGAAAAAAATACTTATTCTAACTGGCGAACGTACTGGGTGGTGAAAAAGTTTTACTTTTTCATTTTTATCATTCAATAGAAAAATTAAATTCATAAAAAGAAATCGTCTTAGAAAGTTTGTTCTGTAGTAAATTTTTTATATTTTCAATGAGGAGAACTGTTTAGATTTTGGGTTCTCTAAGCCAGTGTTTCTCAACCTGTGTCCCGCGAGAGATGCGCCGCGAGCGTTTTTGACAAATAATTAAAATTGCATGGGTTTTGTAGCTTTGGAATAATATTTGTAATTACTTCATTTTTTTTGTATCATACAACTTTTACTTTTTTTTTTTTTATATTTAGGTGTATCGCAAATGATTCCAGATATTTTTATAGTTTGCCGTCAATCAAAAAAGGTTGAGAAACACTGGATTAGATAGATAGCCTCCAGTGAGGCTAACTGAAATGATTTTAGAATCTTAAAGATGTTGAGGCTAATTCATTTTTAAACCAATTTTTCTAGGTAAATAAATTAAGCAGTGAAGTAAATTATAATGATAGAAAGCCACTCTTTGAAATAACTTAATTATCTCTTAAGAATGACTTATCATTTATACGTGAAATGTCTTATTATTTGAAATGTACCATAGAGCTTCCTTTGATAGATTTTGTCAAGAGTAAGACTTATTTCTACAGTAGTTATCAACAGTTTCAAACTATCAGCTCATTTGCAGTTTCTTTTAAAAGTTTAAAATACTAATTGATACAGATAAAACATGTTGTAGTAACAAGCTTATTATTTTTCCCCGTGTAAATTATCTAACAATTCAATAACTGACTTCAAAACCTGGCCACATCAAGTAAGATGGAAAAACAAAGTGATAGCGATCAAAAAACATCATTTGCACCATATTATTATCTAAAAAGCTAATCTAAGGATAATAATGAAAAAAAACTATTAAGCATTCTTTTGGGCTTAGAAATCACCATTTTGAGATTGTTCCTTTGAGACAGAGTGTGTCAAACAAATATATATATTAAGTGGTTTTTACTATGCCTTTAAAGGGGATAATGTTGGTCTATTTTATTTCTCATAGCTAGAAAGTTCGTTCCTTTAACTGGTCTATTGATTACAATCGCGCCTGTACTTAGTTTATTTCATGTATTCCAATAGTTTGTACTGTTTCCTGGTCTTCCTTTGTACATCTTGATTCTATTCATTTATCGTACTTGTATTTCTATTTCTCTTGTTCCGATTGTGTATATTCTCTATCCAGCCCCTATTGTTGTCGTCTGTCCGCTCTTTGTTGTATTCTCTACTCATTTCTATTGTGTCATGGCCAGCTATATTATATTTTTGGTCGTCTTCACTTATTTTCTTTTTTAATTATACCCGAATTCTATTTTCTTATACTTGATTTTATATTTAGTGGTTTAAGCAGCCTTTTTTGTGGTTCACAATATTGATGGTTAAACTGATTTCATTAAAGATTAAACAGAAGTGAGCAGCTCGGTCCTTGAAGCTATATTTTTTATGATCTCAGATTTCCAAATAGAATACTTCGATTCTTACTAGCAACTGAAGTTTCACATCTTGGTGCTGAACATTCTTTCAACATTTTTACTTTAACATACACGGTATGGTCAAGTATTGTAATCGTGCATGAAAAAAGTGTTTTTTTTCTTCTTTTTTTAGAAATATCTCAAAAACGGATGAAACTATTTTGGTTAAAAAAAAGTGAGCGAAACCATATTTCGGTCTACAAAAAAGCCCTAATAACTAAACATCTAAAAAATTATATTTTTCGAGATAATAATTGTTTTGTCAAAATGTCTGTTAGTTAATCTGTCTGTTAGTCTGTGCGTTACCAAATTTTGTGGACGAGCTAGCTCAAAAACTGGTATGAATATCAAATCCAAATTTCACACGTAGTTTTGGTTTATTGAGATTAAGAGCTATTAGATTTTGGTGCATATCGACCCAAAATTAAGGGGGGCGGAGGGGTGTGGTTTAAAAAGTAAAAATCTAGGCCATTTGAGCAAACTCATCCAAATTTTGTATACATAATCAGTAGGACCACAGAAGTCTAAAAATGCAAAAACTAACCGTTCGAAAGGGGGGGGGGATTTCCCAACATGCGCAGAGATTCTATTGGGATCTCTAGGCCAAGGAGGTCCAATTGCAGATTCCTTTATTAAACATATAGTATCCATTGGCTTCGAACTATAATACATTGATTTTATTTATTTATTTTTTTATTTTATTTTGTTTTGTTTTATTTTATTTGGTTATACACATATTCTTCGTGAATCTTTTTCAACACAGGTTCATGATGTCGGAATGTTTAAAGTTATTATCTAAATAATATTTCCATACTCAAGAGCTATTCGTAGAACTAATTATATCCTTTCAAAGAGATCAATTTTACCATCCCAAAAGTTTTCATTTAAATTTCACAAGAGACAAGCTCGAATACCATTATCCAACATAAACAATTGAAGTGTTTTCGTAAAAAGAGATTATTTTTTCATTAATCTGAATCTGATTCGTATTATACTTGACCTTATTTACGGAATTCAAAAAGTGTTCTTTGAGAAGAAATAAACCAAAGGGAGTTTTGGAGGGTGCTAACAACTGGGGTACGGTCTCTGAAAAAGATCCTTTGTGTCCACCAAACATCTGAATAATTATTAAAATTTATTATTACATTTTAATGAAAAATTGATATCTTTAGGAAAATAGTATTTGTGGATAAAAGTACATTTTTTTTAAAATTTTAAATAAAAAATAGTAGCAGTTAATATGGTTTTCTGAAAATGTTGCAAAATTTGAAGTTTATTTTAAAATTTGTTAATTTATCTAGACTCTTAAGTATCCAAAATTGTTTCCACACGGACACCTTAAAAAAAAGACGGGCCTTGAAGAAAATTCAAAAGTACCAAAAGAATTTAATTTTTTATTCAAGAAATATGCATACCTTTCAAAACTTTCAATTTTAATTTCATTATTTTTAAATCAAAAACTAAATAATTAATAAGCATTGTTTTTTATGACATTTTTAAAAATTGAAATTTTTTTTAAGAGTCAAAAAAGCACAGTCAAACCCACATACTAAGGGCCGGTTGTATGTCGCAAAGTAAATGCTTTTTACAAGTGACAAAGGGTAGATGGTAAATGGAGGGACTGGGATGGCCAATCAGAAAGTGCCTGTCATCTGATTGGCCATCCCAGTCCTTCCATTTACCATCTACCCTTTGTCACTTGTAAAAAGCATTTACTTTGCGACATACAACCAACCCTAAGAATCATAAAATTTAAACAAAAAACGCTCATTTATAATCAAAAGTTAAAAAATAATACGCACCTATATAAAATTTTGAACCATGGAACCTTGGAGGATCTCATCTTAAAATTTTGCTAAAGAAAAATTATAAATTTAACCATAGAGTAATACGATCTGCTGGCTAAATGGGCATCTATGTTCCCGAAGCTAATAAAAGAAAACAAAAACAAAACAAAACATAGAGTCATATTATAATATATAGTTTTGCCCCGTATATCTTTTTGGCCCTTGTGTTCAATTCCTAGGGACAAGGGCCCTTCTGAAATGTAAAAAAATCATCTATATAATTTAAATTAAGCAGAGAAGAGCTTAAAATCGCTCGGTAACTAGTTTGTAGTTGAATAATCACATCATTATTTTCCTATATTTATCTTCTTAAATTTGTTTCACTATAAATTTTCATATCAAATTTCAATCAATTACTCTTTAGACAAATCTTAATTGAGGTTTATCCTCTAAGAAGAAAAATAATTTCTTGTACTTTCAAAAAGATAAAATGATATTGGACTCAACATGGTAATTTTTAGATATTATATTAAATCGCTGCATTTGTAAACATGATGCGCTATGGATGCTATTCGCATTTCGAAAATGATGCCCATAAGAGAGTTAATAGACTTTTTATATAGCCCTAAGAAGAAAAAACAAATATCTTTCTAAGCATTAAGAATTTGTAAGAGGATAAAGAACGATTTGGATAGACATTTTTGTCAGATCAAACATTACAGAAAAACTGTCTACCAATTCATTTAAATCACCCCTCTTCCGTTTTAATCATTCATGAACAAATAAACTTGTCTTGTTGAGACTTTTGTTTGAGTTGTTGGCAAGACATTTCCTGCCCGTGGGCAGATGAGACGACTTGACTTTTGCTAAGTATTGAGCATGGGAATCTTCAGAAAGTACAGTTCAAGTACAACAAATCAATGACTTTAGTGACTATTATATTACTGATTCAATAAAATTATTTTTTAGAAAAAAAACCGACTTCAAAAAAATTAAATGCAACAAATTAAATAATAAGAACTCAAAAATAAAATAAAATGAATTAAAAGGTATAAAATAATGATCTTATTTAGTCACAACTAAACGATGAAATTGCTACATGAAATTACTTTTTGAAGTCGGTGCCAAACATATTCATTTTATGAATCTTACTCGACGGATCTTAGTACGTTTGGCGGGTAATGAAGATAACATCGCGTAAGCTCGCTTATATAGTTTGTTTGACACCAACATCAAAAAGT
This sequence comes from Forficula auricularia, assembly GCA_024734495.1. Lineage (NCBI taxonomy): Eukaryota > Metazoa > Arthropoda > Insecta > Dermaptera > Forficulidae > Forficula > Forficula auricularia. The sequence continues at coordinate 40,120,316 of JALMQS010000099.1, read as the reverse complement.
AATTTCATGTAACAATTTCATCGTTTAGTTCTAACTAAATAAATAAGATAATTATTTTATACCTTTTAGTCCATTTTATTTGATTTATGAGTTCTTATTATATTATTTGTTGCATTTATTTTTTTTTTGAAGTCGGTTTTTTTTAATTTATTTTATTTTTCTCTTTTTAGTGATGTTAAGAATAGTAACTTATGATAATACTTTGTATGCAACTCGTAAGAGGAAAATTCAGGCGAAGGAATCAGAAATTGATACCAACCAATTATTTTACATGAATTTATGCATACATTGTTTTTGAGCTTCGATTCCGGAGATTACTTCTCCACTATCGACTGTCCTTGATCATCTTTTAGTCCTTGTTTTTAATAAGAGGAAAAAACTAATTAAAGAAAAAACCTCTTTTCCGATAATTATTCCAATTCCATATTCCCCTACCCCATCAATCTCAGAAAATGATATTTTTTTTTTTTTTTAATTTTATTAAACCAATTATTTTACATTGATGTATACATTGTATTTGAGCTTCGACTCCGGAGATTACTTCTCCACCATCGAGTGTCCTTAATCATCCTTTAAGTCCTTGCTTTTAATAAGAGGAAAAAACTAATTAAATAAAAAAAACTCTTTTCCAATAATTATTTCAATTCCATAATCCAATCCTCATTCAATTCCCACTTAAAACTCAGAAATTGATAATAAAATTCAATTCATTAATAGAGAAATTATCTAGAAACGTTAGCGAATTTTAAATGGACGTTTTAAGATTTTTTTTCTTTTTATAAAAGATTTTATTTATTATAATTTCGATTATTTGCTCACAAGAATTGGAGATTTCCGTTATTTCATCAGAAATTGACCAAATTAATATGGGACCACTCCTAAGGTATCCCCTTTCCAATAAAAAAAGAATCATCGAAATCGGTCTATAAACAAAGAAGTTATGTGTGAACATACATGACGAAAAAGGCCCAATGGAAAAAAATGGAAAAAAAAACTGGACGAATCGGGTACGAGATTGAACCCAATGCAAAAAGAATCATCCAAATATGTTTACATGGTAAAGAGAAATAAATGTTAAAAAAAAAAAAAAAAAACAGTATTCCGTTGAATTGATAACCTCTTTCAAAAACGTTTAAAAACAAATCAGAATTCAAGGTAGCTTAACATCAAAAAACATGTTTTTTAAATCACATGAATGAAAATCTTCAGTTAAACTTATTTTGAGATATTAACAAAAATATATTTTGCATAATATGGAAAATATTTGTTGTCAGAGTTAAAAAGCTGAAATGTACAGCTTATTAATATAAAATCCTTGATAAATTTCATCTCATTAGTAAGAAAGGTTCGAAAGCACTTCATATAACGATATCATTAAACCCTGATTTTAATCATTTTAAACATTAAATTCTGGAGATAAATTTGCCAAACGAAATTAAAGATTTAAAAATTGTTTAATCAAATTCACATTAGGAATAATCAATTTCGAAAAGGAGACCATCTCACATGAGTAATATTAATAACTATTCTCAATTTAATATGGATTATTTCCAATTATCGTTAATCCCAATTTAATTCCATTTTGAAAATTAATAATACTAATTTGAAGCTGAATCAGAATAAAAACCAAAAAAAATAAACTGCAACGGATCGTTGCTAAACTTTATCCAAATTCATTTGAAATATTAATATGTTCTAGAGTAAAGTACTTTAAAATATAATTTTACTAAAAACTTTATTTAACCTTTTTTGTGGTCCCCAAGGTACTTAATTAGGATATTAAATTTCATCAAAATTGGTTAAGTCATTTTCAAGATATTTAGAAAAAACTAAAAAAGTACCCAAATAAAGTACTAATGTTTGTGGGCCGATATGTACCAAAAACTAATCAGCGCTTCATTTTGTTAAACTAATGGTAGGTTTTCAATTTCATTTCAATCGGTGCAACGGTGTGGAAAAAATCGTGGGCCAAAAAAGCGATAACATACATACATCCATACATCCATACATCCATCCATACGCACGCACTAAATGAAAAAATCGCACTTTTTAGCCTCTCGACGAGACCCCTTGTAATTTTTGGCAAAACCGTCACGTGCTAAAATTCAACCTAATTGAATACTACAATTTGTGACTTTAATTGAGTCCATGGGTTCCGTAGTCTTTACCTGAGGACCCTTTGAAGCCACGCTTGCCCCGAGAGCGATTACAATACTTTACCCATGCTTTGCATTGGATAAAGTAAAAAAAATTACCAATTCTTAATTTTAAAAATATAAAAATTTCGGTAGGTACTATAAAGAAGTTTATAAGACTGTTCTTGAGTTTTCTTTAGTATCTTTAGTGTGTGTACAATACAGCGAGATCAAAGAAATTGCTGCTTAAAAATGAATTTTATGTCTAAAGATCATAGTTAGAAGACCTCAAATGAACATATCGAGAACCAATAGTAATACTTTCCTTCTTTTAAATATAAAAGTAAGAAATGGTTATAATAATAGCCGATCAATTTATAGATAAGTCATACAAAGATCGGGACTATAATTGTATTTTTTTTTTCTTAATATCAAATTACTATTATTATTTATTATGAATTTCAATTTACATAGAATAAAAAAAATGGTAATTCTAAATCCTTTAAACAAGTGAACCATGTTTCGATCATTTCCTCCCACTTGATTATCTATTATTCTATTCAGTATCTATCATTTTCTACATGGATTATTCAAACTGGTGAATGTATTACTTTGATGAATTGATAACCATACTCATCCGCATTTTGTATTATTTCGAATAAAATACATTTTAAAACAGTGAATAGACCGAGTGAGAGAGACGCATCTTTATTATTACCATGGTCGTATATCAAATGATAAACCACCTGTTTATTTTCAAAAATAGGTCCTTATTTTCATAATAGGAACATCCCTTCACTTTCTATTATAAAACGTTTATAAATAGAAAATAAATATTTAATTTCACTCAAATACAGTAGTTAGAACTAAAGGAGTGATTTTGGTTATAGGAAAAGTTTAATTCCCCCCACAAATTTTAGGGTTCCCTGAATTCAATAAGATCTTAGATTTTTCACTGGCTAAATGGTATCTCAGCCAAGATCGATAAATAAATAAATTTATAAAGTTGTTGGACAAAAGAGAAGTTTCGGCTGAATTTCGATTGTATATTTTTAATGAGATGATCCCAAAATACTCAGTGTTTGACACTTTTGGACTCTTTTTCAAGTGGGAGATAAATTTAACCTAATTTATCGAACGGAGAATTTACCACTGCTCGAAGCCACTAAAAACTTAGTAAATTGGAAATTGGATTGTTTCTGAGATTTGGCACGTGATCCCGGCTTCTTTCCTTCTACTCTGTTCTTTTCACGATGGAGGGGCCATCCCATGCAGGCCTTTCTGGTGTATCTCCTTCTCACATCAATATCATTAAAAAAAGTGTTTTTGAAGTCATCCATAAAATTGAAAATTGAGAACTATCCTACCTTTCTATAAGCGACTCCAGAACAACTAAAATATTAAAAATCTAATTACACACCCTCCTCGAAACTCAAAATTAATTAGCTATGGATATTATACATATCGTTAGTCCCCTCTTTTTTGGAGTTTCGAAGTGAATATATAATTGTATTTATAAATGTTTTGGTTTCACGTAAGGATGTTAGTTTTACGTTTTAAATGAGAACAACGTTAGATCTTAATACTTTACAAGTACTTGAAAACAGCTCCAGAACTAGGAATCAAAACATTGTTAATTCTGACAAGAGTATCTGATTCAAAAACTTAGTTATTATATAATTTATATTCTTTTAACTTCAGAAGTTATTTTTCACCCAAATGAAATAAATGTATTTAGAATACCTATTATATTTATTAAAAATGTAGGACAAATACCCTTGAAGCTAAAAGAATGAAATTCTACATATACTTAACGATGGAGATTTGATAGAGGATAGAGTGCTAGCATAGGATATTAGAAAAATAATTTCAAATTAAAGAACTTATTGGGAAGTCATTTTCAGCCTATTAAAAACACGACGCTTTAAAAGATCTTCTCTGTTAAATTTATTAAAGAACGAACCATGAACCATAATCACTACCTTATTTTTTCTTCCAAAAGTATTTATTTTGGTGGGTATTATAATTTGTATTTTTCATTTCTTATGTAATGGAAAAATATAACACCCTAACACTATTAGATGAGATAAAAACGTGGGGGTAACATGTTTCTTCGATTGGCCCTTTTAAACCTTAAAGAAGGATGGGAAAGTTGGATTTTATAAGATTGAAAGTACTTTCAAATATATATATTTTTTTTGGGAATTGTTCTTTTCATTATCCTACGCAGTCTTTTCATGAAATCTATCAAAATTATATATAATAGCCTGTCTCCAAAAAATACTTTTAATATTTTAATATATTCAATAAAAGATTCGTGGCCTTTAAATTCATTTCATTTTTTCTAAAATAATTAAATAAAACTATTGACTCTAGGAACATAAAGATCTGTAATTAGCCGACCAAGTGCATAAATGGCCTGTGTCGCTCCGTAAAACTAATTCGGTCAGCCGAGAGTCCGACAGGCAGCGAAAAAATAATTTCAACTTCCAAAATACTTGAGATATCAAATTCTCATTATAAAAAAAAATTCTTACTTTTTATCACACAAAAATTGGACCCATTCAAAAATAAAAAATTGATTAAAATTTGTATACAATTTTTGATGTCGAGGAAAATAAATACATCCCAACCAAAACATGCTGTAGTAAAATCTAGTGTGTAGCCAAGTTAAATTCGTAAAGAATAATTAAGCTGAGAAAATACTAGATCTCTACCCACTAGATTTCACTACTTTTTCGAACTTTTTTTTCAATGTTTTGGTTGGGATTTCTCTTCTTTTTGTAAGCTATGAGGAAGCCCATTGGTCCAAAGGGATAGAATTTTTATTTTTGACCCCCTCTACCATTTGGGGTGGTTAGTTTTTGTATTTATAGCCTTCTGGAGGCCAACAGAATATGTATACAAAATTTGAATGAGTTTAGTCCAACGGGCTAGAATTTTCATTTTTGCCCCCCCCCCCCTCATTTTGAATGGTTAGTTTTTGCATTTCGAGCCTTCAGAAGGTCCACAGAAAATGTACACAAAATTTGGTTGAGTTTGGTTCAACAGGCTAGAATTTTCATTTTTGACCCTCCCCTCCATTTTAAAAGGATTGAAAGATAGAAAGTTTGGATTTTTGGAATATTTCCTTTGTTTGTGTCCCAATCTGATAGCTTAAGTTTCAAATTTCAAGGCTCTGCTACTTACCGAAGACGAGATATGAACGATTAAAATATTTATTTTGCGACATGACTAATGTACACCTCCTTCCTTTATTTTAATCGGATTAAAAATTTCTTCTTCTTCTTCTTCTTCTTATTCTTTTATATAGGTGTGAACACCTGTTTCTCCAACATATTACAATCAGTCATCAGGGTCATAACTCTCTTTCCATCGTTTTTTTGGTCTTCCACGGCTTCTTGACCCCCTCGGGACGGTTTTTTGACAAAATTTTCGGGAGACGGTCGTCTTGCATTCTGTCTACATGGGCAGCCCAGCATCTTCTTCTTACGTGAACCCAATCGACTGCGTCCTGAAGACCGCTTATTTGCCTAAGGTGTTTGCCCGGATTTTGTCATGTAGGGTCTTCGAATGGATGGCTCTGCTAAATTCTCATCTCAGTTGTCCGGAGAAGCTGCTTTGTAACGGATGTGTCTGCCCTGACTCAGCCCCATATATTATTATCGGACGAACACAGGTCTTATATATCCTAATTTTACTTTCTGGCAGACATAAACTTATTTTCCCAGACTAGATTGATAGACAGCTCCTTGATGACTTGCGAAATTACTTCTTCCTCTAAGGTTTCGTCTGCTAGAAATCTGAACTCCCAGATTGTTAAAGCTTGGGACTTGTTCTATTGGACTGTTGTTGATGACTAAGTTACACCTAAGGGACCTTTTGCAATCGCCATGCATTTTGTCTTGGTGGTAGAGACTTGCATGTTAAGCCGATCGGAATTTTCAGAGAATTTGAAGCGTCCTCTTTCGCACTCCGCCATCAGGACCGCGTCATCATGTGCCAATACAGCGAGATCAAAGAAATTGCTGCCTAAATGAATTTTATGTCTAAAGATCATAGTTAGAAGACCTCAAATGAACATATCGAGAACCAATAGTAATACTTTCCTTCCTTTTAAATATAAAAAAGTAAGAAATGGTTATAATAATAGCCGATCAATTTATAGATAAGTCATACAAATATCGGGACTATAATTGTATTTTTTTTTCTTAATATCAAATTACTATTATTATTTATTATGAATTTAAATTTACATAGAATAAAAAAAATGGTAATTCTAAATCCTTTAAACAAGTGAACCATGTTTCGATCATTTCCTCCCACTTGATTATCTATTATTCTATTCAGTATCTATCATTTTCTACATGGATTATTCAAACTGGTGAATGTATTACTTTGATGAATTGATAACCATACTCATCCGCATTTTGTATTATTTCGAATAAAATACATTTTAAAACAGTGAATAGACCGAGTGAGAGAGACGCATCTTTATTATTACCATGGTCGTATATCAAATGATAAACCACCTGTTTATTTTCAAAAATAGGTCCTTATTTTCATAATAGGAACATCCCTTCACTTTCTATTATAAAACGTTTATAAATAGAAAATAAATATTTAATTTCACTCAAATACAGTAGTTAGAACTAAAGGAGTGATTTTGGTTATAGGAAAAGTTTAATTCCCCCCACAAATTTTAGGGTTCCCTGAATTCAATAAGATCTTAGATTTTTCACTGGCTAAATGGTATCTCAGCCAAGATCGATAAATAAATAAATTTATAAAGTTGTTGGACAAAAGAGAAGTTTCGGCTGAATTTCGATTGTATATTTTTAATGAGATGATCCCAAAATACTCAGTGTTTGACACTTTTGGACTCTTTTTCAAGTGGGAGATAAATTTAACCTAATTTATCGAACGGAGAATTTACCACTGCTCGAAGCCACTAAAAACTTAGTAAATTGGAAATTGGATTGTTTCTGAGATTTGGCTCGTGATCCCGGCTTCTTTCCTTCTACTCTGTTCTTTTCACGATGGAGGGGCCATCCCATGCAGGCCTTTCTGGTGTATCTCCTTCTCACATCAATATCATTAAAAAAAGTGTTTTTGAAGTCATTCATAAAATTGAAAATTGAGAACTATCCTACCTTTCTACCATATAAGCGACTCCAGAACAACTAAAATATTAAAAATCTAATTACACACCCTCCTCGAAACTCAAAATTAATTAGCTATGGATATTATACATATCGTTAGTCCCCTCTTTTTTGGAGTTTCGAAGTGAATATATAATTGTATTTATAAATGTTTTGGTTTCACGTAAGGATGTTAGTTTTACGTTTTAAATGAGAACAACGTTAGATCTTAATACTTTACAAGTACTTGAAAACAGCTCCAGAACTAGGAATCAAAACATTGTTAATTCTGACAAGAGTATCTGATTCAAAAACTTAGTTATTATATAATTTATATTCTTTTAACTTCAGAAGTTATTTTTCACCCAAATGAAATAAATGTATTTAGAATACCTATTATATTTATTAAAAATGTAGGACAAATACCCTTGAAGCTAAAAGAATGAAATTCTACATATACTTAACGATGGAGATTTGATAGAGGATAGAGTGCTAGCATAGGATATTAGAAAAATAATTTCAAATTAAAGAACTTATTGGGAAGTCATTTTCAGCCTATTAAAAACATGACGCTTTAAAATATCTTCTCTGTTAAATTTATTAAAGAACGAACCATGAACCATAATCACTACCTTATTTTTTCTTCCAAAAGTATTTATTTTGGTGGGTATTATAATTTGTATTTTTCATTTCTTATGTAATGGAAAAATATAACACCCTAACACTATTAGATGAGATAAAAATGTGGGGATAACATGTTTCTTCGATTGGCCCTTTTAAACCTTAAAGAAGGATGGGAAAGTTGGATTTTATAAGATTGAAAGTACTTTCAAATATATATATTTTTTTTGGGAATTGTTCTTTTCATTATCCTACGCAGTCTTTTCATGAAATCTATCAAAATTATATATAATAGCCTGTCTCCAAAAAATACTTTTAATATTTTAATATATTCAATAAAAGATTCGTGGCCTTTAAATTCATTTCATTTTTTCTAAAATAATTAAATAAAACTATTGACTCTAGGAACATAAAGATCTGTAATTAGCCGACCAAGTGCATAAATGGCCTGTGTCGCTCCGTAAAACTAATTCGGTCAGCCGAGAGTCCGACAGGCAGCGAAAAAATAATTTCAACTTCCAAAATACTTGAGATATCAAATTCTCATTATAAAAAAAAATTCCTACTTTTTATCACACAAAAATTGGACCCATTCAAAAATAAAAAATTGATTAAAATTTGTATACAATTTTTGATGTCGAGGAAAATAAATACATCCCAACCAAAACATTCTGTAGTAAAATCTAGTGTGTAGCCAAGTTAAATTCGTAAAGAATAATTAAGCTGAGAAAATAGTAGATCTCTACCCACTAGATTTCACTACTTTTTCGAACTTTTTTTTCAATGTTTTGGTTGGGATTTCTCTTCTTTTTGTAAGCTATGAGGAAGCCCATTGGTCCAAAGGGATAGAATTTTTATTTTTGACCCCCTCTACCATTTGGGGTGGTTAGTTTTTGTATTTATAGCCTTCTGGAGGCCAACAGAATATGTATACAAAATTTGAATGAGTTTAGTCCAACGGGCTAGAATTTTCATTTTTGCCCCCCCCCCCCCTCATTTTGAATGGTTAGTTTTTGCATTTCGAGCCTTCAGAAGGTCCACAGAAAATGTACACAAAATTTGGTTGAGTTTGATTCAACAGGCTAGAATTTTCATTTTTGACCCTCCCCTCCATTTTAAAATGATTGAAAGATAGAAAGTTTGGATTTTTGGAATTTTTCCTTTGTTTGTGTCCCAATCTGATAGCTTAAGTTTCAAATTTCAAGGCTCTGCTACTTACCGAAGACGAGATATGAACAATTAAAATATTTATTTTGCGACATGACTAATGTACACCTCCTTCCTTTATTTTAATTGGATTAAAAATTTCTTCTTCTTCTTCTTCTTCTTATTCTTTTATATAGGTGTGAACACCTGTTTCTCCAACATATTACAATCAGTCATCAGGGTCATAACTCTCTTTCCATCGTTTTTTTGGTCTTCCACGGCTTCTGACCCCCTCGGGACGGTTTTTTGACAAAATTTTCGGGAGACGGTCGTCTTGCATTCTGTCTACATGGGCAGCCCAGCATCTTCTTCTTACGTGAACCCAATCGACTATGTCCTGAAGACCGCTTATTTGCCTAAGGTGTTCGCTCCGGATTTTGTCATGTAGGGTCTTCGAATGGATGGCTCTTACAACTCTCATCTCAGTTGTCCGGAGAAGCTGCTTTGTAACGGATGTGTCTGCCCTGGACTCAGCCCCATATATTATTATCGGACGAACACAGGTCTTATATATCCTAATTTTACTTTCGGCAGACATAAACTTATTTTTCCAGACTAGATTGGATAGACAGCTCCTTTGATGACTTGCGAAATTACTTCTTCCTTAAGGTTTCGTCTGCTAGAAATCTGAACTCCCAGATTGTTAAAGCTTGGGACTTGTTCTATTGGACTGTTGTTGATGACTAAGTTACACCTAAGGGGACCTTTTGCAATCGCCATGCATTTTGTCTTGGTGGTAGAGACTTGCATGTTAAGCCGATCGGAATTTTCAGAGAATTTGAAGGTCCTCTTCGCACTCCGCCATCAGGACCGCGTCATCAGCATAGCACACCACTGGCAAGGTGGTTTCCCCCAATTTGTAGCCAAGGTGTTCGGGTAGATTTTCGATAATATCGTCCATTAAAAATTTGACATAACTAATAACTCATGATACTTGATAAGTACACCAAATTTTAGCGAAATCGTTAAAGCCGTTTTCGAGAACCCGATTGGATATTGTTAAAGAATTTGCTCATTTAATCTCTTAAAATATTGGGGACACCTGCTCTAACAGGCGGGGGGGGGGGGGGGGGGGAGAGGCAGTCATAGAGAAAATCGGACATTTTACTTTCTAAACGGAACCCTCAAGATCTGAAAACACACTATTTGCACGATTACGATACTTCCTTATGTACCTAAGTAGGTATAGTAAAATAAAATTGTTCCCTGTATTCCATTAGATTAATAATGAAAATTATGATTCATATAAAACGATTATATGGGTCGTGCAAGTTGCTATGATTTGAAGTAAACTAAATAATCAATTTTCGGGTTTATTACAATAAGTTGACTTTCCTATGAAGCAAACCGGGAAGTTAATAATATTAATTATAATCGGCTGTTGAATCTGAATTGATCGCTATTTGATGCGTCCTCTTTGCCTCTGCTAGATAGACAATTCTCCTAACTTTCTCCATTCTCGTCGTTCTATCGCTTCATTTCTCCAATTCATGATGTCGTCAGCCCATTTTCTCATTTCCTTTGGCAGCCAGCCTCGATTTTTGATGGCACTTTCTTTGGTCGTCTTTGACTCTAAACCTCTTGCTAAATTCTGCTTGAGAGATGATTTTCCTTCAATGGCATCATTTACTTTTGTTCTAAAACGGTTCAGTCTCTAGGCTTGATACTGATCTGAAACTGAATCGTACTGTTTGTGTGCCACTCGCTTCTAGGGGAAACTATGTCAACCTATTCCATGTGAATAGATAATAATTATGAATAAATTTATCTTGAACAAGGGCCTAAGATTGAAAATGTATATTAGAATCATTATTATTATTCAGTTCTATTATTTAGATTTTAGATTTGACAAATCAGAGGAAAATAGGAACAATTAAACAGTGTTAAAACATTCGATTAATTGCGACGTTTCGCCAATTTATTATGACTTCATCAGGCTCTTGATCAATTTCACAAAACACTTTGTCATTTATCTTCTTACCAATTATCCAATCGCAATAATATTTATTATTTGAGTTTTTGAGGTCAAACAAAAAAAAAAAATAGAGGGTATGCGTATCTGATTTCGCAAAATAATACTACCTTATGTTTAGGGACACCCTAATGAATTGACATATTTCGCCTCAAGTCGGCTAGGGTTGCCGTGGTCAGAAGTGCACGAAATTTAATTTACGATTGTTTTGACATCAAACAAAAAAAATTAACAGGGTCTGCATTAAAAAAAATGGGACATTCTAATTTACTAGATATATATACACATGAAAACACTAATTTGTATAATCAATTTATACAATACCAGACATTCTGGTTGAATCCATTGCTGGCTACTCTAAATAATTGATAGTATTATATAAATTAGTGTGTTCATGTGTATATATATATATATATACAGGGTGGTGACTTGGCCGACGCAGCATAGCGATTACAATGTTAATTTTTGAATGTGCATTTATTTGCTCCCCTAATTATTTTAGAGTTAAAGTTTTTATAGGTTTTTTGTAGAGAAAAAAATACTGAATCCGAACATATTTTTGTTTTCAAATTTTGAAATTTCAGAACCGTAATAATCAACATTATAAATAATTGTATTTTTACAAAAATCACTGAGGCCATGGAATTATTAAAACAAACAAGGCACTTTCACTTGTTGTTTCTATTTGACGTTTGTTATATTTATTTGAACTTTTTAAAATCAGTTCTTTTTAGAATTTATTGATTACCATAATGAGAAACTCGTTAAATTTGAATGGGCTGAGTTTTGTATTCGTCATTGATAAATAAAAATAGTAGATTCACGTAGATGAAGTTTAGAACGAGCTTTTAAATTTTCACAAGAATAAACAACGAAATTATAATATATTTTTAAAGGTAATTAAAACAATAAAATTAGTAAGGTAAACAGAATTAAACAATAAAATACAATAAAAGTTTTGAATTTAAATTTTTTAAATAAATATCTTTAGTATTATTTAGTAATATCTTTAATTTATATTTTAAATAAATAAATATCTTTTTTTGGGGGGGGGGGTCAGATAGGCTAGGCGGTAGCGTGTCTTCCTGCTAACCAAGTGGACTCGGGTTCGAATCTGACTCGAGGCATCCGGCTAAAATCTGACCCCCGGGGTAGGGACAAATTTAAAAATAATAAATAGTATCGTAAATGGCTAGAAAGGCCGAAAAGCAAAAAAAAAAAAAAAAAAAAAATATCTACATTTTTAAAATCGTTTTTTTTTGGACTTTTAAATTATGAATTAGACAAAATATGATATAAATATCTTTTAGAATTTTAATTCTGCTCAGTTTTTTTGTATTCTAATTATTCTCTAAAATAATCACTAAAGACATCACTATTAAACGTCAAATAGAAACAACAAATGAAAATGCCTTGTTTTTTTTAATAATTCCATGGCCTCAGTGATTTTTGTAAAAATACAATTATTTATAATGTTGATTATTACGGTTCTGAAATTTCAAAATTTGAAAACAAAAATATGTTCGGATTCAGTATTTTTTTCTCTACAAAAAACCTATAAGAACTTTAACTCTAAAATAATTAGGGGAGCAAATAAATGCACATTCAAAAATTAACATTGTAATCGCTATGCTGCGTCGGCCAAGTCACCACCCTGTATATGTATTCTAATTGGTAACAAGATAAATGACAAAGTGTTTTGTGAAATTGATCAAGAGCGAGGGGGTGGGATGAAAAAGGCGCGAGAGGGGGCAATGTAATCTTATGTTCAAAGGGGAATTGGGCTTTATTTACGTTAAGGTTTCTTTATTATTAGGTTATTAATTTATATCTGCTTCGACTTTATTTATGGGGTTTGGGCGTGTATCTCAGTGGCTGATCCAAGTTCGGCGTCCCTATAATGGAGAATGAAACATTTATGTGACGGTGGAGGAAGTAAGGATGCGGACTTCCTGGTACTTATTCTAGAAATAATTGTAATACTGACCTACAATTAACAAAAGACAATGAGATGTTTATTCCTGAGCAGTACAATTAGTTGAGGGGAGGTAGAGAGTAACTTCGGCGTATTTTCACAGCTGCAGTGGAGAAATCTGCATAGGTGTAAGCTATGTTCAGTATCGTACACGGCGAACTCTGTTGGGTCTGGCGGGATGTTTTACTGGTAGACTTGTCGCTGCTGAAAATAATATATATATATATATATATATATAACGGGTTTGAGGGCCGAATTCGAAGGTGTGCTTCTCGGGGCTCAATGTATATAATTACATATATTATGTTAGCGGTGCGCGCTTTGTACGCCGGTATTCCTTATTATGGCGACGAACGTATATCAATAATTCAGTGCAGGATCCGCCTTAGATAGCTAAGATGGCTCGATGAAGAAAAATGTAGAACATATATATATATATAAGGAGAATTTGCAGCTCCTGGCTCTCTCTCGGTGATAATAATAATAAAAATCTCTATCTGGTGGCTCTGAAGAGAATAATCGTAATAATAATGTCTCCTTATCTCTTGGCTAAAGAAGACTCTTAATAGAATAATAGTGTGTATGTATGTATGCTGTCTTAGAGAAGACTCTCTTCTGTCCCAGCGAAGACTCTTTCTGTGTGCTGTCTCAGCGAAGACTCTTTCTGCGTGTTCCTTCTCTCTCTGAACTCTGTACTCTGTACTGGGCGGTCGTTCACCTGCTATTAGGCTCTTAATTGCTGTCACTGCTGGTCAATCATGCCTACTCTATCCGGAACTCATTAGGATCTCTTGTTTTACTAATTAATAATTTATATATATTAATATATACAAAATTCTAAATAAAAATATAGATATTTAATTGTTTGATTTCGAATAATTCCTTGTCTTACCGCAAGACCATTGCAAGCCTGATGAAGCCAAAATAAATTGGCGAAACGTCACAATTGATCAAATGTTTTAACACTGTTTAATTGTTCCTATTTTCCTCTGATTTGTCAAATCTAGTATATTAGAATGTCCCATTTTTTTTTTTTTTTTTTTTTTTTAAGCAGACCCTCTTAATTTTTTTGTTTGATGTCAAAACAATCGTAAATGAAATTCGTGCACTTCTGACCACGGCAACCCTAGCCGACTTGAAGCGAAATATGTCAATTCATTAGAGTGTCCCTAAACATAAGGGAGGACTTTTTTCGCGAAATCAGATATTTCTGTTTGACCTCAAAAACTCAAATAATAAATATTATTGCAATTGGATAAGGATAAGCCGTGGTGACTTGATGCCAAACAGGGTTGCAGAGGTCAGAAATGCACGAAATTTCGTTTACCAATGTTTTGACATCACACAAAAAATTAAGAGGGTCTACGTTAAAAAAAAATATTTTTTTAGGACACCCATGTATATACGATATAATCAGTATAATTCAAATTTGTTTAGTAGAAGCTAGTTTTTACAAAGCCTACCCGTATTGCACCGCGACCAAAACAAAACTCAAAACCAACTTTTAAATTGGTTATATTATAGAGACATTTTCTCGAAAAGAGTAATTTTGATCAATAAAATGTCACTGTTGTCAAATAGTTATCTGTGCCACTTTTTGACAACCAAATAATTGTTGATTGAGAATTGAAAAAAAATTACTTGTTTAACCAGCAACCTTGTAACTATCAAACAATGATAATACAATCTTCTGTGCAATTTGGATAGTCAGTTAATAAATTAATTTATAATCAATCAAAGCTAGAATTCATCATGTATGTTAAATATTATACCTAGTTCTAGCTTTCATTAAAAGTTTTCTAGTTAAATTTGATTTGACAAAGTGAAACGTTATCAACTAAAACGTCCTTTATATAGAGATCATCAATATCCTAAAGCGTGCAAGCGCAAGCAGGAGTTATGGTAATCATAAAAACATAACTTAAATCTTAAAAAGAAATAAATTTATGAAGATATGCATGTTTGATTTGTTTTTCATGGAAAAGTGTTTTGTATTAAGAGTAGCAGTGAATTTCTTTACAAAAAAATAAATCCATACAAATTTGTCACTGGATGTCAAGAGACTGAGAGAAATAGAAATACACTTCCTAATATGTACAAACCTGAAAATAGTACATATTACTTCATGTTAACTAGCGCCTTTGATTAATATCGTAATGATGAAACTAGAATTGTATTCGATCTATTTTTGAGTAAATTTCAATAATCATTAAAAATTTAATTATTATAGCTACTTGAGTTTTGCTGTTGGTAAATTATACAAGTTTATAATAAGAAACGACTATCTCAATTTCAAAATAGCTCTTTTCGATGACAAACTCTTGAAATTCAAGATAGCCAGTGAGACCATCTTGAATCTCTCGCCAATTAACCGAATCTGGCACTCGGGTTCTATTCCTGGGGAGGCAATGGCTCTTTCAACGTATGACATCTCTATCTAATTTTCATCCGAAGCGAAACACCTGGATTCGGTTTACGGGAAACAGCGGCTCTAATTTCCAACCTGAAAAAACCTTTTTTTTTTACTTCATTCCAGAAAGTATAAAGAATGATTTTTTTTTTCTATTCAAATTATATAATCTTACTTAACTAAATTTAGTTTTCGACTAAAGTACATAATAGAAGAAATCAAAATGAAAATAAACAAGAATAAAACCAAGGTCCTAGTTTGTACAAAAAACGAAAAAACGATACAGGAATGCATTAAAATTAACCAAAAAAACCTAGGAGTTAATGAATTCCGCTACCTAGGAAGTAAAATAACAGGAGGAGGAAAAACGAAATTAAATCAAGAATTGCCCAAGCAAAAATGGGGTTTAATTCAAAACAAAAACTACTATGTTCTTCCACAATCAGCTTAGGAAACAGGAAGATGCTATTGAAGACAAATGTATGGAGCATAGCTATGTACGGGTGTGAAACCTGGACAATTGGAGAAGCAGAGAGAAATAGATTAGAGGCTTTCAAAATGTAGTGCTACAGAAGAATGATGAATATCAAATGGATGGATAAAATTACAAATGAAGAAGTTCTTGGAAGAATCGAAGAAAGAAGAACCTTGTGGAAGAGTCTGAAGAAGAGAAGAGGTCAGATGATGGGGCACACACTGAGACATGGGG
Source organism: Forficula auricularia (assembly GCA_024734495.1). Lineage (NCBI taxonomy): Eukaryota > Metazoa > Arthropoda > Insecta > Dermaptera > Forficulidae > Forficula > Forficula auricularia. Next base: position 40,104,147 of record JALMQS010000099.1, on the reverse strand, counting down.
GACTGCTTAGGGATATCTTGGAAGGGGGGGTAGAAAGAAAAGGGGAAGGTCCAGATTAGAATATTTCAACCAAATAATTGGGGATATGGGATCCGAGACATTTAGAGAGGTCAAACAGCTGGCGGGAGACAGAGCCGAGTGGGAACGGGTGGTTACGTCTTAGGACTGTATACTCAATGATGATGACATAATAGAGACCGTAACGTCAGATGGATAATTAGAATTATTCTGGCTCCCAAATATTTATTTATTGAATTTTTTACAGGGTCGGTTCTAATTCTCAGTTCAATTAGATAAAAAATGCACTCCCAAGCAACTTTTATTAGGTTAGGTAAGGATGTATTCAATTGAACTCGGTTCTGCGGTTAGGAGAACATGACTTCAGTATGCTTTTTTTAGGCGAATAGGTTTCTGTTAGCCAAAGTCGCGGTCTCCTAAGAGCAGAACCGAGCCGAACTGATTATATCCTAACAGAACCAGACATTATTTTCACATATACACATTTCAGAACATAGCGAGGGTTTCCTTGCTTTATTCTGCACTTTTACCTAGTTTTTGAATTGTTGCTATCAGAATGACAAAATATTAATTTCAAAGTATTTTCTTGGAGACTGCAGATAAAACAATACCTACCTATAGATTTGAAGGAAAGGCAGCCAAAGCTTAGTAAAACGTCAGTTTTTAAAAGAATGAAAATGAAACTTCAATAAATTATTTTATTCTGAATTCATTTCATAATCCTTGGGCTGCGACTTCATCAAATCTTCATCAAAATAATAATATTTTTAAAATAAAAATATAATACTAGGAGTTTAACTCCATGAATTGGAATAGATTTATCTATCTCTCTTTCTACATATTGTATTGACACTTGGGAAATTAAAAACATTTCCTCGAGGAAAGAGAAAGAAGAGCGGACATGAAAAATATTTCTAGGAATTTATGTAAATTAAATTGAAAAGCTGCAGAGAAATTGCACTCCCTTGACACTCGAGAAATGATAATTTCAATTTAACTAAATTTATTTCGGCACTTGTCTAATTTTATGTCTCTATATTTTACGATTTTTCCCTTGATAATGTATTTTGCAACATTCCATATGTAAATTATCCATAACATATTATTTATTTATATTAGTGTAAACAACCATGAAATTGTATGGTGCAATAAATATCACAATTTCCTCTGTAGTGCTGAATTTCTTTTTTACAAAAATTACAAGAAAAATTTTATTATGTGATTTCTTAAGATAAAATGAAATAAATTGAAGAGTCATAAATTAGCATACAACTCACTGGAATTCTGTTATAATATAACAATTTCGGGTGTCACTTTGGAATCTGACCTCTTTTGAAATGACGAGATTACTTCTTCGGCAAAAGCTGCTATAAGCTTTCTATTTAGGTCCACACGCTATTTAAGCAAAATAACTTCTTAATTAAGCTCACATTTTCTCCTTTCTCGAATATGGCTCTCGTAGATGAAGAGTGACCTTCAAGATTTCTCTGGATACAATGCAGAAGAGAGCAATAAAACTTATAAAGGGAAATCAATGAGATTCTCTTCTACTTCAGTGGTTCTTAACCTCTTATTAGTCGCGATCCCCTTAAAATACTAAAATATTTTCGCGCTCAGTAGCCCCCCCCCCCCCACTATTAGGTAACATATGTACTCTTAATTACTCGTACAAAAAAACTCTCAAATGTAACAATAATAAATAAATCAATCAAAAAGCACAACTTAACCTTAACATAACATTTATATATGTATATTTTTTAACATGTTTTAATCAACAAATAATGCTTTATCAGATTCTCAGTAATAACATATTTCTTGAAAAATATAAATGAAAGTATATTTGCTATAGTATAACCTAGACTTATAAAAAGTATTTACACGGATTTATTCAACTTGTAATTTTGTCTGTCTGTGTGTTTGGGTCAAATTTACTTATGCGCTCAACGCTTTCATTTAGTTTAACCATGTTTAATAATATTGAGATGTTATTAAATTCATCTGTCACTTACATATGTATCACTTATAAAAACTAGTAACATATTTTTTTTATTTGTAAAGATATAAAAACTTAAAAAAAATTCTAATATTTTCGCGGCCCCCCTGTTATGAATCGCTCCTCTACTTGATGCAAATAAACACACACACACACACACATATATATACGAGCTATACGCCTTCGGCTAGCCAGAGGCTTAATAACTTCACCCATTGGCCAGCGTAAAGAGTAATAATTTTTCATTTCATTTTATCAGCCAATAGACAATTGCTTTAAATCTTTTATAATCAAGAGTGAAAAATAATCGAATATTTTAGCTCTTGTCCGAAATCTCGAACTTGAATTCGATTTTTTTTTGCATTTAGAGTTTTTTAAATAATTCAATTTTTTTCACATATAAGAAAAATATTGAATTTTAAAATATAAATAAATAACTGAACTACAAATAAAATTGTAAAAAAGTAGTCTGAATTTGAACTTTATTTATGACGTTGGAGCGCCTGTATTTAGGCAACATATTGCGCCCAGATGAATGAAAGCTGCGTAAGAGCTAGGCGAGTGCAGTCGTTGGTGGAATGCTCCAAGCTTATGGCAAATATGAATGAAAGGGTAATAATGTATCTCTGGTCTAATTTACCCCCAAAAGACTCTCAATGCTATTAATAAACTTTTAATGAAAAAGTTCCCATCTCTTGTATAGACCGATCAATCAATTTAACGAAATAATTATAATTTCCATTATTCTATTAAGTTAATATTAAAATTTTAATCACACCAAAGACACTCAAAAATTATAAATGCAAACATAAATAATTTATGAAAATTCTATTTAAATGTAAATAAATAATTAATCATATCATATAGTGATTAGAAAGAAAGGGAAAAAATCAAAATAAATAAATAAATTGAATTGAATTAAAATATGATAAATTTTTGAAGTCGTAAATAATTCAATTTCAACATTATGCGTCGTTTGGAAATGGCATTAATTTTTTGCAGAGATATTTTCTCTCTCACTCTGGTCTAATTCACCCTCAAAATGACTCACCCTATTTTCACTTCGTTCTCCGTTATATATATATCAGTCTAATTCATCTCCCTTCATTATTTATTAATGGAGGGAGAAAAAAGTTTTTTTCTTTGATAGTCTTCGGAGAGGGTGGTTTTGGAGTGAAATGGCACCCTCGAAAGGATGGGATATATATTTATTATTCATTTAAATCAAACTCTCAAGAAAAAAATTTTAGTTGATTAATTTTTAAAGTTTTTTTTTCAAACGAAATAAAAAATTAATTTTAAAGTTTCGATCATAAATAATTCATCTTTTTTATTTTATTTCATTTTTTTGTGTTTTTTTTATTCTTTTGGTTTCATGGAATCAATTGAAAGTCTAAATGGATCCAATTTCCTTTCACTTACATAACGAATAATTTTATTTGACTAAATGTATGAATATTTAGAAGGAACTTTTTAAATTGTATTTATAGTACAAGCAAATATTTTAAGTAATAAATTATAATTTTGCATCTAAATGGCAATCTTTTTGTAAAGAAACTTTATAAGTAAATTGAAAATAAATATATACCACTGGCGGTTAGTGACTATTTAACCAGGGGATGCTGTCCAAAAAACCCTTCATTTTTTGAAATTTCATTTTAATTTTCGCTTTTTTTTGCAAATTTCATAGAATACGGCATCATTTTTGTTATTTTTCAAATTCAACATTAGATTTTGAAAAAATACATTTTGGGACCTTTGCCCCAAACGGATACTACTTTGTGTGATTGAGGAGGGTAGGAGGTCAGGAATTATTTCTTGTGACTTAAACTCCACCGTCTCTGAGATGGAAATCGATCATCTTTCACAATGAATCAGCTTCTCCTATAAGAAAATCTTAAATTTCTCCTAATTTCATTGCTATAAGCAAGCTATGAGTTGATTATAGCCCTCTTAGTTATTTTTGATCTTATATAATCAGAGTTCTTAGAAATGGATTAGTCCAGAGATTCCCGAATCATCTTTATTTATTCATTTTTTGTATTATTTCTATTTTAATAGTTTCTCAGGGAGAACAATTTTTATTCGACTAAAACGAGTCAGGACTTGTCTTTTACATGCTTGAACTGGAAGATATACCAGTCAGGGAGTTCAAACCTTCTATCCCTGCCCTTTTCGGGAAAAAAATTAATTTTAATTGCCCCTTGAAACTATGCAACAATTTTATTTTATTTCAAGAACCAATACAATACAATACATACTTTTCATAACAAAATATGTTTTTTATAGAAATATTTGAAATAACGGATAATAATATGAAAATTTAAAGATCCTCCTGAAATTTTGAAGTCGACCTTATATATTTATGAAAATACTCTAAATACATACTTAAATGAGATTTTAGTGATTCGCCGCATCCATATATATATATATAATCTTAAAGAATATTTAAACTAATGAATGCAGGCGGCTGTGGGTCAGTGGTTAGAGTGTGGTGCCGCTGGCCTGAAATTGCCTGGTTCGAGACTGAGTCTCGAAAGATCAGATATTTACAGTCGCCTCCACTTGGAAAGCAATGACAGCCTACCAAGAGTATAATTGCCCAGTAACCTCACCAAACTAGCCGTTCGGAACCGGTGTTAAAAAGTAGGTCCCGTATATCTGTGCAAAAACAGCTAAACACACTCAACACAGATATATGTGGAGAGAAGCCGAAACGTCAGAGAGACCTGATATGGCACTTAAAGAAGAAGCTAATGAATAAAATTATATATAGTAAAATATAAGAAGAAACAAATAAGTCAAAACAAAAGCCAGACTCATTCTTTCACTTGATCGACATGGATCAATAACTCTTGACAATTACGTGTAGTAAGGTTCTGTCCAAACGTCTGCAAGATATTAATAACATCGACACTGACATACTATACATACCTACAAGCAAAAAATATATCACCCAAAACAAAAACTAAACATATACAAAGGTAAAAAAAAGTATTTCCAAGATAATTTCATTAAAGAGAACTATATGTTTAAAAAATAGCTTCATAGCCATCTAATTACTTAATTACAGAGGTGGCTAGAGAATCATAGGTGGCTAATGGTTGCTTTTCATCCGTGAGAGAACTCAATTTATTCCAAGTCATGTTAGCAATTTCCATCTCAGGCTTTAAATTAAAGACCACTCAACCTTATATTTATATAATTTATTTATACGTAAATACTATTTTTTCCAGCTCTAAAGCTGACTTTAAACCAAAAAATATGGTAATAACAATTATGAATGATAGAAAATGCTTTTTAAAGCTCCAATTTGGCTTTAAATAAAACACTTATTCACCCTTAAAGACCCTTGAAATGTTTAAAGCCATGCTAGTATTTTTTTTAAGTTATTAAATTTTGAGCGCCAGTTTAGTTTCTTTTTAGATTTTATCATCTTTTTAAAGAAAATTAAACGAAGTTATTCTCTGGTTGATTGAAGTAAAGATATATATAATGAATGTAAATCTATATATATAATTTATTTGTTAGAGACTATAGTTTCAAAGGCTTGGCATTCATCTTCAGTCTTTTTAATTAGAAATACTTTATCAATTATTTCTCATGGGTTCAATCCTTTGAAACTCTACAAATAAACATATGTATCTAGTTACAGTTATATATAATGGACAACAAACAAATTATATACATATATATGTATATTTTTATTTAAATCAAACAGAGGACAATCCCATTAATTTCTCTTTATGCATCAACAAATCTGCTACCTTCGGTGAAACAAAATTTTTTCAATTAAAACGATTTTGATTTTGTATATTTATGATATAATTTTTTGATTAATTTTTGATTTCCAATAAATTTTTGGGTTATTTAAAGGTATTTGATATTGCAATTATGTTTTTAAAATTTTTAAAATTTTGAATTTTATATTTTAAAAACCTATTTGCCCAGCTCTGATTATGCTAGCTTCTTTCTTTGGAACCCCATTACAATCTAATAATATTTATTTTTACAAACCAATTCCAAACCGATGCTCACTGTGAATAGTTTAGATATGGATCATGTATTTCTAGAGCAATATTTGCTTTCGTTCAAGCCCATATAATTTTTTATTATTTTATACCTTGTCCACTTTAACCATTTATGCAAACCTATATTTTATTTCTTATCCATTCATTTATTTTATATTATAGAATTTATCTCCAAAGCCTGCTCTAAAAATAAAATACCAGGTATAATTCTCCTCTCTCTGTCTCGCTATCTCCAAAGCTAACACTGGCAAGTTTATTTACATAAATTTGTTCTGATACTACTCTAGTATATTTATATTGGAATGAATCTTTTATTCATAGAATTTTGTCATATTAAAGCCAAAGATATCAGTCTATTTTTATTTTATTGAGATTCATTCAAAAAACATGGAAAAATTAATTTTTATTCTGATCTCTACAACAGTAAAACTGTATACTAAAGAATCCCAGAATCTTGTATACTAAAGATTGAATGTAAAATGGTAGAAAAAATGTCATAATTTTTTCAATTTTAATAATCTTTCAAGACTCGGCACTCTTACCTTTTGAGCCGTCCTGTTAATATACATATGTTATGCATATTAAATTACACATATTAGGGTTGTCCTTATTTTGGGCATTTTCGAATTTTTACGCTGACAAGGGCTCATTTGGTTCGAAATAAATAAAAAAAAAATATCCCCACATTTCAAGTCTCTATCTTAATTACAACCTGTGCCCCCAGCGATGTAATTTTCTCATTTAAATAACATGGGTTTTTGCTATTGAATGATCATTTTTTTATTCCGTCCAAAGTAATGGTTCAAAAAATTTGAAACTCTGTAGTCTTTATCCTTATAATACTAACTATCCCTCAGAATTTTTACAGATTTTTAGTTATTATAATTTTGGAACCCAAAATAAGGACTAATCTAATACATAATATATAATTATAGACCGGATTCCTATGTAATTGCATATTTTGATTGCAGACACATACGATCCAGGAGATCAATTATCTATCCGAATCATGCATCTAGGTTACTGAGGGTTAAATTTTATACTGCATATTTTTGCATATTTGAGTAATATGGCATAAAATTGCATATTTGAAGAATATTGCATAAAATTGCATATTTGAAGGATTTTTTGTCAAACATTACCTATTTCGTGCCAAATACAGATTTTCTAAAAGTAACTTTCGGAGAAAGAATTAAAAAAAGAAATAAAACAATAGGACACTTGTAAACATAAATTATTTATAATTACAATCAAATTTTAATTATATTTGAGATTATTTGTTAATTATTTATTTATTTTAATGGGCTTCGGGAACTATAGCCCATTTTGGACATTGAGTGATCATGTGTGTGTGTTAAAGTGTGTAAATTAGTGCAAGGATCAGATTATTATAGCCGGTCAAATATTTGCATTATTTTATTAGTTTATTAATTTGTACGTCAATAAGAAAATGTTGTCAAACATCGTCGGTTTAGAGTGTAAACCTGCTAACTCCATTTTTATCATATATGACATAATAATTTCGTTCGAAAGAAAAAGAGATGCAGCATCGCCCAAGTAAAACTGATACATAAAATTACAATCATAATTTGTAGAAAAAAAATGTGAAAAATAGTTTTTGCCATAGCAACAATAATAAATTTTGTTTGTTTTTTCTCTGTTCTGTAAAATTTCCTTGTTGTGAGTTAGCAGGTTTACGCTCTAAGGCGACGATATGGAAAAAAAATAAAACTAATACAATACAATCTGCCTGTTAAATAAAACTACCCACCCGTATTTTTTCGTTCACATTTTTTAAACAATTATGTTTATTATGCTTATTTTATTCAAGTGTACCTATTATTTCTTTGAAATTAAATATTTTTTAATAATATTATATTAAATATAACGAGAATTTTGTGCAATATTTTACACAATAAAAGTAGATATTTGACACTTGGAGTCTATAGCTTACTTTATCATTTTATTCCTCTCATAGCACTCGTTCAAATATATAGTCATTTAGTCTTCAATTATTATTTTTTAGTGCATAAAAAATTCATTTTGCCATCTTTTACTGCATGTATTTGCATTTTTCAGCCTTTTTAGCTGCATATTATATGGCATATTTTGGCATTTTTTACTGCATAAAAATCCGGTCTCTAAATATATGTACCGTATATGCAGGGCCTTTAAGAGGGGCGGACAAGATGGGTAACTGCCCCGGACCTCTCAAATCTAGAGGCCTCATAATGACTGAACTTGTTAATGTTGAAGCGTGCAAAGATTCTGTGAAATAAATAAATGTTATAATGTATTAAATATAAGATAAATTTTTTATTTTCTTGTCCAGAGTTTTATTTTGAATTTTGAAGGCACTCAAAAATATTAGTTGTCACGGGCTTCGCATTTTTTCTTAACGGCCCCGTGAATATGTATATATGCATTAAGCAGAAGACAACTTCATTTTCTCCATTTGGATATTGGGGGAAAAAAAATAATGTATGGGCCTGAGAGGACCCAGCTGGTGTTTAAATTTGCAGGGTTTGTGTGAATTACAGGATTAAGTATTTACTCTGTTAAAATAAATTGGGAAACATTTTGAAAGGTTTCTAGTTGAAACCAAAAAATATACAGATAGAATGAATTAAATTTCCTATTTCGAAATATTTTAGCAAATGTTAATTCCCTTAGGGGTTATTAATTAAAATAGAGTATCGTGTTTATACTAGGTCAGGTCATGATTAATTCTAACAAAACATCAATCAAGACTTAAAAACAGCACCATCTATGAGCAACAAAACCTCGGAGTATTTATAAGAGACATTAATTTCCACAACGAAATGAAGTCTCAAGCATGTCCAACAAATTGATCCTAAGGGACTCCGACGCCGACATGAGATTGGTGGTTGAGGAAATTAAAAGCTTTAGCCCTAGATATACGAGCAGTCCTTCGAAACTACTCGAACGCAATAGAACAGAAATTACTAGACAATGACAGGAACTGAAGACTGGGTCTTAAAAGATAATAAACGGTGTGCAAGCTACACGAATTCCGCTTAACCCGTCTTTATAGCTAGCGAACCCGAAAACTATTAACAGGCACGGCCAAGCTAATATAGGTCACGTCTTTTAAACGAAAATGTCAAAAATTAGAAGAAAAGTTGTAAAGGATGTAATTTTTGACTTTTTCGTTTAAAAATTTTTGAAAATAAATACACGAAATGAGGCGGAAGGTCAAAAATGAAGATTCTAGACCTTTGAACCAAACTCATCCAACATCAGTAAACTCTAGTTCCCATAAAGGTATTCAGCAAAACACGTTTTAACTAGTAAGAACACGCTTTCTTACTAAAAAACGAGTTTTTTACTGCAACATATACATTCCAACACAGAAGCTGGCGAAGTGGAATTGAAAGAAAATTAAACTCTGGAAGAAAATTCATTACAATCTTTTAAATTTTAAGAATAATAAGGGCTATGCCGAGTGTCTATTTTATTTTTGTTAAATATAAGAAATTTTAATTTGATAGATTTTACCCTACTAATATTAAAGTAAAATTATAATTTCAAAAGATTGCAACAAATTCAAAGAGTTTCTCTGGAAATATTTAGAAAAAGAAGAGCTAAAAACTCAAAAATTGGACAAATGGTTTCATTCCAAGATATCAAGATTTCTCAGAAACTACTGGGGGTAATATCTTGAAATTTAGTATCAAAGTTAGTTTTAAGACGTGAAATCTTTATAGGACCTGACGAAAATCTGATTTTTAAAGTTATTCCCCGTTCCACCCTTTTGAAATGTAAATAAAAAAAAAACTTTGTAAGCATTCGCTTCTTAGCCTAAGCTTCTTAGTAAATTTCAAGTTATTAGTTTGAACAGTTCAGTAGTCGAATAGTAGAAATTGTGATATTTTAAAATAGTGTTTTTTTAATTTTCGAGTTTTGAGATCTGTTCTATGTTTTTCATTATATTACCAGAAGAACTTATCCATAAATTTTAAGTAGTTTTTAATTCTGAACATCTTTTGTAACTACACTTTTATTCAAAAATTAATTGGAAAAAATCCCCTAGTAGCACAATGTTTCAAGCTAGTAACTATATAGTTTGAAACATTGTGCTACTAGGGTCTATAGACAAATGAAAATTGAAATTAAGAATCACATCAACCAAAAATAAAATAATAATAATAATAATAATATAAGTCTCTATTGAGAAGACCAAAATGAGAATTCATATTTAGTTGTTTTATATTGAGAATGAGGATGATTTTTTTGATGAGGGAAATTTTTTCAAGCTGAGCATTTATATGTCTGAAGGATTTTCGTCTCTAGAGTAAAGCCAACTTTACCCGAAAGGCAAGTTTGGCATACTGTTTCGACTTCTGAGAAGGCTAACTCTCCCACATTTGAAACAAATATATCCACTTTGATACATAAAGAGAAACAAAGAGGTTGTCCTCTGTTTGATGTAAATAAACATACAGACATATATATCAATGTATATATATGTTGATTCTTAAAGAGAAACAAAGAGGTTGTCCTCTTCTTGATTCAAATAAACATACACACATATATATCAAATATATATATATATATATATATATATATATATTATTTATTTGTTTGAGACTATATTTTCTACGGCTACGGCATCAGTCTATTTTAATTATAATCCACTTAGACACTAACTGGCTAAGAAAGAACAAAAAATTTTCAATATCCACGCGATACTGACCCCATGAAAAATAATATTTATAACTAAAAAAGACTAATAATGAAGGCCAAGCCTTCGAAACTATAGTCTCAAACAAATAAATAATATATATACATATATATTTGATATATATGTATGTATGTTTATTTGAATCAAGAAGAGGACAACCTCTTTGTTTCTCTTTAAGAATCAACAACTCTGCTACTCTCGACAAAATAAAAACTTTTCAATTTTTCAATTATATCCACTTTGATCGAAAATTAGAATTAATTTTTTTTTAATTTTATAATCAATAACGTGGCGATTGACCCTCCGTAAGATATTAGAAAATTCCATCTATTTTTATAAAATTCAAAGATTCTAAAACACATTATGTTAGTAGGTACTAATTAAATAAAATATATTATGAAAAAAGTTTGGATGATGAGCACAAGATAATGAAAAGAACAATTTCCAAATAATATGATTTATTGGAAAATTACTTTCCACTTTTTAAAAACTGACGTTTCTAAAGATCTTTCCACTTTTACTTCAGAACTTAAAAATGTGAATTATTAAAGCATGTAACCACTGGCTTCTTTTCTCATCTATCAGTCTGTATTATAGTTATCATTTGCAATTACTCCAAAAGAATTAATATAAATGAATTTACATATTGTTAATTAATTTTGATATTCGAGAGATCTAAAAGTCACATCACTTTATCCCTAGGATAGATATTTATATGATTTTGAAGGTGTGGGTCATTCTATGGAAATGTACCTAATATAATGTAAATTTAGAAATGCAGTGAAATTGATTAAATCAGGTACACATTAGAATATAATTATAGTAAATTCACTCCATTGTATTAAATAATTGTTGGTTTCAATTTGCATATCATCTAAATATGAATGAAGTGTTTATATATATTACTAATAAATAGGCTTGACAAAAGGAGTTTACTGTAATTAGTGTGAGAAACCTAATATTAATAATAATAGTGTGTAGATTGATACAAAGGAGGTCAAGACGAGGCGAAACGAAGGGGTGGTTTAACTAGGGTAGAATGATAATATACAAGGAGGTCCTGTCAAGGGAAACATAACACCTGTTATTATTAATTATATAAATTGATATCAATTTGTGCAGCTAATTTTACAAATTATTATATTACAATTTACATTAACGTTTATATATTTTATTGATTTTCATATTAACTAGGAATTATTTACAATATTGTAGATAATGGATGTCGTGTTTAAAGATTTTCGATTCGAATCGAATTTCCCCTAAGTAATTTCATCGCTAACATTAAAATTAAAAGATGCCTCAACAGGTTGATCTTGTGCATCAACGATATCAATGATAATTATTATAATAAATATTCGGCTGTGAATCTGTGATATGCCATATCATGAGATTTTATTTTAAAATAAACCTACATCAATACATTTTAAATAATTTCAATTATTTATTAAATTCTAAAAATGAAACACTTTTTTAATGAAAATTTTTTGTAATTATTTCGAATATCTACATAATTATAAGATTATTTTTAAAAAGTTTTGTAATTAAATTTTTGGTGAAAATTTACGGTATACACAGATGTAGTAATTTGTTAAAATGTTGGCAAAGCTAGAAAGTTAAAACTTGGTTCAGAGCCGCAGTTTATTAATACAAATTTATGAGTAAAATTTCAGCTCATTAGCTCTAAATGTTCCATTTCTCCTTCCTAAAACAATATTTTTGATTTTCTCCATTTTTCAATAGAAAATTATCCAGTTAAAAGCAATTAATAAATTTTTTTGTTTTAAAAATACAATCTTTTTGGTACTAGAACAGACTTTCTTCGACTTTCCGTTCATTAGTTAATGTTATTATATTAATCCGACAGAAAAAATCATGCTTAAAAACCACTTTTCTCTACGATAAGCTTAAAATGAAATGAGAAGAAAAAGTGAAAACTGACTCAAGACTAGGTACTCTATTTCATATCTATATTATGACTTGGTAAAACAAAATAAATGATAAATGCTGTTTTCTGCATTTTTAAACCTGAAGTTTATAAGCTAGAGAGTCCAAAATCCAACCTGTTCTCTGCATTGAAAATACAATCATTTTAGCTCAAGAGCAAACTTTCTATAACTTTCCATTCATGAGTTATCGTGGAAATCGGAATCCAGACAGAACCATAGCCAAAGAAAGACTTAAATGAAGTCTGCCTCCCGGGCTTACCGTAAAATTCAAGTAAATTTAAGTAAATTTAAAGTTTCGGTCCGTTTTGCAAACAGGCAAAGATTGTAACAAAGTAATTTGTGTTTTGTGTGTGTATTTTCATTTAACTAACATGATATTAAATTATAGATGAGATATCTTAGATTAGCAATTTTCAATTCTATTTTAGATTCCCAAGTAAACTAATTAAGATTTAATCTTACCTATATAATTACAAAAAAATTCATAAATCATCGATTATAATATTATATTTACCATATTTTGTTATTTTTTATTACATTTTTATTTCAAATTTTGACCTAATGCAATAATATCGTGTGTTTTCCATTTTATCTATTGATGCATCTCTTGTTGCTATTGTAGAGTTGTTTGTCACTTTATTGTTCTTTTTATTTTTTGTTTTTATCAAAAAAAAAAATCTCTTTGCATCTTTCATCCAATCCTAAGCCGCTATATCTATCTCTTTTATATTCAACACCTTTCACTCGAATTCTTTATCTCTTGTTTCTTTTTCTTTTTTTTTTAGTATAAAAAAAACTCAATGTATAAAAACTCTTCTCACTGATCATCGTTTTTTCCCGCCTGTTTCCCCCTTTTTTCTTTTTTGGGGGGGGGGATTTTATATTTTTCTTGCAAAATGTGCATAAATTTCATTGAAAAAATCTTTTTTGTTCGATATTTTCCAACAACCAATCGCTTATAAATTTATTAGATTTATATGAATCCATTTTAATTAATTGAACTTTCTTTATGTATCATAAAATATTACGATTCCTCTAAAAGATGTTCTTCTATCATACTCCCTTCTAGTGATAGCGACAATCTATGGGTGGAAATCATGTTCAAGTGGAGAGCGAAAAGTGAACAAAGCGACAAAAACAAACTTGATACGCTTGGTGCCATCTACGTCCTAATTTTATAAACAAAATGGTCCTAGGATCTAAGCGAGATTATTCCAGATTGGCAAGAGATTGAATGCTTGGAGGCTTCTCTACGCGGACGCGAAACATATTCAAACTGGCCACAAAAAGAAATTTCGGCCAAGGGGGTTTCATTTCACAGGCCACCTTGAGGGCCCACGATTTTGTAAAAATTTATTACCTATTGTGGAATAGAATGGTTTTGACTAAATAAAAAGCTCTCAAGGGTTGTTTTGATTATATATTCAATAGTTGCGAAAAATGTTTTGCAATAGTATAGCCTCAAAATGTGTATAAAATAATTTCAAAATATTCACTAAAATAGTACCTATAGCCAACAAAAGTTTTAAAAATAAAATAACGTCAACATACTTTTAAAATTAATTCTAGGTATTAATTTAATCAAATTCTCTCGTTACTGGTTAATTCACTGAACATTTTTCATTTTTCCCTCAATTTTAAAAATGTATGAAACGTGTGTATTGCCTTGAAAAGGGTTAAACTTTTCCTCCGCTCTTCAATAACCCAGAATCTGTGTTCTGCCGGGCCTCCTCAAGAACCTCTCATCGGGTTTGCATTCTAAACAGAGGCAAATCTGCCTCTTGTATAAGGTCAAAAGTTGAGTAGATATGAAAAAGCAGTTTTTGCTACAGAAGTAATGTGGTCATTCCAAGAAAGGTCAGATTCCTGGTGACACCTAGAATTGATAATTTGTAACAAAATTCCAATGAGTAAGTTAAAGTAAATGCGTCGAATGTTTCTATAGACGCGCACTATATTTGACAACATTGTGTCTTGCCAGCTTTAATAACGTTAACCAAGTTAGAAATTCCAAATTTCAAGTCTCTATCAATCTAAAATAATAGAAGAAGCAATGACTACATGATTATTTCGCAAAGATTAAGGATTATGACAGGGTATTGAACCAAATTTTACACATTTACTCATCAGGATCCTGTGAAACTGGTGTATAGATATATCAACTAACCAAAATATAAGTAATATAAATTTTAAAGATTGCCCGATTCCACCAACAAAAATTAATTTAAGGCAACAGTACTCTTTAAATAGCCTAAAACCAACTTTTAATGTATATTGTATTTCTAAAATGGCACTGAAGGTAAAAGAACCGATTAACCTTACTTACTATTAAATAAGTCTAAACGATGGTTTTATTTTTGGTAAACATTATGTTTATTGGTTCCTTATGTACCTATATATTAAGCATAAAATACAAAATTCTATTTACATATTATTTGAGTAAGTATAATTTTTTAAATAAAATTTCATTTAAAAGTTGTTTTTGGACTAATACAAGTGCTGCCTTAGTTTAAGTTTAGTGGCTGTAATCAAGCTTCAAACGTATAAAATAAAAATATTTTTTTTTAACAGGCTTATACTTATTCATTTCAAAATGGACTAAAAAGCAGAAAACACATTTTTAATTAGTCCTCTAAAAATTTCCCTACTCACAGGCCTAAAAATTAAAGTAATTAATTAACTCATTATTTTTTTTATGAAAATAGTTTTAATCGTATTTGAGATATTTTTAAATTTTAAGCAAATAAAAAAAGTTTTTTTCAGGCACGATCCAAATATACCCCAAGGCAAAGTGAAAATCAATATTTCATTTTTGAATTATAAATGATACCCTAAAACAAATATGAAAGAATGTCACACCAGAAATTACAAATTAAAGAATGATTGACAATGCAAATAATAATTAAAAAAATTTAAATTCTAACTCGGTCATTACATAAATTGGTATATGGTAAATATTAATTTAAAGTCCTTATCAATCTGAGATAATTGAAAAATAATATGAGGACAACAATACAACAAGCTTATTGATTTCTTATCTTATTGCATGTTTTTTTTTCGGGACAGTATTTAACACGAACACACGGTCACGCAGACCAGATGAGACCAAAAGTTTCCACTTTAAAATAAAAAAGAACAATTTAAGGAGTATGTGTTTTTGCTTTATTTTCAAATCTTTCAAACTTTTTCTAACTTGAATTGTATCTATAGCACTTACAAATGGTTTCAAACAATCAGACTCACTACTTTCCTTAAAGTACTTTCATGTATGTTTACCGATTTTTATATGAAAGGGTAGCAAGACACTATGGCTTTGTTGACTACTGAGCCTTAAAGTAAATAAGCCGACTAAGTACTAATCGGACACGTAAAACAAGTATTCAGTCCTTATATCCAAAATACGTGAGACATCAAATTTGTTCTTATTTATCGTGGATAAGGAGAGAATGAACAATTTGAACATATTATTTGTAGAATTGTTCATTAATTTTATGTCGAGTGGATTGGAAATCCATTAGGTAGGTACAAATATTGTGTGAAAAAATTGGTAATTTAACGCTCTCCTAAACTTTTAAAGTATATGTATTAAATTAAAAAAAAATCAGCTTAATTCTACTTGTAAAACAAGATTTTTATATGAAGAATATCTCACACCCTATGATTAAAAAATAGATTTTATTTTCGAGCCCCCCAAAAAAGTCGAACGTCTCAAAAATGATCAGTAGTAAAAAATTTCAATGCGAATCAGGTAAAATAAATGCATATAACTTCTAAATTTCAAGTTTATAGTATATGTTATTTAGCTTACGGCCTACTAATAGTTTCCTGTTTTTTGTTTTGATTTTTAGTCGAAACCCTAAAAACTATAGTGAATATTTTTCGAAATTCGGTACACTTATTTTTGGAATAAAGTGTAGTTTATTAATGAAATCTTGAGTACCGAATTCAAGCTAATTAAATATACAACATATCACTAACCCTTGGAGTGTTTTTCTATTTTTCTGCATTTTTCATGTTTTGAATTTAAAAATTCCGAAATCAAGTCGATATTCAAATAGACAAACAATCCCAAATAACGTACAGACAGAAAAAACATTGTTGAAAGTGATATTCATACTCGTTTGAGACGTCTAAGCACGAATAACTTGGTAAAGTAAAAATTAAAAGAACTTATTAATATTCTAGTTATAGTTCTTCTCATAAAAAGGAATTGAGTAAATACAAATATTGGTTTCTTTTATTTTGTGGATACAAGTTAATTGCCTCAAGTAATTCGAGAACTTGTAACTAGTTACTTCATAACCCTGATTGTACATATCCATTGTTGATAATTGTTGTATGAGAGTCGTATTTAAAAATTTGATAAGTATAATAAATATATTATACTTTTATTGATTGATTTATAATGTATACATAACAGAAAATTTTTTACAAAACAAACTTCCAACGCTTATTAAGCTCAAAACGTTTCGGGAAAATTGAAAATGTATTCTTAAAAAAAAAAAAAAAATTTTTTTTTCCATCCTCTTGGCCTCGGGAACTAGTGCCCATTTAGCCAAAAATTAAATATAATGAATATAAGTCACCACTCTAGGGTTGCTAGTTATTATCTGTTAGTTTCTAGTTATTCATTACATAAAGAAACTTTTTTGATTTTATTTACAATTGAAATTCCATTGGCAAAAGGAGAAATTCTCCCGAAAATTTTGGAGTTTAATAAACGTTTTTTAAAAGATTTATATTTATTGTATAATAAATATAATTATAGATAAATTTGAAAGTTTATACTAGAATTAAGGATATGTTTTTTGGGTGATTTTTTTATTTTTTCAACCAAAGTTTCGTCGACTTTGCCGACTTCTTTATGAAAAAAATTGTTTATGTGAATGTGCCGAATTTTTTTTTGAAGTTTTAAGTTTCTGATTGTTCTTAACGGAGATAAAGAAAAATGTATTTTAGAACAATGTATGATGTAACTATTTGAAGCCCTGAAGAAGTCGGCAAAGTCGACGAAACGTTGGTTTAAAAATAAAAAAAATCACACAAAAAAAACTTGTCCTTAATTCCTATTATAAACTATCGAATTAATCCACATTATGGTCGGAAATGATAATAATAAATATAGATAAAGAAAAAATCTCATTTTTAATCAATCCTAGATTCACAAAAATAATATTCAGAACAGTGAGTTTTCGTTTTAAGGTAGTTGTTCCGCCAAATGCGTTTTCTTAGGATTTATTTGAAATTTAGACAGATTATTATTTAAATATTTCTGCATCGATTGGTGGCAAAACAGAAATTTATGAACAATATAGTTCTGATGAGATATTAAATTTCAAATATCGAGTTTTTCAGGCTCTTTAACATTGCACTATACGGAATATCGGAAAATTTACATACATATTTAATTATAATTAAGAAACCCTTCTTACCATTTTTATAAAAAACTAAACCAATATTAAACAATAACCAATACATATTTTAAGACAATTTTGATTCACAGTTACAACACAGTTTCTGAGATAATAAGGAATAAATAATGAAAAATGTATATAAAAAAATTTAGACTAAAAACAATTTGGCAACAGCGCATTTATTTAGCCAGCAAAAGATGTATAAAGCGCGCATGATGTATATTTTTTGAAAATTATAATTTTCACAAGGTGTAACGAAGGCGTTGATTACTTTTGTTAAAAAATAACAAAACGAATTTTATAGAAATAAATCAACCTTTAAAATGTATTTTATCTGTCATTTTAATATAAAAATATTCAATCTCTTACAATGGTGCCAAATTTGTCAAAAGAGCACGGGATTGGCTAGAATTGGTACATAAACAACAAAAAGTATTGGGCTTCTGAACTATGATTCTTTATTGTCTGTTCTATATACTCTAGCATTAACTTTTTGCTAGTGTTGTCGCGAAACAACTACCTTAAGCTGGAGGGGAGATGGGGCATTAAAGAGTTTATGACGGACTGAGCTAGACCATTACTAAAAAATGCAATCAGAATGAAATTGGCCACCGAGTTTGCCCATTGAAATAGTACCTACTAGCTACTATCTAGGATCAAAGTTCATTGCAATTCAACCAATTCATGAAAGAGGATCCTAAATATTAAAATTAATTTTCATATTGAATAACGTTAATTTGTGTTTTCGAAATTTCAAATGAATTGATGTATGTATAGGAAATAGCATAAAATATCTCTTCATCCTTTTTGTCTTCCCCTATTCCTCTCCTCTTTTGCCAAAGGGCGGGGTTGTCTGGTTTTCATTACACACGTAAATTACACTTTGAATTTTGACACGGTGGTTTTCGGATGTTTTCAGTCGGAGAACAAACGGAAAAGCAATCATCGCTGGCTGGTGGCTACTCATTATAAATGAAATGAAACGATCACTCATTTCAATTTAATATCTTCATTTGCCATGGCAATTTGCAGTTTTTTTTTATTATAAATATATCCTTTTAAAAACAAACGTTATTGACAATGACGCGGTTGCATTAATATTTTGTAATAAGCGACGAATTCAATACGATGAGTGAGAGTGCGTGTAAAAAATTTAATTTTTATTTATTTTTAATTGTTTAATTTAAAACAGCATTGAATAAGTATTTTTTATTATTTTTTTCTGAAAAATAAAGAAGTCGAAAAATAAAGGAAAATTGATTCAAGAAAATCAGAAACAATTACTATGACTTCAAAGATCAGTTCAAACAATTGAAAATGCATGTAAGGATTTTTCAAATTCGTAAAAAAAGACTTCTTCTTCTTTAAGTTCCATATCAGGTCTCCCTGACGTTTTGGCTCCTCTCCACATATTCATCTACTGAGTGTGTTTAGCTGTTTTTACACAGATATACGGGACCTACTTTTTAGCGCCGGTTCCGTTTGGAGAGGTTACTAGGCAATTATACTCTTGGTAGGCTGCTATTGCTTTCCAAGAGGAGGCGACTGCAAATATCTGCCGAGACTCGGTCTCGAACCAGCGTATTTCAGGCTAGCGGCCCGACACTCTAACCACTGACCCACAGTCCCCTCTAATAATAATAAAAAAGACTAAAACTATAAATTCATTAGATTTGAAGATGGAAAACCCGTTAAATTTTACATTATTTAGATATAGATATTTTTCCCCCCTTTAATTTTTAAATAACATTTTCTAAATATTTATTATTTATCATAGGAATTCGGATGGGGAGCTTTTGGTTCGAAGTTGAAATTTAAAAAATGTAATTTTTATATAAGTATAGATACTAACTTTTGTATATTTTTATAAAAAAATTTCTGTTTAATAAAATATTATTTATTTATTATTATACATGTTAAAAAACTTCGGTCAAAATCTCAGAGTAATATAATTTATTTTATTTTGTTTTACGCCGACGTTTCGGTTCCTCAACGTTATCTTTCTTCAGGGCCTACCGAGAGGTGAACAGCGACCTAATATAGTGTACACCTATATCCACTTCCACTTTCATTTCCAAGTAGAAGACAATAGATGAAGGGGCATTATCTAATGAATTCCAAAATGGGCCTACCTATTCATTTTTCCAGGAAAGGTGGCGTCAAATATTAGTAAACACATAACAGAAAATAATAATTAAAAAAAAAACACACACACACACACACATCAATGTGTCTCCAAATCAATGAGTATGTAAATACAAAGGCTAGAAAACAAATATTAAAAATTTCAACGTATTTTCGTCATATTATAATTCGAATTTATTCACAACATTACAAGGCATTCCCACTCTAATTCTACAAGATAGCAGTATAGTAATGAACTTCTTGTATACTTTCGCACCAATGCCACCTCGCTATATACACACTCAACATATGCAGACATTTAAATATATTTACTGTGAATGATTTAAGCCAAAGAGAAAAAAAATAACATCAAATAAACAAATAAAGATAGAAATATAATTTTACAGGATATAATTAAGGATCTGAAACATCAGCGAAAGGCTAAATAAATTATTAAAGGCCGCATTTTTATTGAATAACTACATTATAAAGAATATTAGAATATTATAAATGTATATTTTTCAATGGGAAAAATGCTATAAAAACTAAATAAAATTAAAATTAAAATTTAGCACTTTGCTCAGAGGAAAATAGTTATCTAATTTAATCTAATTTTCTATACATATAAATAAAGATAAAATAACAAGAGAGGTAGACAGGAAAAATAAAAATTCAATTTTCTATTGTAAACGCCAACGTTTGATTATATATTTAATCTTTTTCCGTGTTTTTTGAACAGATAATTTGTTCTAATTGCGAATATCCATAGAAATAGAATAGCATTAAAATTAATTAATATATAAAATTACAAAAAAAAAAATGATTAAATTAAAAAAGTAAAGAACAAATTTGATTGACACGAGCGAGAACTAGTCGGAGTTCCCCCCATAGTTTAAATTGTTTTCCAAGTTAGATTGCTATAATTAACTGAGAGGTATTTATTTATAAAAAAATAATACCCAATACATTTAAATAGATGATCGAATAATTTCAAAATGTTTAATTTATTTTTTTACTTTATCCAATGCGAAGCTTGAGTTGTTTACCATAAAAAATTTAGTCTATTTGATTTTAAGTCGATTCTTCCACGCTTTTGGAGATTCGGGGAGAAGAAAAATAAATGGAATTGGAATAATTATCGGTAAAGAGGTTTTTTTATTTAATTAGTTTTTTCCTTTTATTAAAAACAAGGACTAAAAAATATGATCAAGGACAGTCGATAGTGGAGAAGTAATCTCGAAGTCGAAGCTCAAATACAATGTATATAAATAATTGGTTCTTCCACGTTTTCAGTAGAGGTTGCCATTAATAGTCAAAACATCAAAAATGGAATGCAATAAGGTTATTCCTCTTGAATTAGATAAGAATCGATTGTTATTTTTGATTTTAAGTCGATTCCTCCATGTCTTCAGCAAAGGTTGCCAATAATAATCGAAACGTCAAAAATCCAATGTAGAATTATTATTCCTCAAGTATTAGATGAGAATCGATCACTATTTTTGAATTTAAATCAACATTGTCTGCAAATAGCAAGTTACATCTGTTTAATAATAATGGAATAAACATATTTATATTTAAAATGACTTTGGTTAAAGTTTAGCAACGATCCGTTGCAGTTTATTTTTTACGCATACACCCCATATCAGTTGAATTAATATTCTTAAGAATTTTTATTCAGAAAGTATATTATATCTAACCAGTATAATTTTTTATGATTTGGATTCAAAAAGATCGTATGGGTTGTAAAAACAAATTGAGTCAATCATCGAGGGAAAAAAATAAAAGGGAAGATTTTGGGTTGAAATGAATTCTGAATAATTATATTTGGAAGGGCTCTAGATTAAAACTCTATTTAAAAAACTTGAGCGAATTCATTTAGGTCAGCTTTTTTGCATATTCTATGCTTATAAATCCACTGATCTGTGCTGAATTGGAAATGGCTAGGTTTGTAAAAGGACTACATTATTCTAGAAAAAATTCCTTATCACACGATAATAGAGAATACTAGCTGCAAGGCCCGCCTTCGGCGGCCCTCTTGCTAAACTGGCGTAGCCCCTGAAGCCCCACCCCCGCACCATGCACTCACGCCCGCCGCACCCTTGACCACCACCTCGTACCACCCTCGCATACCACACCCCGCCACGCCCCCTGGACACCCACCCTGTACTACACCCGCGCACATACACCCACTACGCCCCTGGAACTCCCGACCCCCCACTCTACCAACAACTGCACCCCACTCACCCCCGCACCCAGTTTTTGCATTTCTAGCTCTCTACTGGACCACAGATTATCTATACAAAATTTATTTGAGTTTGCTCCAACGCCAAGAATTTACATTCCCCCTCCCCCCTTTTTGGGTGTTTTTTTTTGGGGGGGGGGATTTTTTAAAGAAAATGTTGTCCGAAATCACATCCCTACAATTTTGCTCATAATAAATTTGCAGTAGAGTTAATAGTTTAGGAGTTATTTCATAATTTCCATTCTGTGCGCCCCTCAAACCCCGTTTTGGGGCCAAAATACCAAAATAGGTATAAAAGTAAGTTATAAGGCATCTGATCCAAATATAAAATTTCATAATAATCCCTTCAGTCGTGAGCAACTTTTCGCGGAACCCTCTGAAACACACAGACATACATCAGACAGGAATTTTGTTGAGGGTGTTTTCGTTCATAACTTTTCTTGAAACGTGTGCAACCAAAATTTGGAGTGATTTGGACCAATGTACAGACAAAAACCTTAATTTTATAAATGTATATAGAAAATTATATAATATATAGTACTAACTTAAACTTTTTTTAATTAAATAAGATTATTGTTATGTTTTACCCATAAAAATAGGAAATATTCTTTAAAAAATAAAACTTGATCTGACCAGCCAAAACTTCACATGAATATTATTATTGGTTGAACTCAAGGAAATCCAAAGTGTGCGGATGATGTTAAGGAACGCACCAAGAAGATGTAGCACCTATAAGACTTGACAATCGTCTACATTGCCAAAGAGAAGATGAGGATAAACTTGTTTGCGAAAGAAGTGGTTAGGCACTTCTCCATTTTGACATTGAAGGGGAGTTGGCGATTCGTGTTGTTAAGTGTAATCTTAGGAATGTCTAGGAAAACTAGGAACTTAGCAGAAGACATGGAAAAATTAATCAAATAGCATTTACTCAGAGTATAACATATGCTATGCTCATAATTCGACCTCTTTTTCTTTTTATATTTCCCACTCGCGATTTCCGTATCCTATTCTTCTCATTTTCATCTTCCCCTATCAAGCAACTAACCAACAACAAGCTCATCTTCACAGTTCTTAATGACTTTTGAAACAGAAAATACGACAAGCAGTTATCGTAAACAATGTACACACTAAAGGCGACACAATAGGCCTGAATGATGACGGGAACTAGAAGCAAATCCGCCTCCTTCGAAATCCGAATATGCAGTATCATAAAAATACATTGCGTCCGATTCATGGTGCTTAGTGGAGCATTGCCCTAAAGTGACCTCGGCTAAATATTACTACAGTGGGAATCTCTTTTTGAGATTTTACTTTAAATGAATACACGGCTTTGTATACCTACTTGCAAAGAACCTTATGTAATAGGTAAATAAATATTGTAAAAACGAAATTCTAAAGAGGTATCATTTTTTGCCAGTAAGTTTATGATTTTAGGTGAAATCTAATCAAGAATTAATTTCAAAGTAAAATAGTTCATTATCATCATAGATAAGACGCTCTCAGTCTTTTTATAAATGCAAGTCATCAAAAACTAAATTCGGAAAGTAAACAAAATTTTTTGTTTCTTTTACATTTTTAAAATATATTTATAGGAAATGAGTGAGATGATTAATGATTTTTAATATGATTGGCTCGAAGGGTTAGTCGGAAGGAGATTTGCCGGGCTTGGATGGGAGGTGATCTTCAGAGATGATAATCTCTATTGGCGGCCTTTGAGCCAGTTTAAAATGCTATTTAAAATAAGAATTCGCACTAGGCGGTTGAAACTATGCTTTTAACAAAATAACGGCACAAAGCCTGCATTTATTGCTTCTTCGTTACAGAACGTGTATACAAATTACTTCTTCGACACAAGCCGTTTCGTTCCAAATCGTTCCAAGGTGATCGCAATCACCCCGGAGAGCTGCTCATTCAATGAGTTTCAACAAGTGACAACTCACACATTACAACTGAATGATAACAACTGAATTCGCTTCGAGCAGCTGGCTTCTTTTATAACCTAATTAGCTCTAATTAGCAATTAAGCTGATTGGTTAATTCTTCCCGCGTTTTAAGTGACGTAAGCATAATTTTTCGCGCGCTCCATTCTTTATAAAAGGGGCGTGTCCCTGCTGCTCGCCTGTCATTTCATCGAAGGACTACGACGGGCAAACGTCTTTCTCAAGGCGAAAATGAATCCCTATTTTCAAAAGCACTTCA
Source organism: Forficula auricularia (assembly GCA_024734495.1). Lineage (NCBI taxonomy): Eukaryota > Metazoa > Arthropoda > Insecta > Dermaptera > Forficulidae > Forficula > Forficula auricularia. Next base: position 40,079,472 of record JALMQS010000099.1, on the reverse strand, counting down.
CAGCGAAAGAGCGGAGAATGAATTCCCACATATTTATCTTAAAATTCTAAAAAAAAATAAATAAAATAAAAAAATTGCAAACGAAGAAAATCATTTTATTTAGAATAAACTGATGTGACTACCATACACCCAGCTCCTCTCTTATATTTAATATTTAATAATTAATAATAGATCCTGGTAATTACGAGATTATTTTATTAGAAATATCACCTTTGATTTTTGGTTGAAAATATTTTTGACCTACCAGCCCCACCTTTTGGGTCATTATCAATTTCACATAGTGAAGCATTTTCATAAGGTCCGAAATTTCGTTTTCCATTAAAGAGTCTAAGACTTATATTGATAGTTCTATTTTTTTGAATCCCTCAATTTTGGACCCTGTAAATAACTCTTTTTTTATTATAGGTTAATTTTATGGTATATTTTATTTTCTTGTTTTTCTTTTGTTTTTTTTGTTTTTTTTTAGTTTGAAATAATTTTAATATTTTAACCTCCCCCCCTCTCTATTTAAACCATAATCTAATCAGCTCTTAATCTTAATGCACCAAAACTACATGTGAATTTTCGTTTTGACATTTTCGTTTTTAAACTAGTTTTTGAGCTAGAGCCTATACAAAATTTGGTAACTTACTAACAGACATTTGGACAAAATAATTAATAAATTTAATCTTGATGTGTGTGTCTGTCTAGATTGAAATTATATGAATTTTTTAAAAAATATTTTATTGATATTCAAATACATAAGATTTTATTAATTATTTTACGCCTAATGATGCAACCCGCAATTCAGAGCTTTCTATTTGAATGCATAACCTAGAACAGACAGGCGAAACAGTATCTTTCTAATTGGTCTGGAAACAAAAGTAAATTTCTTCGAATTAAAGGCAATTCATTTTATAATTATTTTTAATTAGATATGGCAAATTTAAAAAATAAAATTCGATTTATAAAAACTTGAATTTTGTTTAGTGTTCCGTCGCCACTAAGTCCATCTTTCTCTCCGTATGTTAGGGCAAATAATTTATAATTTTTTAATCCCCCACCCTTAACTTTTGGTTCGATTTTAACCAAAATATAATCAGCTCTTAATCTCAATATAAAAAATCTAGATGTGAAATTTCGTTTTGATATGCACACTACTTTTTGAACTAGAGCGTACACAAAATTTGTTTGTTTAAAATTTGGATAAAATTTTTTAAGACTATAAGGCTTTCAAAAAATTTATTTATTAACAATTGTAGGAATAATATTTTGAGAGACCATATTTATTTTATTTTGTTTTTCGGAAAATGTCCTGAATAACCGTCAAGTTTGCTTGATCCGATTTTAACCAAAGTCTAATCAGCTAATTATCTCAATATAACATAACTAAATATGAAATCTCTCTGTTTTAATTTCTTAATGGATATTAAAATAGACCACAGGACATTATTAAAAATCATTTTTTTTGACTCAGAATACCTTTAAATGAAGGTCTGCAAAATTCTCATAAAAAACAGATATCTAACTCATGTATGAGTATTATTATTATTATTATTATTTGTTTTCCTTTGTTCTTCCTTTCTTCTTTTTGCACTAAAACATTGCATTTAAAGACAAAAATAAAATAAAGCAGAAAAAGGCAAAGAAACGAGATTCCCCGGCTAAGTTATATTATTATTCCTGCGACAGTTTGAATTCCAGTTGAAACAAGACCATTTACAAGATTTAATAAATTTCTCTCTGTTAACGCAACAACGCTACCCTCCACTTTCTCTGTCTCTGTCTCTGGTGTGAGCAGATGCTGCGGTCTAACAAAAACCTCCTCTTTACCCCATTCGATGTCCAATCCACACTCACCATATCCGCCCATGCTTGCTCTTTTTCATATCAGAGAAGGAGCGGAAACTCTCCAAGGGTTAATTGAAATCACATACATCCACTCCGGGATAATTATAATTCCATTATCATATTAGTATAAAATAGATATATAGTGAGATGGGTTAAATAAATACCACAAGGTAGAAATAAAAAATTACTACAGATAAAAACAATCAGCAGAACATTTAATTTGATTAGTATTTTGCCCTCTAGAGCTCGTTCAATTCTCTGGCCCTTCTTATAACCATCTGCACGCTTTCTCTGTATTATAGATTTCTCAGTGTTTTGATCTGAAAAATGAAATTAATTATCATCCCCTTAAAGCCTTATTTTTAAGAAACGTACGATTAACAAACGTACAACACTCTTCTTCATGTTCAATTTGATACAAATCAAATAAATGTATTCGTTAACTCGATTGTTCCTATGACTTTTAGATATTGAAAAGGCCTTTCTGATTCGTTTTTTTCAACCTTTAATTTCCAGACATTCAAGACATCCATCCACATGTATCTTCAACCTTTGACATTTCTTTATCTTGTTTTCACGATGTGAAAGTCACTTCTGACTTAAAAGTGTTGCGCCTTTTTCTAATCAATAAGATTAAAAATAAACTGCAACGGATCGTTGCTAAACTTTATCAAATTCATTTGAAATATTAATATGTTCTTGAGTAAAGTACTTTAAAATATAATTTTACTAAAAACTTTATTTAACCTTTTTTGTGGTCCCCAAGGTACTTAATTAGGATATTAAATTTCATCAAAATTGGTTAAGTCATTTTCAAGATATTTAGAAAAAACTAAAAAAGTACTGAAATAAAGTACTAATGTTTGTGGTCCGATATGTACCAAAAACTAATCAGCGCTTCATTTTGTTAAACTAATGGTAGGTTTTCAATTTCATTTCAATTGGTGCAACGGTGTGGAAAAAATCGTGGGCCAAAAAAACACGCATCAATGCATCCATCACATCCATCCATACGCACGCACTAAATGAAAAAATCGCACTTTTTGGCCTCTCGACGAGACCCCATGTAATTTTTGGCAAAACCGTCACGTGCTAAAATTCAACCTAATTGAATACTACAATTTGTGACTTTAATTGAGTCCATGGGTTCCGTAGTCTTTACCTGAGGACCCTTTGAAGCCACGCTTGCCCCGAGAGCGATTACAATACTTTCTCCCATGCTTCGCATTGGATAAATGTAAAAGTAGACAGAAGGGAAATCAACAAGGTCGTTCTCTGATTGATGCAAATAAACATAATATACATTCATTATATATGATACCATATATGTATACATTTATTATTTATCAAGCAGAGGACAACCTTATATAAATATACATTCAGTATATATATTATATATATTTGCATCAAGCAGAGAACAACCTCAGTGTTTTTTCTCTTTATGAATCATCAACTCCATTTCTTTCGGGAAACTAAATATTTTCTCAGGTCCATATCTCAGAATCTATATAAGCTATATTGTTGAAATTTGGTATTCTCTTCAAGATAGATTACATAATTACATGTGTATAATTTCAGGTCTGTATCACATATGGGTTCAGAGCTGCAGGGGGGTCGAAATTGGTTCGAAATGGTTCGTGTAAATAGCGTGCAGTTATGGGTGAACCGCGAATGGAATTAGGTGTATACGTCCTTGGAATCATTTTGGAATTCATTAGATAATGCCCCTTTATGTCTACTACTTGGAAATGAAAGTGGAAGTGGAAGTAGGTGTAAAAGATATTAGGTCGCGGTTCACCTCTCGGCGTATAGCGTGTGCGGTGAAGTCAATGCTCGAACATGGCCTGCGCACGCTGTGGCCTTTGATATTTTCAATTAAAAATGTAGGCTCAGTGATGTAAAAATTATTTCTTCTACTAATTATTTTGTATCATTAATTCATTAGAGGGTACATTGGTAAACAGGCTCGTTATATCTATAGACAAAAGTTACGCATTGAATCATCAACTCTGCTATCCTAAGGGCATGATTATGGTTACACTTACATAATTAAATATATTTAAACCTTATAGGTGTACCGCAGAACTCGTTCATTAAAAGATTTCATGGAAGGAGTTGAGATAAAATTTTGAACTTTGACATATTTATGTTTTGGAATATGCTCTTTTTAAGTAAATTATTAACACTTTTGCACACTTTCTGCTTTGCCGCAATCGCTATCAACTTTCTTATTTTCAATGGAATCCCCCAAATATTTTTCCATCATTAGATTAAGTGTTAAAAACTAAGAAGATTTTGTATAATCCACTTGATGTCTAAACTTTAGTTTATAAAATCTACCAATTTAGCGTCCATATTTAAAAATTAATAATAATTAAACTATTGTTTGTAGAATAAATTTTATCAATCAGAACTCTTAATTAGACATTAAAGAATCTTACTTAATAATAAAAATTCAAATTTTATATCCAGGATGACCATAATAATCGTTTATTTCTGAAAATCAAAAAGTTGTTAATACTCAATTTTTTCAAATAGAACATGGCATAAATTTTAGTATTTTTGAATTCTACATAAAAATCCAATAGGAGTTTATTAAATATTCCCTATACCTAAAATGAATAGTTTTTTAAATAAAAAATATTTTAAATTTCACTCATCTTAATGATTTATTATGTATTTATGTATAATTTAAGTATTTTTGAATTCTACATAAAAATCCAATAGGAGTTTATTAAATATTCCCTAAACCTACCTAAAATGAATAGTTTTTTAAATAAAAAATATTTTAAATTTCACTCGTCCAGATCTTAATTATGTATACATAATAAATAAGATCTAGACGGGTGAAATATAAAAAAATATTTTTATTTAAATAACCATTCATTTTAGTTATAGAGAATATTTAATAAACTCCTATTGGAATCTTATGTAGAATTCAAAAATACTAAAATTTATGCAATGTTCTATTATAAAAAACATTGAGTATTAACAACTTTTTTGATTTTCAGAAATAAACGATTATTATAGTCACCCTGGAAAAAAATTTGAATTTTTATGATTAAGTAAGATTCTTTAAAGTCTAATTAAGAGTTCTGATTGATAAAATTAATACTACAAACAATAGTTTAATTATTATTAATTTTTAAAATCAACGCTGAATTATAAGATTTTACAAACTATCTAAAATAACTCAGAAATTATAAATTTTATACATCAAGAGCATTATACAAAATCATCTTAGTTTTTAACATATAATCTAATGATTCAAAAATATTTGGGGGGGGGGGGAGGTTCTTTAGAAAATAAGAAAGTTGACAGCGAATGCGACAAAGCAGAAAAAGTTCAAAAGTTGTTAATAATTTATTTAAAAAGAGCATATTCCAAAACATAAATATGTCAAAGTTCAAAATTTTCTCTCAACTCCCTCAATGAAAACTTTTAATGAACGAGTTCTGTGGAACATCCTATAGAAAGCTTAAAGAAGATCCCTAAAGAGATTCTTAAATTATTTAACAAAAAGCTATTATGGTTATTTCTCTTTAATTTAATAAAAATATTGCTATCTTTATGTTTATTTACCGGACGAAATATAAGAGTGTCTAAAAGTACGACTAAATTTTATATTTCTGTTAATTTTATTATTATCAATTATATATCATCAGTTTTCGGTTCTTTATTAAGAATTACGCTTTTAGATAACTTCTTGGTCCTCAAAATTCTATTTACTTTGAGTGCCCATATCTGATGGTTTGACCCATTTAAAGGTTCAATTTTATAATGAACTAGCTGCAAGACCCGCCTTCGCATGTCTAGCCTTCTAGTGACTCACATATTATTTATAAAAAATTTGGTTGAGTTTGGTCCAAGAGCAAGAATTTTCATTTTTTGACCCTCCCCCCTTTTTTTGGGTGGTTAGTTTTTGCATTACTAACTTTCTAGAGGCCCACAGATTATGTATACAAAATTTGGTTGAGTTTGTTCCAAGACAAGAATTTACATTTTTTCGCCCTCCCCCCTTTGTTGGGTAGTTTTTTGGGGGAATTTTTCTAAACAAAAGTTTTCAGAAATCACATCCCCTACAACTTTGCTCATAATAAAATTTGCCATAGAGTTAATAGTTTAGGAGTTATTTGATCATTTTCATTCGTGTGCCCTCCCAAACCTTTTGGGGTCAAAATATCAAAACATTATATAGCTATAAACGTAAGTTAAAAGACATCTGATACAAATATGAAATTTCATAATAATCCCTTCAGGCGTTTTTACGTGAATCGTGAGCAGCTTTTCGCGGAAACCACGGAAACATACATACATACATAGAGACACAGAGACAGGAATTTCGTAGAGGGTATTTTCGTTCATAACTTTGCTTGAAATTCGTGCAGCCAAAATTTGGCGTGATTTAGAGCAATGTACGAGATAAAACCTTAATTATATATAAAATTATATAGATTCATGTTGATTCCAGCAAATTTTCTTCTAATTATCTAATATATTTCAAATTTAAACTCACGTTTTTTTGCTTGTAATCTTCTTATTTATTTTTTTTAAATCGCCTTTCGATAAATAATAACCAAACCCTGCTAACAAAATTTTATAAAAAAAAAACAGCCGAGAAAATAGCATATATTAAAAAAATGTATTCAATAAACAATACCCCCCAAATAAACACCAAGAGTATAAATCTATCCCGAGTTAAATATTTAACAATTGACCGGCTGTACTAAGTTAACACTACAAACTTTGTTGAAAGAATATCAAACGTAAACCATAGCATGTTTGACCTCTGTTTATTTAAGTGGCGTCGCTAAATGTTCCTGTATTATTTCAAATTATCAACATTTTTAAAATACTTTTTAATTTATATTATGTACATACTCATATATTCATAGGTGTTATTTGTTCATCTAACAAATTAGAGCCCCATACGAATTATGACAAGGTTTTAATCTAGAATACCAATATATATATCATACCATAGTGTTAATCATGTTTAATCCTTAGTTAGTTCAAGGCAAAGTTGACGATATGCTCAAACGAGAAATTTTCCAATGTAAATAGATAACATAAGAGAAATTATTTTGCATTTAATATAGTAAGTTAGATCAGTTTCCTCGCTAGGATCTAGAGCTTTTGCGACTATTTTCTAATTCAAATCTAAATAGTGGAGTGCAAACTACTATTCTGTTGAGCTGGAGCTTTAAATACTTAATAGATAATAAGTAAAAATATATTTTTACTTATTATCTATTAAAATGTTTCATCTAGAACCGACACCAAATTCTTTAAAGATTATTAAATACTTAAGCTGGGGGTGGGGAGAGATAGCCAATATATGTTCAAGATACGAGGCTCTATCTAACTCAACTTTTGAATTTAAATTCTTTTTAATAATGAAAACATTTTTTATCTCTTTTTCTCTTTTTTATCTGAGATTTCAAATTCACTTGGTGATCCATCCGAATGTCTAGCGGGCTATACGCGAAATGACGTTGGATTGTAGCTAAGTGGATCACATCTTTTTCTCTCTTGGTCCAGACTTAAGACTCCGCAGACTCCAATAGCGTAATCCGCAGTAGTCTCGCGATAAATATCTTTTTCTAATAAGCGCGGTCAAAATAATTCTCGTTGACGTATCAAATTATTCTTTGATATATTAATGAGAAAAATTATAAAAATTTTCATTTTTTATCATTTAGTTTAAGCTTTTATCTGACTGTTTTGGTGTTATTAAAAAAAATCCTATTGAAATTCTGTTCCGTTTGTTTCTATTCCCGAGTTTCTTTGCCTGCATCATTTATTCTTTTTCTTGGATACGATCTTTAATTATTATATAATTAATACAAAAATTTTAGTGTCTTTTTTTTGAAAAGTAGATGGAATTTTATCAAAAATCAACTCACGGTATACAACTACAAGAGGGGTGAACCGCGACTAATATTCTGTACACCTACTTCCACTTGTACTTCCAAATATTTCCAAGTACTTCCAAATATTTCCAAGTATTCCAAATATTTCCAAGTAATTCCAAATATTTCCAAGTAATTCCAAATATTTCCAAGTAATTCTAAATATTTCCAAGTAATTCTAAATATTTCCAAGTACTCCCAAATATTTCCAAGTACTTTCAAATATTCCCAAGTACTTCCAAATATTTCCAATTACTTCCAAAATACTTCCAAAGAGGTGTACACATACTTCCAATCGCGGATCACCCCTCGCAACCACATATATTAAAAAAAAACAATCCGAACGAAACGTCATAGTATATTATATTATTTGTTCGAGTTCAATAAATAATTATAATTAATTAGGTGTGATTTAAATAAAAATTCAAATTTTAATCAAATTATTCACAAAAATAAAAGCTTCAATATCTTCATTACTAATAAAACAATTTAAGGTCAAATCTAAGAGTTTTATTATATAAATATGTTTATTTTGCAGGGTTTCGTTCCCTCAGGAATTAATTATTATATTTTACATTACGTACTCTAAAATTATATATATTTGAGGTATTTGGTAGTTTGGTATTATACGACGTCTCGATTTTGAAATTTTGGATTTTCACACATTTCCCACTCTTTTTGAATTTTTGGGTTATGAATATTTATTTCAATAAGAAAATATTATAATATAATATACAATATAGCATACCATCTGCTTAGTGAGTATTCGGCTCGGAGGCACCTTCTCTTGCGAGGAGTTTGGTCTGATATCTAGTATCTACGGGCTTTCTTAATAGTGTTTGGGCCCTCTTGACTACGACCACAAGCTATTTATAACATATAATATACTTAGTTAGATATAATACTATAATTTCTATCATTTATTATTATCTTTCACAAAAAATAAAAATTGAATTAAAATTCCATTAAGCTTTAATCAATTTGGAAAAATTATGATACCAAGCAGATAAAGAGGGTTTGGAATATTCTCAATAATTAATTGGGTTACAAAAAAGGACAAACTTTTTTATGCATGTATAGGTTACTTAGTGTCATATAGATACATTCGCTAGAAAGGACAATTATTTTTAGAAATTTGAGTCAACAAACAAACGGAGATTTTCTAACAAAGTATTTACAAACACGTGGAAAAATTATATGGATCTTCTGGTCATGAATCAAAATAATCTAATTACTCAAACAGTATCATTTATCACTTTTTCAAAATGTAGTTAAAAAATGAATATGTCCTATTTCCACAGGTGCTTTACTTTATTTTAAGTAAAGGAAAAAAATAGCGAATAAGATATTTTTTTTTATTTAAGAAAACTTCATCGTAATCTGCAGAATAATATTATTTTTCACATAATTCAACCCAGGCTTAGTATTTTTTCTTTCAGCACTTATATTTCATGTGGTTAAAATTCTAGGACTAAAGCTTAGCAAGATTCAATTAATTGTTACTCCATTTAAACTGCATGTTGCTCTCGACTAACACAGTGACGAACTTTCTAAACCGCAACAACAAAAAGTTTCAACGCAGTTTATTCTTGTTCTATTTATCCTTTGATGTTTACTGCTTCAAATGGAAACACGCAACAACATTTTATATTTGTTCCTAGTGCAATCAGTAACCTAGTGGAACATACTAGTACTAGTAATACTTACCTACATTTACAGAAACATTCCACATCAACAAAAAGATCATCATTATTACTTTGGCTGATACGTAGACCTTCAAGTATTACTATCATATTCATTATTAAGATTAAGATTAATCAATTAATTGGGTGTTTACATAATAATTTGAATTTAAAATTTTTATTATACATAGTGAATACGTAGTTTATGGTTTGAAAAACATTGAAAAATAAGTTTTAGTAGAAGTCAGAAACAAACATATATTATTTAACTTCAGAGAAAAACTCTAGACCAGGGGTGTCCAACCTTTTGGCTTACATTGGCCACATTTGAATAAAAAAAATTGTTTCGGGCCGCGAATAAAATATTATAATTCTATTCATATTTGTTATTCAAAAAGATAGTTAATATTGTAGAAATAAGAACTTTATTATTTTTTTAGCTCATAGTGAGCTTCTAATTTTACTTTTAGTAAATTTTATACTTGTAAATAGCTTCTAGTATATGTAATTAAATACCTACATACTAATAAATAGTGATATTATGTATTACTATTTGTTTATATTTTTTCCTGACTAGATAATTAATATAAAATTCTAATAAAGAGACAATATTCAATTTTTCTTTCAGATCGGTATCTAATTGTTGTTCTAGAACATTCAATAAGAAAGTTTGAAAGTAGTAAATTTATTCCTAATGAAAATCGAGTCGAAAATAGACCAAAATGATGATTATTTTTTCGTAAATCTTGAAATGTAGTTCCAGATTCAAAATTTAAAATTAGCACTTTTATTTTTCGAAAACTTCACAATAGATTTTCAAATTTTTATTTTAGAGAAAAATATCAGGCCAAATTGTTGTGTATTTTCCAGTATCTACATATAAATCTCAATGGTTTAAGGCATTTTATGACTTTATATTGGGCCACAGATTGGGCAGCCCTGGTTTAAATCGAATGGGATTAAAGAAGCATATGAGGAATGATATATTTTTTTAAAGGGTCACGGATATAATAATCCCTGGCTATCCATTATATATTGACATGTTAGAACGTGCAAAGATCTAAAAGACAAGTCCTGGCAAGTTTTACTCCGGGAGAGAAATCATCAATTAATTGTGATTGTTCTAGAAAATCGCAATTGCTTATCTCCTTGAGTACTAGAATGATAACTTTAGACTTGGTGTCGTAGCATATAAATGACTCAAATAAATAGATATTTTGGAAAATGAAAATATGAGAAGAAGAAGAATTTTTAAATATTCGAAACTTCATTATTTTTTTATCTTATATAGTTCAGCTTATAATTTTGCTTTTAGTAAATTTTATTCTTTAAAAAAGCTTCACGTATTGTACAAATGTACATTCATATTTCGAAAAAGGGAATAAATATAACTCTACATATATATCTCGATCTTTTAAGGAAGTTTATGATTTTATGTTGGGCTACATTCATTGCAGTGCTGGGTCTCATGCCGCCCACGGGCCATGGGTTGGACAGCTCTGCTCTAGACCCTTCTCAAAATTTGATTAAAATTTGTAGAGGCTTTTCGATTTCGGAAAAAATTAATATACCTATACATAATTTGTATATTTCAAGTTTGTATCTTATTTATTTTATTACGAGCTACACACTGACAGATGAGCTGAGAGACACGCATTGAAAAGTCAGTAATAGGCAAGGTCGCTGAGAGCTAATCCGGGTCCTGAGTTTATATCTTGTCATCCCTCTCCCTCTTATTAAATATTGATTAAAATATATTTTTTATTTCACATTTATATTCTATAGAATATAATGGGGAAGTATTGAGATTGCCAGTCTTGTTTTTATATACCTTCCAAAGAGTTAGAGAGTTAGACAATGAACCGCTAGAAGCGCTGTTATAGGAGTGTTAATGTGATCGAATTTAAAAATAATGAGTTTATTAAATGGAACATTATTAATATCAGATTTTCTCATCAAATTTTGGTGCCATGAAATGTGTGTACTGAATAATATCCTTCTAAATATTTGGGAAGTACACAAAAAAACCATCGAAGATTTTAGACGAGTTTGTTTACTTTACCATACAGGGTATGGTCAAGCTTTGTAATCGTGCATGAAAAAAGTGTTTTTTCCTTATTTTTCAAAAATATCTCAAAAAAGGCTGAAACTATTTTGATTAAAAAAATTTAGCTAAACCATAGCATTTCGCTCTACAAAAAAGCTCTAATAAGTGAACATCAAAAAAATTATATTTTTTGAGATTGTTTTATCAAAATGTCTGTTAGTTAGTCTGGTTGTCCGTTAGTCTGTGCGTTACCAAATTTTTGTGGACGAGCTAGCTCAAAAACTAGTGTGAATATCCAACCCAAATTTCACACGTAGTTTTGGTCCATTGAGATTAAGAGCTGATTAGATTTTAGTGCATATCGACCCAAAATTAAGGGAGGTGGAGGGGGGGTTAAAAATTATAAATCTAGGCCGTTTGAGCAAACTCAACCAATTGTATACATAATAAGTGGACCCCCAGAAGTCTAAAAATAACCGCCCAAAATGGGGGGGGGGGGTGTCAAAAAATGAAAATCTTGGCCATTTAGCAAACTCAAACAAATTTTGTATACATAAAAATCAGTGGGACACGAGAAGTATAAAAATGGAAAAACTAACCTCCCCTCCCTACATGATTATAAATAATTTTAGGGGCCAAGTTGTATGGTAAAGTCAAGAGGTTGGCCACATCAGAACACGTCAGTTTATTTTTAATGATATCGATACAAGAAGAAGTTGCACTAAAAAGATACAACCTCTGTAGTCCACGGTAACTAGACCCTTTATTAGCATATAGATAAATATTTATTAAAGGTATAGTATAAAGACAAATTATTATTTCTTATAAGTAAGGCTTAGAGACAAATATCCGGAATACGATCGTACGCAGATCCTTTCTTGGGAAGTCATACAAAAAACAATCATATCTGATTTTATTTTGCGAGCTCCAGGCCCCTTTTAAAGAGCTGGCCCTGGATCCCGTTTTATTTTTTAATGGAGTTCCAAAAATTGTCATATGATTCTTTTTAACATAATAACTTAATAGCATATTATATAATATGGGCGTCTTGAGATAATTTTAAAATTAAATAAGATTTTCTATCATTAAAATCGACAGCATTGTTGCAAATGAAAAACACGCTTATGTTTTATACAATTCGTTAGCAAGAAAGAAAGAATTCCATTTGAAATGTACTCAGTCAACGAAACGTTAAATCTAACATACAACACAATTAAGAGCCCAAACAAAGTGTGCTCTTAAGAAAATTTAATTAATTGTCATGTGCACACAGTGTTTTCTTGAAATCTGAAAGGGGCTCTTTTCAGAATATCTTAAACTTAAAAGTTTCTTTTGAAATTCAATCCCTTTACTTCTTTTTAGTTTCCACTATATTAAGCTTTCCTTCTACCTACTCTTTCAATTATTTTATTTTTAAATATTCCATTTAATACTCTTTAATTAGAGTATATTTTGTGAAATGTAGAGAGACAAGATAAAGAACAAAAGCAATTGTTCATTCGGATCTGACTCATAAGTAAATAACTTTCAAAATAAATGTATAGCATTTTCTTCTAACTCAATTTTCCAATTAAATATAGTTTAATTAGTATCTATTTAAATACAAAAATATATAAGTAACTAAATATAATTTATATACGATGCGTGTAGATAAATAGAATTATCTCTTTCTATAAAAATATAATGAAATATTTAGCTTTCAATTTGTAACATGCAATCTATTATGGAGACCTAGAATTTAATGGAATTTAAAAACGTATCGTTTGAATTATACAAATAATATTTATATAGTTTTTTTATATTTATTTGATTATTATTACTGATCAAAACATAGCATGTGAAAATCGTGAAAAAAATTGAATTTTTTTACTCTCTAGGGTTAGAGTTGAAAAAAAATATTTTTATTATTTTTTATTTGTCAGTTTTTAGATTTTTTTTTAAACGTGAACCTATAGTGTTGCTACACTGTAAAGTAGCTCGTAAAGTTATATTAGTAATTATAATTATGTAGTCATTTTCCTAGCAAATCCAAAATAGCATTAAAATTTTAATTGAATTATTATTTTAAAAAGGGTCGAATTATATCTAGAATCAAACATAAAAAATACATTTTTATCATAGAGTGTGAGGGATCCCTGTAATCATAGATCGGTTTAAGTAGAATTAAATTAAATTTTTTTTTATTTTTTAATTTAATTCGATTTAAAAATGAAAAAATTCTCAAATTGACTCATTCTCACTATATTAATTAACGACAAACAAGAACGGATTTGTTATCACAAGTATTTTGGGCATTATAAGATACGGAACCCTCGGAATGTGATCCAACTGAATTATTTAATTTTTCAGGTATTTTTAAAATGATTAATTCAACTATTATTTATATTATTTGTATTTCATGTTTATTAAACGTAATTATAAACATTGTTGAAATTGGTCGGCTTTGAGTGATTCAAAATTAATAAATTTTACTCCTAATTTATTTTTAATTATGGGTTAGTTTTTCTTACTTAAATTGAAAATATTTAATTTGCCGAGTAGTAAAGTTGTTGATTCATAAGGGAAAATCAACAAGGTAGTCCTCTACTTAATATCTTAATTAAAAAGACTGTCGATGAAGGTCAAACCTTCGAAACTATACTTTCTAAAAAATTATAATTATATATAATATGTTTATTTGCATCAAGCAGAGGACAAATTTATGAATCATTCATATCTTTATTTCTTTTATTTTACATACCGCTCAAAATATCACCATATCCTTGCCTTAGAGTGTAAACCTGCTAACTCACAGAAAGGAAATTTTACAGGGCAGAGAAAAAACAAATAAAATTTAATATTGTTGTCATGGAAAGAAACTATTTTTTACATTTTTTTATCTACAACTTACGATTGTAAATTTAAGTATCAGTTTTACTTGGGCGACGCTGAATCTCTTTTTCTTTCGAACGGCATTAATATGTCATATATCATAAAAAATGGATTTAACAGGTTTACACTCTAAGGAAACGCTATATATTTTGAAAATGTTCCTGAAGTAAATATCGTTAACTTATAATTAGATAATAATAATTATACAAATAAGTTCGTCAATAGAAACAAAAAAGAAGTCATTAAGGCGTATTTTGATCTAATTTCTTAAGTTAATCCTTAACTTGCCATTTACTTATTATATGAAATATTATGAATTTCGTAATTTAAATTTAGTGGGAGTGAAAATGAAATGAAACAAAGTCCATTTTTATTAAAAGTAGATATGTTATTCAAAAGAGGCAATTTATCTGGATTAGTGGATTTATTCTGAATTCGAAGCATAGATCCTAATATAGAAAATATAACATTGCCTTAAAAGTAGATGCATGCACCATTAGAAAGTTATGAAATAAAAACAATGTCTTTCATGAATTTTAAATTTAGGAAATTAATTAAACCCATTCGCTCACTTGCATCAAATTGGAAATGGCTGAACTCGGGCAATAGGGAATAAATACTAGAGGTATCTATGCCTTTCCAAAAGCACTCTCTATACGCATTCACTCACTAGCCCTTTCAGAGTTACAGTCCATAGGGCATTGGACCAAGCTGAATACAAGAATACTTTTTCTGTTTCAAATCGAATGTATGGGAGACGTACAGAAAGACTATTTCAAAAGTGATAGCTTAAAGACCAGATTTTTGTGTTATTGCAGATTTTTTTTTTGTCAACTTTTATCTTTGTGTATAAGTCGTTTTTATAATGCTTGTTGATGCTATATGGACAGAATGATCAAAGATACATAGAATCTCTCAAGAAACTAAACCAAATTCTCTTTCGGGTTCGGCTAACAAAAGAAATAAGATAAAATGGCGCCAAGTTTCATGCAAAACTCGAAATCGAAAAATGAGATTTGAAAATTAAAAATCTGGAAAAAATACAATAGAATGTCAATTTTTCTCATTTATACTAGTCCAGGTTTTTCTAAATGAGTTATTTAAAAGAATCCTGGCTATTCCAAATTGCCAAGTATAAACCTGAAATGGTAACTCTTATTGTATTTTTTATTATTATCTTTCCGTCCATAATGTGTATTTATTTGAAAGTTTCTAATGGGAAATATGGACAAGTTTTTGTGTGATTTTTTTATTTTTCAACCAACGTTTCGTCGACTTTGCCGACCTATTCAGGGTTCCAAATAGTTACATCACACATTCGTCTTAAGTTGGAGACCATCAGAAACTTAAACTTCAAAAAATATGGCACATCACATAAACAATTTTTCTTTTCGAAACGTTGGTTGAAAAATAAAAAAAAATCACACAAAAACTTGTCCTTATTTCCCATTATAAACTTTCAAATTGTATTTTTTGCAAACAATAATTCATACATATGATAAATAATTGTCATGATTTTATTTTTAGAGAAATAAATATAGTTTTTTTACAAGAGAACAAAAAATTAATCTGTAGGCCTCCTAGGTGGCCCTAGTATCCACGAATTTGCTAATAATGCTTAAAAATGTCCGAAATGTGAAGAAAAATAATTTTCGACTATTATTTCTTTCTCTCCGCGTGTTTGGATTCTGATATCCACGATAATTTAAGAATAAAAGCCGTAGAAAGTTCGTTCTTGTTCCAAAATGTTTGTATTTTTATTTTGTTATTTTTATTTCTATTTTTTATTTTTTTTTATTTTTTATTTTAATTTTAATTTTTTTTTTTTGCCCTCCTCTTTAGAAATTCATCCTGTCTAAAAAAGCGGAAAACATAATTTTGTTGAGATTTTAAGCCGATGACTTAAAATATACACAACTGAACAACCTATATTTAAGTTTGCTATTAATTGCTCTATAGTTTTGAAAAAGTTTTCATTTTTTTAATATTTGATAAATGTGCGGGCGAGCGATTCTTTAATTAGAATCCGTTCGAGGGAAATTACTAAAAAAGGCGCGGATAGAATTATGTCTCTTCCTTTAAGACTAACGCATTGCAAGAATTTCAAATACAAGTTCAGACTTGTTTGAAACTGTAAGAGAATCTAATTTCTATTATTCTAGAAATGGCCTTTTTTCTTTTTCACTTGGACCAAAACATACTCATTTTAGAGAGAGAATATTCACTTGTACCTACTTCAGTAAAATTCTGAAGAAAATGTAAACAAGGAATTACTTAAAAAAGTTTTTATTTATTCCTTCAATTCTTATTCAAATTCAACCTCGGAAACAATACTTTTACTCAAACAAAATTTTAAATTTGTTGGATAGATCTTCACTACCTATTAATTAACGTTTTTAGTTTTTAGAGACAATTTTGAGAAACTAAAAACGCTGATAATCCACTTTTTGAGGATAGACTAGCAGAGGTGAAAGAAACTATAAATAAAAAATAATTTATGTAAATTATTGAATTTATTTCAACAGCGTGGCAAATAGCCTTTGAAATTTAAAGAATATTTATTTATATTGGTGTATTAGGGGGCATCAACGGCAATGGTTATTAGCATCTCAACACTGATAAACTATATAAAAAATAGTTTATATATAAACTATATAAAATAACATAACAACAGATAATAACTACAAAGTAAATAAATAAACTAAACAAATAAAATAATAATCTATATGCCTTTTTAAAAAATATATATTCGAACAAATTAATGGGGTCAGGTTGGTCGAGAGGATAACATAAATACCTTCTAATCAAGCTAGCCCTGGTTAAAACCCGAGTCGCTGCAATCCGACTTTAATCTGATCCCTACACTAAATTTAAACACACACGAACACTCAATGGCCATAATGGACTATAGTTTCCGAAGGTCATTAAAAAAAATAATAATATCAGAGAAGAATGTTATAAGAGAGATAGATATTCTATACATGATTAAATAATCTAATATCAAGCAAATATCAGAAACTTAAATAATATTACTTGACTGTAATAATTTTTTAGGCTGTAAATCAAGGCAAAACCTTCGAAAAATATATACATATAATTTATATATATATATATATATATATATATATATATATTATATCAAATATTGGACACACTATTATTTATTCTTAATTTGACAACACTACTACTTAGTTTAAAAAAAAATAAAAAATATTTACTTGTTCATAAACCAATAGATGCAAAAAAAAATCAAATTTATTTTTAAAAGGATAACAATTATTTATTCATTCTAGCCATAAGCCATTTACGATACTATTTATTTTATTCAAATTTGTCCCTACCCCGGGGTCAGATTTTAGCCGGATGCCTCGAGTCGGATTCGAACCCGGGTCCACTTGGTTAGCAGGATGATACGCTACCGCCTAGCCTATCCGACCCCCCATATCGCCTGCATTAAAACAATCAAATAAATAAATTTAATAAATTAGATTTCCCTTAAAGGATTAACAAATCAAATTCATATTATATATACTTAAGCTGAAAATAAAATAAGTAAGAGATTATTATTTAACGTAATTTTATAATTTTAGAGTAAATTAAAATTTTATTTCAAATCGATCAAACTTTTTTTTTGTTCTATTTGTAAATTATTAACATAACACACACAGACACACATCCATATACACAGATATAAAAATAAAACTTTTATCAAAGTTTTATTTGTTACAAAATATTCGATTGGATTCAAATTAGATTGATTTTATGGAAATTTAAAAAAAAAAAAAAACCTTACGAATAAAAAGTGAGAAACTTGAATTGGCAAACAACAAACAAGCAAACAGGAAAACAACTCGTGATATTGTCATGTTTGTGGTTGTTTTCGTGGACTGCTTACCTAAATAGGTGCTGTTGGTTAGCACCCAGAAGACTTTCAACGGATCCACCATTCCAGCGATCGGGATCACAAAACATGCATCACAAATTAAAATCAACAAAATGCCGACAAAACGAAAACAAACAAACAAAAATACAAAATTTCCACTAATGTTGATGACGATTCGATGAAATCCCTCGAAGAAAAAATTCAAAAACACATTTTCTTTATTTTTATTAATGTTTTTTTTTGTTTTTTTTTTGTTTTTTAAATATCCATTAACAAATTTACTCACAAATTGTTTCTCTATGATTTATGATAAAAGCAAATTAAAATTTGAGGGATGAGATTGTTAAAAGGGGTGTTAATGATAATGGGGTTATTTAGTTTATAGATACGTAGATAGGATTTATTTATATCTATATCTATATTCGCGAACGCGTTTATTCGGCGACTGAAAATGCGGAATATGTGCGCTCTCTTCACTAGTTTGAGGGGTGGTCGGGCAAAGTGGTAAGCGTGAAGGGGTAATTTCAACCCCTAAGCCTTTGAGGATTTGCGCATGCGTTGATTTCTTTGAGACCACGCCCCGCACCCCCGCCACCCATACCATCTACCCACTGAGTCAAATCTCAACCAAGAAGTGGAAGAAAAAAAGGATAAGAAGTTCAAACCCACACCACTAACACTCCTCAATCTGCCTCCTAATAATATTATAATTGAGGGTTTTTTTCAAAATAAATAAATAAACAATTATATTATATTAAAATTATATACTATATTTTTGTATATAGCTAATAAATCTTTTATAAAAAACAATCTAGAACACGTTTATTTAAAAGCCAAACGTTTCGGAAGAATTTCTCCCTTTTTCAATGGTCATTTTTTTCAAGTGTTGATTTCTAAATTTCAGAGAAAGCAACTTTTTTACTTTTACCATACAGGGTATGGTCAAGTATTGTAATCGTGCATGAAAAAAGTGTTTTTTCCTTCTTTTTTTCAAAATATCTCAAAAACGGCTGAAACTATTTTGATTAAAAAAATTGATCAAAACCATAGCATTTCGCTCTACAAAAAAGCTCTCATAAGTGAATAGCGAAAAATTTACATTTTTCGAGATAATAATTGTTTTGTCAAAATGTCTGTTAGTTAGTTAGTCTGTGGATTACCAAATTATTGTGAACGAGCTAGCTCAAAAACTAGTGTGAATATTGAAACCAAATTACCCATGTAGTTTTGGTCCATTGAGATTAAGAGCTGATTAGATTTTGGTGCAGATCGACCCAAAATTAACGGGGGTGGGGAGGGGTTAAAAATTAAAAATCTAGGCTATTTGAGCAAACTCAACCAAATTTTGGAAACATAATCAGTGGGACCCCAGAAGTTTGAAAATGCAAAAACTAACCTCCCAAAATGGGGAAGGGTCAAAAAATAAAAATCTTGGGCATTTACTAAACTCAACAAAATTTTGTATACATAATCAGTGGAACCACAGTAATCTAAAAATGCAAAAACTAACCGCTCGAAATGGTTGGGGGGTGTATGGTCAAAAAATAAAAATATAGGCTCTTGTACCAAACTCAACAGAATTTTGTATACATAATCAGTGGGCCCCTAGGAGTCTAAAAATGTGGGGTCCCCTACATGATTATTTAAAATTTCTCTTGAAAAGTTTAAATATTAAATATAAGTGAGTGGCCAGGTTGTATAGTAAAGTCAAGTGGATGGCCACATCAGAACACGTGAGCTTATTATTTCTTTTTTTGAAAAAATTGAACATTGAAAAAGGAAGAAATTCTCCCGAAACGTTTGGCTTTTAAATAAACGTGTTCTAGAATGTTTTTTTATAAAAGATTTGTATTTTTTTCAGTATATAAAGAATCAATATTTTTTTTCTTTTATATAGCTGACATAAATTAAAAATATTTAAAATTCATCTATTATTTATTATTTTTGTTCAGGGAGTATGGTGTAGATTTTTGGTGAAAATATTTAAGAAAAACAAAATTTAAAAATATAAATTACTAGATAGGTTTCTTCTTTTCTTTTATTGATGAAACCTACCTAGTAATTTATATTTTTAAATTTAAATTTTATTATTTATTATGTTGAAATATGTAATTTAGTGATTTTTCTTTTTTTCTTATAAAATAAATACAAATTCTTTTATAAAACAATTTCAAAACGTTTTTATTTGAAATCTACACTTTTCAAGAGAAATTTTCTCTTTATAAATGGAATTTGGAAAAATATTTGATTTACAAAAGGAAATATAAAGCAACTAGAAGCAAATAAATATTTTAAAATTAGACAATGGTACAGACCACCTAAAGCCCTCTTTAAGAGAAACACGCAGTTTCCAACGCTCAGGACCCCTTTGCTGTCAAATTGGATACAAATCGAACAAGCGCTTTCGCCAACTCTTTTATTCCTAAGACCTCCAGAGACTGGAACTCGCACCCAGCCACCGTCTTCCCCGCGACTTGTAACCTTCAGCTGTTTAAGACTCATATCCACAGATACCTTGGACCCCTACCCTTCAAAAACCCTTCATCTTCTTCTTTTCACGATGGAGGGGCCAACCCAGGCCTTTAGGGGATGCACCTTTCTGGTGTAACTCCTTCTCTCATCATTATCATAAAAAAAAACATTATCTGGAGATCAATTATCTTGAATAAAATAAAAAATATAAATATTTAGGAAAAATAATATAATTTTTGACAATAATTGAAAAAACCGCCCAATTCTATTTTTGGTGCTTAAAATTTCGATCATTTCTAAATTAATTTTTTTCTAATAAAAATTCATTCTTTATATAAAATTTTGGGATTGGAAAAATAAAAATTGTGTTCCAGGTTAGTTGAATGGAACATTCGGAATTTTCTGTTATAATAAATTTCTCCTAATTCCATTGCTATAAACAAGCTATGACTTGTATAGAGTGCTCTAAATTATTTTCGATCTTATATATTGAAATTCTTAGAAATGTATTAGTCCAGAGATTCCCAAATCATCTTTATTTATTCCTTTTTTGTATTATTTCTATTTTAGTAGTTCCTCAGAGAGAGCAATTTTTATTCGACTTAAACTTGTCTTTGACATGCATGAACTGGAAGATATACCAGGCAGGGACTACAAACCTTCTATCAGAACCCTTTTTGGAAAATCATTCATTTTAATTGCCCCTGCAAACTATGCAACAATTTAATTTCATTTAGAGAACTGACTGATTGACTATTCAAAACAAAAAATGTTTTTTATAAAAATATTTGGAATAACGTGTAATAATTTGAAAATTTAAAGATCTTTCTGAAATTTTGAAGTCGATATTTATGAAAATACTCAAAATGTTTGAAATTAACTTCACTATTTCAAAATCAGATAGTTAATAAAAATTATTCTAATCAAGATAATCTTTTCTGGTATCAACAAAATAGATGTCTAGGACATATCAGTCTTCTTCTTCTTTAGGTGCCGTCTCCGTTCCGAAGGTTGGCAATCATTAAGGCGATTTTTATTTTTGAGACTGTAGATCTAAATAGTTGGTGGTTACTACAACCAAACCATTCTCTCATGTTCCCAAACCATGATTTTCGACTCCTCCCTATGGATCTCTTTCCTATAATTTTTCCTTGCATAATATTTTGCAGTATTTGATATTTCTCCCCTCTCATGGTATGTCACATATATAAAATTTTTCTTCTCTTAATTGTCAGAATCACCTCCCTCTCCTTCTTCATACGTCTCATCACCTCCATGTTAGTCACTCTCTCCATCCATGAGATCCTCAGCATCTTCTATATATATAAAAGTCATTGTCAGACAGTACACGTGGCGCAGCAAGGTGAACATGTGGGAGGAAAAGCAACTAATATTCAATGACAGTTGTTATATTGTCAAATTTTACAAATAAAACATCTCTATTCTCTATATTATATATCTATAATATCTCTATATATTAATATATTCCTCTATATAGCTTAGAATATTAGATTTACGGCGTGTGCCATTTGAAATATTAGTACACAAATTTATTAATTTTAAAATATATTATATATTAATATATATTTAACTTTTTGGAAATAATTCATACCGCGAAAATTATTTTTTTTTTTTTTTTGAATTTAATAAATATATAAATTCTTAAAATTTTAGTAGACAAATTAATTTAAAAAAAATATATATATATATATATATATATAAAAGAAATAGGTTTCCAACCGATCGAGAACTTCGAGAGAAATGGTTGCATGCTCTATTAAAGTATTTATAAAGCATTTAATGATATTTTTTCATTTTTCTTTGATCAATATTCATTATTCAAAAAAATATTTTTTTCAAAACATATAATTACGGACAGCTAATAATCACATCTCGAGACGCTGCCCGCCAGGGCCACCAGCCCGGAGGGCCGAGCGGTGCCGGGCGTGCCGTAGGCACACCAGGTACTGCTCGTTCTTCTAAATATCCACATCTCGAATTCCTCCAGTCTCTTTACGTCGGCTTTCTTCAATGTCCAGGCCTCATCCCGTAGTATAGCACTGATAGGACATAGAATCTCATCATTCGACATATCAGTAGGGACA
Organism: Forficula auricularia; assembly: GCA_024734495.1. Lineage (NCBI taxonomy): Eukaryota > Metazoa > Arthropoda > Insecta > Dermaptera > Forficulidae > Forficula > Forficula auricularia. The sequence continues at coordinate 40,056,670 of JALMQS010000099.1, read as the reverse complement.
TTAAATTTTACTTAGACCAATGTTTTTCAAATTCTTGGATTGGTAGAGGACGTTCAAGTAATTTGCCATTAGCCTACTAATCGTCCGATTTAGCGCAGTACAATTTCTTTTTTCTGACTGTACCTGAAGGAGAAAATGTTAAACATCGTATCAACAACTTGATTTCATTATTAAGGAGTGTAATAAAATTTTCAATTAAGTTCTGTACACCAACGTTTTATTAGCGATTAAAATTGTTTGACTGTAAAATTGTTCAAATATATATTTAATTCAAATTATATTTTTTTAATGAATTTTTTGTTTTATTTAGTTTAATATAGAAAGCTTCTGAACAGTTAATTAAATGAAATGTCATTGAAATGATAAGCATGCATTTTTTTATTAGTACAAAAATTAATTCAAATTTTAATTTACATATCATATTTAATTGAATCTGACTAATTTTTGAGTTTTTAGCTGTTTTTTTTATTTTCATAATTTTTTCACAAGGACATGCATCAATAAATTTGATGCAGATTTTACTTCTAAACCACTTTTGAATTTACACTTTTATTCTAAAAATTTTTAGGAAATATTTAGCAGCAAAGGAAATATTTTCCATATACCTATATAAATCATAAACTAATTAATGTGAGTCCCACTTGAAGCATACAAATGTGACGTCATATTTAGTTGTGTTGCGTTTGCAATGGCGATAAATACATTTAATTATATTGATTACAAAAAGTGGGCAATTTTTAGTTTAAAAAAAAAATTTAATAATAAGGGTTGGTTTAAAGGGTAAATTCTAGTTGGCTTGACCTTATGTTGGATATAAATTAGAAGCATTAAAGAATAAATTATTAATATCTAAGCTAAATTACTATATTTTGATAGGAAAATTAGAAAGTATATTGAATGCTTCGAATAGACTGTATTGCCGGTAGCATCAACAGGCGCTGAATATTAAAATCTCACTTTTGGATTATTAATAAGATTTTGAAATATTTATTGGTTTAATAATTGAAATTATAATTGTGCACTTATACTCTATAAATATATAAACGATTTAGTTATTCTTTTACTTTTTTTATTGTTTCAAAAGAAAATAATTTAATTATATAGAAAAATTAAAAAAAAATAATAAATGCTATTTTAAAATGTTTAAAGCTATCAAAAAAATATCACATTAATAACCTCAAGCCGTTTTAGTACATTGCTGCATGCGCAGATTTATTTTGAATATCATAAATAATTATTATTAAATCCAATTCATTCACTGAATCAAAATATTTTTTATTAAATATTATAAATATTTTTGTAAATTAAATTCTAAATATTAGTTGTTTTTTTCTACAATAGTCTCTTTCCAACAAATACCTACATAACATGTCACAGGGCTATATATTTAACATTTAAATTTAAAATTATATCGTGCACGAATATAATTTTTAGAAAAAAAAACGACTTTAAAAAAAATTAAATGCAATAAATAAAATAATAAGAACTCGAAAATCAAATAAAAGCTATAAAATAATTATATGAACAAAACAAATAAATATAAACAAAGAAATAAACAGGTTCATAAACAAAGAAGTTATG
>JALMQS010000099.1:39999851-40054989 GCA_024734495.1 Forficula auricularia | reverse complement strand
ACTATACTGAACACAATGCAAAATAAACTGCAACGGATCGTTGCTAAACTTTATCCAAATTCATTTGAAATATTATATGTTTGTTCCTTTATTATTAATCAGATATCACTTGCAATTTGTAGTTCATATTGACATTAATTCAAAAATAATTCTCATTTAATAGTCGAGGAATAACCATTCCACATTGGATTTTTGACATTTCGGTTATTATTGTAACCATTGCTGAAGACATGGAGGAATCGACTTAAAATCAAAAATAGCCATCGATTCTCATCTAATACTTGAGGAATAACAATTCTACATTAGGTTTTTGACGTTTCGATTATTATTGGTAACCATTGCTGAAGACAAGGAGGAATCGACTTAAAATCAAAAATAACGATCGATTCTCATCTAATACTAGAGGAATAACCTTATTGCATTCCATTTTTGATGTTTTGACTATTAATGGCAACCTCTACTGAAAACGTGGAAGAATAGACTTAAAATCTAAAAGGCTAAATTCTTTTATGGCAAACAACTCAAACTTGAGTTGTTTACCAAAAAGAATTTAGCCTTTTAGATTTTAAGTCTATTCTTCCACGTTTTCAGTAGAGGTTGCCATTAATAGTCAAAACATCAAAAATGGAATGCAATAAGGTTATTCCTCTAGTATTAGATGAGAATCGATCGTTATTTTTGATTTTAAGTCGATTCCTCCTTGTCTTCAGCAATGGTTACCAATAATAATCGAAACGTCAAAAACCTAATGTAGAATTGTTATTCCTCAAGTATTAGATGAGAATCGATGGCTATTTTTGATTTTAAGTCGATTACTCCATGACTTCAGCAATGGTTACCAATAAAAACCGAAACGTCAAAAATCCAATATAGAATGGTTATTCCTCAAGTACTAGATGAGAATCAATCGCTATTTTTGGTTTAAAGTCGATACCTCTATGTCTTCAGCAATGGTTACCAATAAAAACCGAAACGTCAAAAATCCAATATAGAATTGTTATTCCTCAAGTATTTGATGAGAATCAATCTCTATTTTTGGTTTAAAGTCGATTCCTCTATTTCTTCAGAAATGGTCACCAATAAAAACCGAAACGTCAAAAATCCAATATAGAATGGTTATTCCTCAAGTATTTGATGAGAATCAATCGCTATTTTTGGTTTAAAGTCGATTCCTCTATGTCTTCAGAAATGGTCACCAATAAAAACCGAAACGTCAAAAATCCAATATAGAATGGTTATTCCTCAAGTATTTGATGAGAATCAATCGCTATTTTTGGTTTAAAGTCGATTCCTCTATGTCTTCAGAAATGGTCACCAATAAAAACCGAAACGTCAAAAATCCAATATAGAATGGTTATTCCTCAAGTATTTGATGAGAATCAATCGCTATTTTTGGTTTAAAGTCGATTCCTCTATGTCTTCTGCAAAGGTAAGGGATAAGAAAACAACGCAGTTGCTATGGTTACTTATAAAATTTCCTCCCAAATTTTTAGCATTTCACAGAGAGAAGCCTATCCATTCTTATTTAAGCACGGCTAAATGAGCTATATTAAAAGGTTCAAATGAATAAATTCTAAAGAATTTAAAAAATTAAAAAAGTACTCTCTTACTCTAGAGTAAAGTACTTTAAAATATAATTTTACTAAAAACTTTATTTATCCTTTTTTGTGGTCCCCAAGGTACTTAATTAGGATATTAAATTTCATCAAAATTGGTTAAGTCATTTTCAAGATATTTAGAAAAAACTAAAAAAGTACTGAAATAAAGTACTAATGTTTGTGGGTCGATATGTACCAAAAACTAATCAGCGCTTCATTTTGTTAAAAGAATGCTAGGTTTTCAATTTCATTTCAATCCGTGCAACGGTGTGGAAAAAATCGTGGGCCAAAAAAACGATAACATACATACATCCATCCATCCATACATACATCATACATCCATCCGCACGCACTAAATGAAAAAATCGCACTTTTTGGCCTCTCGACGAGACCCCATGTAATTTTTGGCAAAACCGTCACGTGCTAAAATTCAACCTAATTGAATACTACAATTTGTGACTTTAATTGAGTCCATGGGTTCCGTAGTCTTTACCTGAGGACCCTTTGAAGCCACGCTTGCCCCGAGAGCGATTACAATACTTTACCCATGCTTTGCATTGGATAAAGTAAAAATAATCAAAATCGGTTCACAATTGGCGAAGAAATGAGGTAACATAGACACACAAAAAAAAATGAGAACCTCTTCCTTTTTGAAGTCGGTTAAAAAAAGTTCGAAATGTTAATATTGATTTATCAAAGAACTATTATTATTATTTTTATTAAATATATTATACTTTTTAATTTTAATAGTAAATATGATAAAAAGGTAAAAATATATATAGGCTTTCCGAATTTGTTGAGGGATTTTTGAGGATGTGTTGACAAGAGTAAAAAGAAATTCCCCAAAAAAATTAAAAGAAAGGACTTAAATAATATATTAAATTTAAAAAATATTTTACGTAAAGTTTCGTAGGGTTAAATTTATATCTAGCCTATCTATCATTTCGAGGAACCTCTAAATCACATGCTAATTGTGAAGCTGTAACACCAATTCAGCAAGGAGAACTGACTCAACTGAGGGAAAAATAGGGAAATTGGACGATAAACTTAGCTGTTATTACGGACGCTCAGTCCAGTTTATTCTTTTGATCATTATTCAGGTACGGGTACTGGTAGATATAATGAGCATATGAATAGGGCTCTTAATACTCTATTCCTTAGAACGACTCTATGAGTGGCGGTTAGTGTCTTTTCAACCAGGCGATGCTGTCCAAAAAAGTACCGTTCATTTTTTGAAATGCAATTTTAATTTCCGCTTTTTATTTTGCAAATTTCATCGAATACGGCATCGTTTTTGTTATTTTGAAAATTTAATATTAGATTTTTTTTAATTTATTTTGGGACCTTCGCCCCAAACTGATTTGATTTGTGTGATTGAGGATAGGAGCAGAAATTAAATCTTGTGACTTAAACTTCACAGTCCTTGAGGAGAAAATCTTAAATTTCCCTAATTCCAATGCTATAAACAAGCTATGACTTGTCTAGAGGGCTCTAAGCTATTTTCGATCTTATATATTGATATTCTTAGAAATGGATTAGTCCAGAGATTCCCGAATCATCTTTATTTATTTCTTTTTTTTTGTATTATTTCTATTTTAATAGTTCCAGAGCGAGAACAATTTTTATTCGACTTAAACTTGTCTGTACTTGTCTTTGACATGCATGAACTGGAAGACATACCAGGCAGGGACTACAAAAACCTTCTATCAGAACCCTTTTTGGAAAATCATTCATTTTAATTGCCCCTTGAAACTATGCAACAATTTAATTTCATTTAGAGAACTAATATACATACTTTTCAAAACAAAAAATGTTTTTTATAAAAATATTTGGAATAACGTGTAATAATTTGAAAATTTAAAGATCTTTCTGAAATTTTGAAGTCGATATTTATGAAAATACTCTAAATGTTTGAAATTTGCATCCACAGCATCCATGGACCGCACTGCACTGGACCCTATATATAATATATGCAATTGCCTCTCTATTTTGAGTTTTTACCTGATAATATATTTTTATATTAGAATGACCGATCGATTTCGTCTTCATTTTAAAGTCTTTGAGTCTAATGACAAAAACCTCTTTGTATAAATTTTTGAAATTAATTATATTATGCAATAATTCAAATGAATATAATTTATAATTAATAGCCACTTTCTAGATATTGGTTTGTTAATTATCTTTAATATTAATTATTATTGTTTAAACTGAATTTAGCTCCAACCACTAAACTGGTAGTGGATAATAATCAAACCAACAGAATGCTTAAATATATTGAAAGATTTAAATTTTTTTCATAAATCAAAAAAAAAATTAAATTAGATTAACATAGCTATTATAATATTTAATAATATTTTTTCTCTTACCTATTATTTTCACGTAGAGATTTAATTGAGGGTAGAAGATAATGAAGAATGACAAAAATGTCACTTACCTGAAAATAAAAAAAAGTTTGTTAATAAAATTAAATTAGTATACAAATTCATTCACATATATTCCTCGGCATGCTAGCCGGCAGTTAGTTAGAAATTTCTAAAAGTTTTTTTTTTTTTTTTTTGTTATTTGGGTTAATAAATTTCTAAAAGGAGGAAAATAATCATTGTCAAGCATGGCTTTTTTATGTCTGTCTGTCTGTCAATTGGGGGGCATTATTTAGTTGTTTGTATTCTGATACCCACGAATTCTCAAAAAAGGATGGTCATAAAAAGTAGGTTTAAATATCTGTACATATTTTCAAAAACAAAGAGTTGATTTTAAATTTCGGGATTTCTAGCTTCAGAACTATCTGATAAAAAAGCCCTTGAAAATAAAAATATTAAATATCCTAGCTTTAAATAAAAAGCTCTAAAACAGTATTACCCAGTAGCAGAGAGGGGGGGCAGGGAGCACTTGCCCCAGGCGGACTCTGATAGGGGTGGCAGATTTTAGAAAAAATTATAAAAAGTTTTATAACTTCGCGTCTTTAAGATAAAAAAATCAAAGTTTTTTTTTTTAAGATCTACAATGCATATTGGATGTTTTGCAACTATTTTCGTGCTTGGTGCAGTTTGGCATAGAGCACTTGTCGTGATGTAAAAGTTGGTGTATTTTGGTGAATATATATTGTACTGAGTAAGACTAAGAAAATTAAATTTTAATTTTGAAAATCCATTTTATTTTTATTTCAAATATATAATATGGAGCCTGTGAAATGTGATTTATATGCAATCAAAAGTATTGCAATAATTATATCTACTCACTATTACTTTTTAAGTACCTGGAGACACCGAGCGATGCAGGGTAACCAAATTAAAAAAAATACAAATATATATAATACACGCCCCTGGACCCCCCCAGAAACCACGATCCCCACCCCAACCCCGGCCCCGGATCTCCCACAACTGCACCCACCTCCTGCACCTCCCACATTCACCCCACCCCGCACCCAGTTTTTGTATTTCTAGCTTTCTAGAGGTCCACATTTTTTTTTTTTTATTTATTTATCCAGAAAAATATTATGTATATATTTGTTTACTCGTACACCAAATTGCCTAAATTCGTTCATATTGATAAACATTATAAAAAAATAAATAAGAAAATAATAAAAAAATAATTGTATAGGATCTGAAATAAACAAAATTAAATAAGATTTGTTTCCAAGTTATATAAAATAAGCCTTTCAACCACTTTATTTGTAAACACACCTGTTTTGTTATGAATCCACCTGTAATGTTATGATTTAGACACATGTTAATTTTAACAAAAATCCTATTTTTAATATAATATAAAAATATTTGTTATAACCTATAAGTGGCTTTTAAAATTAAAAAACCAATTAATAAATAAAAGATAATTGAAAAAATGTAAACAAACTATTTTATTGAGATTTTTATCTATAAATAATTACTTTAATTAAGAAAAGGTCAATTAAGATAAAATTTGTCGAGGTCCAGACCTAGCCAGATCGTTTTCTCATTCTCAAAACTTGTTAATAGAGTTGGTTTCATCAAAATCGGTAGAGCCGTTTTCAAAATAGAACTAAGATTCAAATATATAAATATATAAATATATATACAATTTTTGCTCGTTTAATAAGAGAAGATAGATAAATAGATAGATAGATTTTCAACAAATGATAAATATCCTTAAATTTATATTTAAATTTAATATTAAATATTCTTAAAGTAATTATATCGTTTTTGGATAATAACTGAATATTGACTACTAAAACATGTTTTACCATTAAATATTTTTTCTAGTTTCTAAAAATTGTAAGGTTTGGGGTAAAATGAAATTTTGTTGAAAATTCTATGTGTGAATGGTGCGAATTAACCTAGGAAAAGTATTCAATTTTTTGTTATATATCTATATACACTGCTAGATAAAAACTGTTATAACAAAAAATTCAAAAATTGAGTTTTTAGCATATTGGACATTAAATTTATATACCGATAAGATTGAAGTAGTTTTTGGAAACGGACTGATAAGTGAATTGAGTGTATTTTGATGAGGCAGTCCAAAATTCGAAAAAAAGAGATAATTTACACTCTTTTTCTTATTCAAAAATCTACGTTTCGGAGGTTTATTCACTACTTCTTCAAGGTTTTGAAAGGTCACTGAAAAAATCCAATGTGACATTCCCCTTTAGTGTAGTTCAATAACTTCTGCCGAGAATGAAATACTATATAATATTGTTACTTCCACTGAGAGAGGAGACAGAGGGGAATGTCACATTCGATTTTCTTCACAGACCTTTCAAAACCCAGACGAAGGAGGGAATAAACCTCAGAAACGTCGGTTTTTTAATAAAAAAGATACTATATATTATCTCTCTTTGTTGAATTTTTGACTGCCTCATCAAAATACAATCAATTTATATACCGATGCCTACACATTGTGATATATCAAAAAGCACCAACAAAACTCTAACAACTAAATCAGGGCTGTCCAACCCGTGTTAACGGGCCGCATGCGAACCAGCACTGCAATGAGTGTGGTCCAACATAAAATCCTAAACTTTCTTAAAACATTGAGATTTATATGTAGAGTTATATTTATTCCCTTTTTCGAAATATGAATGTACATTTGTACAATACGTGAAGCTTTTTTCAAGAATAAAATTCACTAAAAGCAAAATTATAAGCTCAACTTCATAATATAAAATAAAAAAAAAATAATGAGTTTCGAATATTTAAAAATTCTTCTTCTTCTCATATTTTCATTTTCTAAAATATCTATTTATTCAGTAATTTATATGCTACGGCACTAAACAAGGAATTGGGGTTTTCTAGAACAATCACAATTAATTGAAAATTTCTCTCTTGAACTAAAACTTGTCAGGACTTGTCTTTTAGATCTTTACACGTTCTTACATGTTAATAGATAATGGATAGTCAGGGATTATTATATCCGTGACCCTTTTAAAAATAAATTATCATTCCTTTTTTAATCCAATTCGATTTAATCCAGGGCTGTCCAACCTGTGGCCCAATATAAAGTCATAAAATTCCTTAAAATATTGAGAATTATATTTAGATTGTAGATACTAGATACACACAACAATTTGGCCGGATATTTTTTTTCTAAAATAAGAAATCTGAAAATTTACTGTGAAGTTTTCGGAAAATAAGAGTGCCTATTTTAAATTTTGTATCTGGAACTAGATTTCACGATTTTCGAAAAAATAATCATTTTGGTCTATTTTCGACTCCATTTTCATTGCAAACTTTCTGATTGAATGTTCTAGAACAACAATTAGATACCGATCTGAAAAGAAAAATTGAATATTGTCTCTTTATTAGAATTTTATACATATTAATTATCTAGCCAGGAAAAAAATATGAACACATAATAATACATAATATCACTTTTTGTAAGTATGTAGGTAGGTATTTGCATATAGATACGAGAAACTTTTTTCAAGTACTATAAAATTTACGAAAAGTAAAATTAGAAGCTCACTATGAGCTAAAATAATAATAAAGTTTTTATTTCCAGATTATTAAGTATTTTTTGAGAATAACAAATAACAATAGAATTATAATATTTTATCAGCGCCCCGAAAAATTTGTTTTTCTTCAAATGTGGTCCGTGTAAGCCAAAAGGTTAGACACACCTGAACTAAATATACATATTTAAAATTTCTGAATACTAAAATTTGAACAAAAGTGTATTAATTTAAAAATTTTAATTTAAAGGGTTACCTTGTAAAGTTCAATTTTAATTGGTAGATTCTTTCTTATAACTAAGATAATAACCTCATTGATTTCTTTTGATGAATATCGTAATTCAATTTACCGCCTTGAGGCCTTTAAACAGACGTTTATCATTATAATTATCAAAATATTTATTTCACGACTCTCTTAAAAAGAAAGCAAGCCAAAGGGCGTAAGGCTGACCACCGTACCTCAATAAATAGTGCCGCAGGTCATGAAAGCAACTCCACCTTTAGAGCATCTCTTCCCCTTCAAAGGTTAACTTTACTTTTTTTTTTTACGTCTGCTTTGACGAATAATACTTTATACCCTGAAGCAGCATATAGATACGTGGAATTTAGTGTCTCTTTTTTGGATATAATATATTCTTTAAGTTCTCTTTTTACTCCCACTCTTGCTACTGTTTCTTTTGAGGGAGAATTGAACCGGAACGATTTTAATATAAATTTTATTTTATAGGGACGAGAAAACTTGTCTTTCTATCTTTACCCTAACTCACATCTTTATTATCTTTATATCGAAATACCATGATACTCGTTATTTTGTTAATTTTATTCTATTTACCATTTGTTTATTTATTTGATTGTCTTTAGAAAGCATAGGTAATCAACCAGCTACCGTCTTCCCCGAAACTTATAAACTTCAGCTTTTTAAGACCCGCACCCACAGATACCTTCGACTTCTACCCAGCCCATAAAATCACCTCTTCTTTTCACGATGGATGGGCCAATCCAGGCCTTTAGGGGATGCACTTCTTTGGTGTAACTCCTTCTTTCATCAACTTCATTAAAAAAACCGCCGTTTCCTGTACCTAAAGAGATTTCATACGTCCCTGATATCCACAAATTATAAACAAAAATATTAAATATAATTGCCAAGAATAAATAAAATGATTATTTCCAAATAAATATTTTATTGAAAGGTTCCTTTTTATAGTTATTTGAAACCGACGTTTTGGATTATGTTCCCTTTTTCTTCAGGGTTCAAAAGGGTCATTGAAGAAAGTAGGTAGTATTCTTACTCAACAATAAATCTACGAGTTCATCTTCGAAGAAAATCTTCAGCGTATTAAATACAAATTCTTCAAAATTTAATGGTTAACCTACGATCAGAACGAACTTTATATGGATTCATGTTCTTTAGTTATTGTGGGTATCGGAATCCTGACAGAAATACAGAAAAATAATCATGGATGAAAATGATTTTTCTCCACCTTTCAGACTCTTACTTAAGCTAGGTTAATAATTCAAGTTCAGCTATATTTAACCGATCAAATGAATAAATTTTAAAGAATTTAAAAAAGTACTATCTTACTCTAGAATAAAGTACCTTAAAATTTAATTTTACTAAAAACTTTATTTAACATTTTTTGTGGTCCCAAGATACTTAATTAGGATATTAAATTTCATCAAAATTACTTAAGTGATTTTCTAGATACTTAGAAAAAACTAAAAAAGTACTAAAATAAAGTACTAATGTTTGTGGGCCGATATGTACCAAAAACTAATCAGCGCTTCAGTTTGTTAGAGTAATGGTAGGTTTTTAATTTCATTTCAATCGGTGCAATGGTGTGGAAAAAATCGTGAACGAAAAAAACGAAAACATCCATCCATCCATCCACACGAACTTCGTGAAAAAAAATCGCACTTTTTGGCCTCTCGACGAGACCCCATGTAATTTTTGGCAAAACCGTCACGTGCTAAAATTCAACCTAATTGAATACAACAATTTGTGACTTTAATTGAGACCATGAGTTCCGTAATCTTTACCCGAGGACCCTTTGAAGTCGCGGTTGCCGCCAAGGGCGATTCCAGGGGGGCATCCGACGGGGGCGAGGGGGATCCCCCCTATACAGGCCCGTGCCTGGCGGGAGTGCAACACGTGCGTCGCACGCAGAGGCCAAAAAACGGCGGCCAAATCGACAGGGAATTTATAACAATTTTTTTTTTTTTAATGAACTTAAAATATGAGATATGAAATTTGTAAAAAAAAAACATTTATTTTTTTAAAAAATTTTAAAATTGAAAATAAAGTTCTATGTGTGTGTGGGGGGGGCGTCTCTGACCCCCCCCCCCCCCGCTTGGACAATTCGATCGCGACACACTTTCGAGATAAAAATTAGATCTTATATACATCGGCCACCTTATATACATTCTCCCCCACCCCCCCCCATAAAAAATTCCTGGATCCGCCCTTGGTCGCCGCGAGACTGATTACAATACTTTACCCATGCATTGGAAAAAGTAGAATCCTAATCGAATTTTATTAAAAAAAAATAAATAATAATAAAAAATAACATTTTTATACGCCAGGACACACTTTCTATAATCTTCCAATATTGTGTTATTTTCGACATTAAAATAAAAACACGGAAAAATAATGTCTAGAAATCATTTTTGATATTTCAGACATTTCTAAAAAAAAAAACTTGTATGAATTCCAAGCTTCTCGACAGTATTTCAGAATAAAAATATAATTTACAAATAAAACGACTATAATCTACAGTATTACAAGAAATATAGTACCTATTGCCTACATAGTACGAAGCTGTTTAATTAATTATATCTAATTATATTAATGCAGGAAGTGGAATGAAGTTATTATTACCTTTGATTACTGGAAAGCAAGGCCTGGCGTTCTGGACAAACTGTACTTTCCAATGCACTCAACATAAATGAATGAGTCAACAAGCTAGCAGGCGAAGCAAACCCGACCGCTCATCTCAATTCTATGAAATGTTTTTCACTTGTTTTGCCATATTTATTTAGTTTAATCGTAAAAAATTAGAATAGAAGCTCCCTGTGGGAATTTTAAATTTATATAATAAATATCAGGGAAAGAGCTCAAGGCGCCCCTTCTCTCTCCCTCGTAATCTAATATAAAATTGTAAATAAATAAACTGACGTGTTCAGATGTGGCCATCCACTTGACTTTACCATACAACCTTGCCCCTCACTTATATTTAATATATAATAAAATTATTTATAATCATGTAGGGGAGGGGTTAGTTTTTGCATTTTTATACTCCTGGAGGCCCACTGATTATGTATACAAAATTTGGTTGAGTTTGCTCAAATGGCCTAGATTTTTAATTTTTAATCTCCCTCCACACCCCTTAATTTTGGGTCGATATGCACCAAAATCTAATCAGCTCTTAATCTCAATGGACCAAAACTCCGTGTGAAATTTGGTTTCGATATTCACACTTGTTTTTGAGCTAGCTCGTCCACAAAAATTTGATAACGCACAGACTAACTAACTAATTAACAGACAACCAGACAGACCAACAAACAGACACTTTGATAAAGCAATTATTATCTCAAAAAATATAATTTTTCGATGTTCACTTATAAGAGCTTTTTTGTAGAGCGGAATGCCATGGTTTTGCTCAATTTTTTTAATCAAAAATAGTTTTGAGCTGTTTTTTTGAGATATTTCGAAAAAAAGAATGAAAAAAAAACACTTTTTTCATGCACTATTACAATACTTGACTATACCCTGTATGGTAAAGTAGAAATGAAATCTTTTCAAGACTGAAAATTTAGGCACTTGGAGAATTTTTACATTACCTTATAGGGTATGGACAAGGATTGTAATCGTGTATGAAAAAAGTGGGGTTTTTTCGCTTCGTTTTTCCGAAATATCTCAAAAAAGAGTGAAACTATTTTCTTAAAAAATGAGTGAAACTATTTTCTTAAAAAAATGAGTGAAACCATGGCGTGTTGTTTTACAAAAAAAAAGTCCAAATGAGTGAACATTGAAAAAATTATATTTTATGAGATGTTAAGTCTGGTAGTAGGTTAGTTCGTTACCAAATACCAAATATTGTGTATGGTCTATCTCAAAAACCAGTAAGAATATCAAAACGAAATTTCACATGTAGATTCTATATATTGAGAGTAAGAGCTGATTAGATGTTGGTTGAAATGGAACCAAAAATTAAGTGAGTGGGGCTCTTAAAAAATTAAAATTATAAAATTACCAAACTACTAAAACAAAGAAAAATGAAATTTACTATAAAAGAGATCTATAATAAAAAAGAGAGGCATTATTTTTTTCGGGGGCCAAAATTGTGGACAGGAGGCTCAAAAAAATAATTTTTAAGAAAAAAATATAACCGACTTCAAAAAAATTAAATGCTACAAATAAAATACACTAAAAGGTATAAAATAATTATTATCTTATTTAGTTACAACTAAACGACGAAATATTAACATGAAATTACTTTTTGAAGTCGGTGCCAAACATATACCTTTTATGAATCGCACTCGACGGATCTTATTTAGAACGTTTAGCGGGTATGCTCGCTTATAGGTATAATTTGTCTCGCAACGACTTCAAGAAGTAATTTCATGTTAATATTCCGTCGTTTAGTTGTAACTAAATAAGATAATAATTATTTTATCCCTTTTAGTGTATTTTATTTGTTGCATTTAATTTTTTGAAGTTGGTTTTATTTTTATTTTTCTCTTTTTAGTGATGTTATTAATAGTGATCCTATGATCAGAACTTGACCAAATTAATATGGCACCATCCCTAAGATACCCCCTTTCCAATAAAAAAGAATCATCGAAATCGGTTTATAAACAAAGAAGTTAGGCCTGAACAAACCTAACAAAAAAGCTCTAATACCAATAAAAAAAACGGAACTAATCGGAAGCTAGACTGAACCCGATGCAATTTTTTTTTTTTTCAAAATCGGTTCACAATTGGATTAGGTAACATAGACACAAAAAAAATCAGTCGAATAGAGAACCTCCTAATAGAACGATCAATATAATTCCAAGATCCTTTGATCGATTTGCACAAAATTTCGCATATGCGCCATATATGATTTTATAAAAATGACCCATTATGTGAAATTTATAGTGACGCAAAAGAGGATGGGGGAGGGTTCAAAAATAATTTAAATTTCCAAACAAAAATCGAAGTAAGATAATATTTACAATGGAAGATTCTCATTTATAAGGAGATATCATAAATTGCCAATGAGTCAATAATTCAGAAGGCCTGAAGGTTCTTTCTTAGATTAAAATTATTTTTTTATTAAATATAAGAGAGGGGACAGATGTATTGTAAAGTCATGTGGATGTCCAATATTTTTATAAACAAACGGTTTGAAATAGAACAGCATTTCCCAAACATTTTTTTTCACGTAACACTCAAAAAATATTTGACCATGTCACATACCACTTTGTAAATTATTTATATTTTGGGGTAGAAAATATTCCCTTCAAAATGCAAAAATCTTACCCTTTTTTCTTTTACAAATAGTTTATAGTTAATAGAGAGACTTTTTGTTTATTCTTCTAACTTTTTTGCCAACTTATTAAATACTAAATTATTTTTAAATTTGAAATAATTACGAGTACTTATTTGAGGACTAGTATTCATATACCATATATTATATCCTACCTATATAATATATATGTTAAATTAAGTAAAGAAAATTCAAATAATTTAAAAAACTTTTAAAAAAATATAACAACAAGCATCTTGTCTTTTATTTTTTGTGAAACCTACCTAGAATTTTATATATTTATTTTTAATTTTTAAAATTTTCTTCACTTTTTAAATATGTTTCATTAAGAACCTATACCATTCTCCCTTAAGGGAGTTCGGGACAGCTATATACTTATTCGGTTGATCTTCCAAAAATCTTTTGTATTTCTGCAGAGTGACAACGTCTCCCTACTAAATTTTTTAATAAAAAAAATAGTTAATAATGGGGTTAATTTTGAATAAAAATCTTTGTTTTTTAATATTAATCAAAAGAATATTGAGATAAATTTTTTCTCATTATAAAACATTTATTTAACACAAAAACGATTTCAAGAAATAGTGTGGAATGCTAGCCTAATGCTTTTGTTATATTCTGTTCTCTGCAAATAACTTATTATTTTTACATTTATGAATAACTAATTAACTAGACTGAAAAAATCTATTGAAAAATGTATCATTCAATTCATAAAAGTTGAATTATTGATCTTTATAAATTTGTTGAAAATGGTATAATTTGTAAGAAGTTATACCCCTTTTAAAAGCTTGGTCCATTTATTTATTTATTTATTTAATTGATAATTCTTACAATTTAACTTTACACAATGCTCTGAGGCAGTTTGCCTCATATGAGCAGTAAAAAAGAATAATTAACATAACACAAAGAAGAGAAAAATAAAAACAAGTGTGTGCGAAAACGAAAGCTTCAGCGAAAGGAAGGTGAGAGAGCCAGCAGGGGGAAAAAGATACACCATAAAAGAGAGACGCCAAAAAAGAGACGCTCACTTACTTCCATGTTAAAAGAATGATTTTCTATAATTTATTTCTCGATAATGGGACAGACCATCAGTTTCAAATTTCGCGAATAAATATTTAATACATCAATGATTTGATGGTAAAAATTTGAGAATTTTCTTATAAAAATGATAAACAGTCTCGAACCTCCTTAACAAAATATATGTTAGAGACTATATTTACGAATATTTGGCCTTCATCATCAGTATTTTTAATTAGAAATCTTGTATCTGTTATTTATCATGTGTTGAAATATTTGATTGTATGTAGAAAAATTCGTTTTGTTATAATAGTAATCTGGTCATTCAACAAATGAATGTGTACCTATTAATATAAACTAGAGAGCCGAACATCCATTTATTAGTTCTGACCCTTTGATAGCTCGACGGTGAATCGATTTTTTTTCTTAATTTTTCGACTGGAAATTGTGAAACTAAAAGTCCTAAAAATTAAATAATTGTTTCTTATTTTTGGAAATCTTAGCATTTTAAAACTAACTTTTACAACTTTATTTTTTTGAGTTATTGTGGTTATTGTTATCCAGGCAGATACATAAACAGACAAAAAAATCTTATATTTTTATTCTTATGTACCATATAACATGTGATATAACAATAAGTGGAATAAAACTCACAAGTCGGTATATTATTCCGCTGGGTTAGCTTTAGTTTAATTAACTTAAGCAGAGCTAACAAGAATGGGGCGGGACCGCGGTTGTGCCTATTCAATTCAGTGCTTACACTTATGTTTTGTTTATTATATACAGCTTACATTATTGTCATAAATTTTGCAGTCATTGTGAGAATATCTACACGATTAGGAGGTAAAGACAGTAAGCCATAAAGTTCTTTAGTAGAAATTCTTTCCCAGTAGACATCAGAGACTTGCATAGCTCTCCTCCAAAATCGTCAAATTTGCACTAAATGAAAATTTAGTTTGTTAAGGTGTTAGGAAGAAATAAACTGTGCATCAGAAGAAATTATGCAATTTTTGATAGTTAATTTAAATATTTCGAAGGCATATATGTTCATTTTAATAGCCATAATTAGCGCACAGATGTTTAAACTCGGAAATGGCATTCAAGAATGAACACAAACTCGACGGGTGTTTGCAATGCTTTCATTGACAAGTTACAACCTGTCCGTCGTATCATGGTTGCATCAGCTAACGTTAAGGGGTCCTTTCGCAGCGAATGTTAAATAAAAAATATAATAGATTATAACTATAACTTAATTTTTTATAATAGTTTAAGTCTCTATCTATGCTTTGGTGAAATTTCAATCACACATTAGATGCAAATTTTTGAAAATAAAATTTTTTAAAATGTAAACATTTTCTAAGAGTCTTATGGAAAATCAAGATCTTGACACTTTCTTTTGAATTATACTACTACTAGCTGACGCCCGGGCCTTAGGCCCGGCGTCTCCTAGCCTCCGGCGGGGAGCGTCTCGTTTTATGGTTAAAATTTATATAGATAATAGCTGACCAAAATTGATTTGATAAAAAATTTAAATATATTTAAAAAATAATAATAGTTTTGAAAATAAATTGAAAATGCAAATAATTATAGAATAGGTATTAAAACAGTAAATGAATTATATATTACTTGTCAAAATTGTTCACTTAACCAAAAATAATATTGACAGTTGAAAGATTTCCTAAAAGATATTATTGGCCATCTTGTTTGTTTGCTTTCCCCCAGAGAGGCGCTGGTGTTGTTTCCTGGAAAAAAATATTTTTACATGCCACATGTGGGATATCTATAAAAACACTATATGTAAAAACACTCGTGTATTTGAATGGAATGTTGTGTGAAAATTTCAAGAAATTGGTGGAGAACTTTTGGAGATCCTTCAACGTATCACTTAAGCGTAACAGTACATTTTTATTTATATAGATTAGTTGAACAGATAAAGTTAAAAAAACTGAAAATTAGCTATTTGAAACATGCAGGTTTCTTTTTGTCCAATAAAATATATCAATGACCGTCGAATTTAATGAGATATTTACTTTAAAAAATCACATAAATGATATATTTGGATGTAAACATATACAGTATTAATACAACGCATTGCCAAATCATACAAGAGTTATTATCAGCTGATTTGAATAAATCAAACTAACTTTTGTATTTAATTATTTTGTATAATTGTTTTTATTTCAAACATTTACAGCGCTTTCATACTATTTATTTTTTCAATTCTTTTATTTTTCATTAGTATTTTAACTTATTTTATTAAATATTAGATACTACACTTCTTTTGACTCAACTGGAGCAAAAGGACCTTCTTAAGAACGCGTTGTGGATTTTCTTTATTATAAACACAACGTGTAGTGGTCGAATATGACTCAATGCCCGAATTATACTAATATGTAATAATAAATATACAAATTTAAATTTGGAAAATAAACACATTTTGTTGAAAAAAAGTGGCGTTAAGCGTCTCGCAATCCAATATCAAAAAGTTTTCAAAATTAAAATTATGATTGACCCACTAGATTGACCTTTTTAATAATAGACCTTTTATGCTTATAAATTAATTTTAAAATTGGTCGAGCTGTAGTGCCAATATATAATTCAGTACAATCAATACATGTAATTAAATATATGACATGTGATTGATTTAATTTATTAAATGGGTCATTATTATTAAATATTCACGATAAGTTACTATTTATTCTCGGAAAAAAATTAATACCGAATTTTGCAAAATAGGATTTCATTTCAATTAATAATAAATAGCTGGCTGTTTTTTAAGTCATTGTGAAAAGATTTTCTCCAAATTTTTTTTAAATTTATATTATACAGGGTGTGGCATAAAGATCTATCACATTTTGAAGAGGCATAAAAAATGAAAAATTTAACTAGAAAAAAACTGGATATATTTTTGAAAAGAACATAAAATATTTTTTTTAATGTGTTTTAAACACCAGACAAAAAAAAACGGGAAGAGGGGGGTTCAAAAATGAAAATTCTAGCCCTTTCGACCAAACTCAATCAAATTTTGTAAACATATTCTGTGGGCTCCAAAAAGGCTAGAAATGCAAAAACTAACCAAATTATGTATACATAGTTTGGTCGAAAGGTCTGGAATTTAAATTTTTGACCCTCCGCCCAATTTTGGGTGATTGTTTTTGCATTTCTAGCTTTCTGGAGGTCCACAGAATATGTATACAGAATTTAGTTGAGTTTGGTAGAATGGGCAAGAATTTTCATTTAGACCCTCCCCCCTCTTTTTTCCGTCTAATATAATGTTTAAAATACATTAAAAAAAAATTATTTTATGTTCTTTTCAAAAATATATTCAGTTTTTTTCTAGTTAAATTTTTTCATTTTTTATTCCTCTTCAAAATGTGCTAGTTTCTTATGCGCCACCCAGCATCTGATGTGCTTAAAGTTTCAATTAATTAATTAATTAATTAATTAAATAATAAATAAATAATAAATATATAATCTACATCAAAAAGACATGGACAAGTTGTAAAAAGAAGAAAAATATAAAAAGTGGTTTAACCAAAATAATTCTAACCAGATCCTTCAAAAAGTATTTAAGATAAAGAAAATGACGTTCCAATAAATGATGTTATTCGGAATTTATACTTTTTATTATCCTTGTGCTAGCTAGCTTTCCATTAATTTTCAATTAAAAATATAATTAATATTATATATCTTTTAAAAAATCTCAATAAAATAAGGTTATTTTTATACAAGACTTTAATATTAAGGCAATGGTTTCAAAGAAGAAGAAATTATATATTCATTTGACTTTTTATTATTACTAACATGTCCACTGTTTGTACAAACTCTGGTCAAATAAACCGCCTCATCGCTCACAAGAGTTCTTTGCTATTTGAAACTTCGATTGGGCAATTCCGGGACATTCGAGAAGATGGTCCATTGTTTGCCTCTCGCAGCGGTCGCTTATGGAACCCCCATTAAAGAGATTTTCTTTCAAGCGACCAACTTTTGACCTTAATCGGTGAAGTGTCCGCCATATGCTCCATTCTAGTTCATTAACATCATGTGACTATGATTCTGGCAAAATGCTATTATGTAGAGGCTAGCTTGGGTTTTAATTTATAAGGAATGTATTTTCTTCTTAATTTGTTCTGATCTTTAGTCTCATCATCATTATGGCGCAATTACAGTTCTAAGACTAGTTTGATGAAACTCCTCTCCCGATCCAATTCTTTTACTTCTTTAATCTTTATCTTTAACCTAATATATTATAATTAATGGGAGTTTTTGTGGAGTTTCACAGAAATGAAAGATTGGTTGTTAACCCAACGTCTGGAGTACATAGACTAAAAATTCCCTTAATTATAATTTACATAATGTTTCACTATAAACCCACACCGCACTCCTTCAATTTAGCCTAATATATCTTAGAAGTATAAATATAGGGATCAAGGACGTAGCCGGCAGAGGTGGTTAGTGTTAGAATCTCCCCAAATTCTAAGTTTTACAGGATACAAATAAACATAAAACTAAAGATTTGAGCATCTTTTTTTGAAAATAATTTGAATGTTTTTCAAAAAATCAGCTCGGGTTAAAATTAACCAATGTTTATTAAAAGAGAAATAATTTAATTTTTAGGACAAATTCTATAGAAATATTTTTAAATTGCGATATCAATATTTCTACTAAAATCTTAATATTGATATCGCAATTTAATAATATTTCTACTAAAATCTTAGAATTTGTTCTAAAAATTAAATTCTTTCTCTTTTTATACAAATAAACGTTCAATAAAAATATAATAAAAAAAGATTCTGATAAAAAAAAGCAATTTAGGTATCTTGGAGGTCATGTCTCATTCTCCTAGGAGTATTTCCATAATCCCCTAACTCATTGGTGGGTAACCAACCCTTCCTCCCGAAAACATTTTCTCGAAATAGCTTTGAGCGTTACAGAATTTTTCTGTCATAGAGATAAACGTCTTATTATAAGAGTATCATAATAAGGCCGCCAAGGGTGTATCGTACTGAGGGCTGGTGCACTTTATATCTACCAAAATACTTGAAATATCAATTGTTTTTGAGAATAATTTAGGGAATTGGTGGAATTTTTTAATAATTTTAATTTAAGCTATTTCTACACCCAGACAGGTAGGTACAATAATATAATAATGGCCAATTGACCTCTCACGTGATTTTTTTCTTAATATGTCTAATTCTACGATCTTTACAAAAATAATCACCAACCCGCATGATAAAAAATAAGCTGGCGTGTTCTGATGTGGCCATCCACTTGACTTTACCATACAACCTGGCCCCTCACTTATATTTAATATTTTATAAAATTATTTATAATCATGTAGGGGAGGAGGGTTAGTTTTTTCCATTTTTAGACTCCTGGGGCACACTGATTATGTATACAAAATTTGGTTGAGTTTGGTACAAGGGCCTAGATTTTCATTTTTGACCCTATACCCCTCCACCCTCCTTATTTTGGGCGGTTATTTTTTGCATTTTTAGATATCTGAGGTCCCACTGATTATGTATACAAAATTTGGTTGAGTTTGCTCAAATAGCCTAGATTTTTAATTTTTAATCCCCCTCCAATTTTGGGTCGATATGTACCAAAATCAAATCACCTCTTAATCTCAATGGGCAAAAACTACGTGTGAAATTTGGTTTCGATATTCACACTAGTTTTTGAGCTAGCTCATCCACAAAAATTTGGTAACGCACAGACTAACTAACTAACTAACTAACTAACAGACATTTTGACAAAACAATTATTATCTCAAAAAATAAAAAATTTTCGCTGTTCACTTATTAGAGCTTTTTTGTAGAGCAAAATGCAATGGTTTCGCTCAATTTTTTAATCAAAATAATTTCAGGCGTTTTTGAGATATTTCGAAAAAAAAGAGGAAAAAATACTTTTTTCATCCACTATTACAATACTTGACCATACCCTGTATGACAAAGTAAAAATATATATAGGTATATATTTTCTTCCTCTCGAATATTTCAAAATAATCATATGGTTAAAATTTTCTTGGTATTTTTGATTTCAGAGAAAATAAAACATATATAACTTGTAAATTCCAAATTCGATTCTTATTTGGCTTACAAGGTAAATTGCTTTGAGAGAAAGACAAATATTGATTTGTCACTAATAGGGTCTGGTTTTACTTTTGAATGGTACCATAAATAAATTTAATATTTTTAAAATGTTCTAAAGATGAAGGCCAAGACTTCAAAAATAATAATCTAAAAACAAATAAAGTTATATAGATCTAGAATGTAGATATATAGTATGTATTTAGTTATATGTATATGTATATATTTATATTTTCATAATGCAAAGAACACCCTCTTTGATTTACTCCTACTATAGAATCCCCATTCCTCAATTATGGTACTTTTTGTAATAAAAAGTATTTTTTTTATAATAGCTAAAGCCATCGAATATTTTTTACTAGAATTCAAAAATTAAAAGCCAAATTGATTTAATTGGAGTTAGAAAAATTAATTCTTATAATCGGATTGAAATTAAATTTGAAAAATGTCAAATATGTTATCTTTATAAAAGTTTAAATTGCCGATAATAGCAGACTTTAAATTTTTAAATAAATCACAAGAGGTTGTCTTTTACTAAATCTGAGCTGTCATGAGTAATCTTTATTACATGTCAGAAGGGTTAGATTCATGCCCCATCCCCTCTCCCGCTAACTTTAAGTTAACTTCAACACAGATTCTCTCCATCTCAATATTCCGAGGGATGGCACAAGGCGCAAGGGTTCACCCCTTGGGAATTACTAGAGATACGGTAACGTTACATTTCTCATTATATGATTCTATCATCAGTAATTATAAAGAGCCTTTGGGATGTCGTTTACATGCATCACCTTCCCTCTGTCACGCTATTGGCCTTTGATTTCAACCACTCACACCTCTCTCATATATATAGATATAGGTATATCAGTGGCGGTTGGTGTCTATTCAACCAGGAGATGCTATCCAAAAAATCACCTTTCATTTTTTTTAATTTTATTTTAATCTTCGCTTTTTTTGCAAATTTCATCGAATACGGCATCATTTTCTTTATTTTTCAAATTTAACATATTTTTTAAAATATATTCTGGGACATTTACCCCAAATGGATACTGCTTTGTGTGAGTGAGGGTAGGTGTCTGAAATTAAATCTTGTGACTTAAACTCCACAGTCCCTGAGATGGAAATCGACCATCTTCCACAATGAATCAGCCTGTCCTATAGGAAAATTTAAAAATTTTCCTAATTCTATTGCTATAAGCAAGCTATGACTTATCCAGAGCACTTCTATTATTATTTCCGATCTTCAATATTGATTATTTATATTTAAATTAAATTTGGATTATTCCAAACATTCCGGAATCCTCTTTATTTATTCCTTTTTGTATTATTACTATTTTAATAGTTCCTCAGCGAGAACAATTTTTATTCGACTAAAACTCGTCTGAACTTGTATTTGACATGCTTGAACTGGAAGATATACCAGGATGGGAACCTTCTATCGACACCCTTTTCGGAATATCATTCATTTTAATTTCCCCTTGAAACTATGCAACAATTTCATTTCATTTCGAGAACCGATTGACTATTCAAAAAAAAAATGTTTTTATAAAAATATTTAAAATAACAGATAATAATTTGAAAATTTAATGATCTTCCTAAAATTTTAAAGTCGATATTTATGAAAATACTCTAAATGTTTGAAAATTTAGAGATGCGCCGCATCCACACCATCCATGGACCGCACGCCACTGATAATATAATATAATTTATATATTCCTATCTGGCATGCTCTCTTTCGTTTTTTAACAAATCAATATTAAGACAATTGATCAACAACCAATCACCTGATCAATTTGTCAACAAAGCAACGCGCTAATAGTTTCGATCTTATCTTCGATTAATAAAGTTAAGTAAAAGACTTTTGATATTTTAGTGAGATGTTTTGGATACAATTTCTTGAACTAATTAAATTATTTTTTATGACACGTATAAATGTTTGCAATACAATCTATATATATATATATATATATATATATATATATATATATATATATATATATATATATATATATAAATTGGTTTTGTCTGTACATTGGTCCAAATCACGCCAAATTTTGGTTGTACACGTTTCAAGCAAGGTTATGAACGAAAACACCCTCAACAAAATTCCTGTCTGTGTGTCTGTCTGTATGTTTCCGTGGTTTCTGCGAAAAGTTGCTCACGTTTCACGTAAAAACGGCTAAAGGGATTATTATGAAATTTCATATTTAGAACAGATATCATCTAACTACGTTTAGCTATATAACATTTTGATATTTTGAACCCAGAAGGGGTTTTGGGGAGGGGAGGGGGGCACGAATGAAAATTATCAAATAACTCCTAAACTATTAACCCTACGGCAAATTTTATGATAAACAAAGTTGTAGGGGATGTGATTTCTGATAACTTTTGTTTAAAAAAATTTCCCCAAAAGACACCCAAAATGGGAGGGAGTGTGAAAATATGTAAATTCTTGCTCTTGGAGCAAACTCAACCAAACTTTGTATACATAATCTGTGGGTCACTAGAAGGCTAGAAATGCAAAAACTGGGTGCGGGGGTGGAATGTGGAGTGGGGTGAGGAGTGAGGAGGAGTAGGGTGGGGGTGCAGAGGGGGTGCGGGGTGGAGTCCAGGGGGCATAGCGGGGGTGAGGTCCAGGGAGATAGGCGGGGTGCAGGGTGCATGGGGGGGGGGTGCTGGTGGGTTTTTTTGGGGGGTTTGGGCATGGTGCGGGGGTGGTGGGTGCTGGGTGGGTTTCGGGGTGTGTAGTGGGTGGGAGTGGGGGTGAGGGTGAGGTTCGAGGGCTGGGGGTCCAGAGGGCGTGCCCCCTGGTTAGCAAGAGGGCCGCCGAAGGCGGAGCCTTCCAGCTAGTAAAAAATAGAAAATTAATTGACTTTTTTCACATAATTAAAAGAATCTTTAAGAACAGCGCATTGTTTCTTCTCTTCCCTGCAAAGATTTTTATTTTTAGAGATCATTTTATTTTCTTAATATTTTTTTATATCTTTATATTAAAATTAATAATTACTTTAATAAAGAGCAATTTAGTTAAATATTAAATAATAATGAAAATTTAATGGGACTTTCAAAGAAGTGAACAAGTTGTCATGGAATATAGACAAACCAGTCATCGGACTCTTTACTCTATGATGATGTGTTATTAAAGTTTATGGTACAGTTATATCTTATTCGAAATATATAAGTAGATTGCTTTAAAAAAAAGAGCGCACTATTTTTCTTCCGCGAAATGATTTTTATTCTAAAGACTCATTTTTTGCTCAATTACAGTATCTCTTTAATTAAAATATTATAATTAATACTCTAATAAAGGTTAGTTTATATAAAGATTAAGTAATAAAGAACTTTGAATGTGGGACTTTTAGAGAAGTGAAAAATTTGACAAGGAGTAGAGCCAATGGGAGGCGATGTGATTACGACGAACCAGTCTCAGGATTTTATACTCTATGAAGATGAATTAAGAATGTTTAGTGTGTATTTTAACTAGCTCGAAATTTATATAAATTACTTTGTAAAGGGTGAACTACATATTTATTTCTTCCGCAGAGTGATTTTTATTTTTGAGCAGTGTTGTTTTCTTATTACTCAGCTGTTATATCTTTTTAATTGAAATGTTGTCGAATAAAAGCTGTAATTTTTAACAAAAATACTTCATTTATATCTTCATAACTAAAAGCTACTTTAATATTATTTAAACAAAAATCATAATTTTAATATTTTCTTGTCGTCAGTACCGGAGCTGTCGATTTTCAAGAAGAAATCATTATATATAAATAAATATCTATCTCTATATTTATTTGTATCAACCAGAGGACACCCTCATTGATTTTCTCTTGACAAAAAATAGATTGATGGTTACTTAGTTTGATGAATTAATTAAAGACAACGCCAGTAAAAAAATATATTTTTTTATTTTTTATTTTAATAATAATTAATATATATATTTATTATATACATTTATACGAAGTAAAAAGTTTATGATAAATGAATTAATTAAAAAAAAAAGATTCATAATCGCGATAATAAATAATTAATTTTCTTATATTTGGACTATTAAATCATTTAGTCCATTAATCTGAACAACTCTTGAACAATCTCTAATGTATTTTACACCCACCCTCCGTCTTCCCAGTTCTCTTCTTTAGATTCAAAGATAAACAAAGATTTAGATGATAGAGAAGACAGAGAATGAAAGCAAATAACAAAATCGATACTTTGAGTTATAAAAATAAGAAATAAAAATTTTAAATCAAAACTTAAGAAAATAAGAAATATATTTATAAGCCAAAGAAATAATATTATTAAAATTCAATTTATATATGGTATATCATTTCAAATTGAGATTAAACGGTTTCCAAATTGAATTAATTAAATTAAATTTGAACGTAAATAGTGCCTATTTGAAAATTATTAATCTCACTTTGAAATTGATCAATCCCATTTTCAAATTGGTTATTATAATTTTGAAATTCAGTAATCTAATTTTAAAATTTAAAGGGCATAAATACACGTTCAAATTAGCGATGGGAGCAGACTTTTAAAAAAATGAAAAAATTGATTATAAATTAATTATTCATAAAAATTTGTACTTCATTAAATATAATAATTATATGAATGCAGCTTTTATATATTTTCTCCATCTTTAAAAATACCGGTAAAAAGGAAAACTTTTTCTAAGGTTTAGTACGGTAAATTTTAGTGATTGGACAATTTCTGTCACTTAACAATCTGTATGAACTAGAAATTAATCTTATAAAAAATAGAGTTTTACTGATTTTCTGAATTTTTAACGTAAAGTTCTAAATCTAGAAAGACTAAAATTAAATGTATTCTTTTTTTAGGAAATTCAAAACCAAAATCCAATAGCAGAAATTCTCGTAATCGGAATTCAACACACACATATCTCCATATATCAGATTGGCCTAAACACTAATAATAATAATAATAAATTTGAAAATTTGTTAATTTATTCAACGCTCTTCAACCATATTACCGAATAAAACATCATTTTCCAAATTAGATAATGATAATTCAAGATATTTCAACACATAAAGTATTGATTACGTACACAATGTAAAGTAGCTTAATTAATTAATTATAATCATATTAGTAGAATGAAATGATATTCACTTTGAAGAACGGAAAAGCATATTGTTTAAACAAAAGTTTAGAGAAAATTGTAGAGTTTGGGGGGATTAGTAAATGTGAAAATTAATTACAAAAACTTTACACTTAAACCCTAAAATGAACAGGTGAAATTTGTAATTAACCGCTCTGAAAAAATGAATAAATGAATATAAAAGCTACATATCAACTTACAAAAAGAAGAAAAATCCTACCTAAAACACTTCTGTTGAAAAACACGCCAAGTTCGAAAAAGTAGTGAAATAGTAATGAAATTAAATTCGCAAAGAATAATTAAATTGAGAAAATGATAAAAATTTAAAATTCATAAATCTAGATTGTCATTCAAAATGAAAAGAATGCATTTTATTCGAAAGTACTATTTTCTCAACAATTATTCTTGCCAAATTTAACTTGACTGCACCCACCCTGGATTTCACTACTTTTTCTAATTTGACCGGTTTTTTCACAGAAGTGTTTTGGGTGGGGTATAATTTACAAATCAAACGACCATAATCTACAATATTGACTAAAAAGTATTACTTACATAATGAGAAGTTGTTTAATTAATTAGGTCTAATTTTATTTATTGAAGAAATTGGATTGAAATGATTTTTACCTTTGATTACGGAAAAGCATGGCGTTCTGGACAAGCTGCCTTTCCAATGCACTCAACACAAATGAATGAGTCAAGCTAGCAGGCGAAGCCTGCCGGACCGATTATCACAATTCTATGAAATGTTTTTCACTTATTTTTCCATATTTATTTACTTTAATTCGTAAAAATTAGAATAGAAGCTCCGTGTCTGTTTTTTTAAATTTCTATAAAATATATCAAGAGAAAGGTTTTATGCCGCCCCTCTACTCCCCTCTCTACCCTCAAAAATTTTTTTAACTTGCACTATAGTTAAATAATAATAAATAAAATTATATTAAATGAGAAATTCTTATATATAGAGAGAGAATGTTATCTATATACAACATGAGGGGTGAACCGCGATTGGAATTAGGTGTATGACACCCTCTTTGGAATTATGTGGAATTATTTTGGAATTCATTAGATAATTCCCTTAATCTATTGTCTTCTACTTGGAAATGAAAGTGAAAGTTGAAGTAGGTGTACAGAATATTAGGTCGCGGTTCTAACCCTCGTATATACATAGAATTGGTTTCTCCAAAAAGGCTTGATCAATTAAAATTAAAATCACGTGTTAGGTGGTTTCCGGGTTCGTTCTGTCATTGTCTCATCTTTGGAACTTTAATTTGTTGTTTCTTAATAAAACTAAGTAATTATTCTCAGGTGGGGAGTGTCAATAAAAATCTATAATTATATTATTATTTTTTTCAGTTTCCTGAATTTTAATATCTCTATTAGTTTATTATTAATTTTTTTAAGGGAGAATCGAGGGGTGAACCGCGGCCTAATATGCTGAACACCTACTTCCACTTCTACTTTCAAATATTTCCAAGTACTTCCGAATATTTCCAAGTAATTCCAAATATTTTCAAGTAATTCCAAATATTTTCAAGTAATTCCAAATATTTACAAGTAATTCCAAATATTTACAAGAACTTCCAAATATTTCCAAGTAATTCCAAATATTTCCAAGTAATTTCAAATATTTCCAAGCACTTTCAAATATTCCCAAGTACTTCTAAATATTTGGAAGTACTTGGAAATATTTGAAAGTACAAGTCGAAGTAGGTGTATAGCATATTAGGTCGCGGTTCACCCCTCGGTCTAATCTAAAACTTTATGCAAATGGCTAGCCGTTTTTGTTCCCGGCAACTCTTGAGCTTTGCTCAAAGCATGCCGCCCACATATTCATGTTGGTTTGTTATTGATAGGGAGTAAGTGCAAGTTATGTAGTGTGCACTAAACAAGTCAGACATTTTTCCTTTATCTGTTGCTTTTTCTTACATATCCTAGGGTTATATTTAATATATATTTATAGTACAGACGCTCGCTCTCCTTTCACTACACCTTTTTCTTAATATCATAAAATAATGTTACAAGGCTAGACTGATATTATTGTTTTCTTTTTATATTTTACAAATGAAAAAAAAATATGGTCACATAAATTACAACTATTCCTTTTTCTCGTTGTCTTTTCTTAATTTCTTTTCCTTTTTCTCCAAATAAATAAATAAAATGTACATAGTAGAAAAGAAACAAAATTAAAAGTATAATTACAAACAATATTATGAAAAAATTATTTAAAACGGGTGATGTCGACTTACGGCCAGCGTGTCGAATCCGGGCCTTCAAGAAATTTTCATACTACACACTCATATTAAATTGATAATAAATAAATAAATAAATAAATTCATTTTATTTTTAACGAACTCAGTTCCATTTTTATTTTGAAATTAATTAAATTAATTGAACCGCGTAAATTTGAATAATTTCCATGATTCAGCCTGCGAATTTTTTGCAGTTCATAAATCATTTCATTATTTTTGTTTTGAAAAGGAAAATGAAATTTAGCATCTGGCAGGATTCGAACCTGCGTCTTCCTCTATAGCCGAGGCTGCGCTAACCAACTGCGCTACAGATGAATCCTACCAGAGAAGCCATATTAGATCGATGTCATTTTTCCTTTTGGCGGTTATCTTCTAGACTAGTCTAGTGACTTTTGATTTTGTATAAACATTTTATTTTTAACGAACTCAGTTCCATTTTTATTTTGAAATTAATTAAATTAATTGAACCGCGTAAATTTGAATAATTTCCATGATTCAGCCTGCGAATTTTTTGCAGTTCATAAATCATTTCATTATCTAGAAGATAACCGCCAAAAAGAAAAATGACATCGATCTAATATGGCTTCTCTGGTAGGATTCATCTGTAGCGCAGTTGGTTAGCGCAGCCTCGGCTATAGAGGAAGACGCAGGTTCGAATCCTGCCAGATGCTAAATTTCATTTTTCCTTTTTCAAAACAAAAATAATGAAATGATTTATGAACTGCAAAAAATTCGCAGGCTGAATCATGGAAATTATTCAAATTTACGCGGTTCAATTAATTTAATTAATTTCTAAATAAATTCAGTTATCTCTTCAGTGAAATATTTCGAGAATTTTAGCTCTAATTGTACCTAGATACCCAACATATATAAAATATATCAATCTATGTTATCAATTCCTAATAAAATGCAAATAGATAGATTTATTAACTTTGAAAAATTATATACAGCCTCACTTGTAAATATTAACATTGATAACAATACCTTTAAAAAGGGAGATTTAAATCAAAAATGAGATCTTTAAAAACTATATCAAAGAGTTTTTATAATCAGTACAATATATTATTCACAGATGGTTCAAAAGACACAGCAAATGATTTTAAAGGCAGACGCCGCTATTAATTAGGGGAAATATTTTTTACATGTTCTATTTTTTGGTTGCCAACATAATAGACTTTATTTCGTCTACAGGTCGTCTAAGCCAGTGTTTCTCAATCTCAACATTTTGTAGATCGAGGAACTCTAGAACACTTATATTTATTTCTGAGGTACCCTCTAACACTAAAATATGAGATATTTAATTTTTTCTTCAAAATATCAACATCATGCTACTTTTATAGCTTGCAAATATATCATACTGCCGCCGTGCCGCTGATGACGGTGTTGCCACATTTAAAAAATTTGCTAGATTTTGGGGAAATTGGATATAAAAAATATTTGATACAGGTATAGAAATCCAAGGTCAAAAGATCGCTATGTTAAGATTTGCCGATGACATTGCCCTTCTAGGAAGCAATAAAAAAGAATTAGAGGACGCCTTGAATGGAATTAACCAAATCCTAATAGAAGAAATCAAAATGAAAATAAACAAGAATAAAACCAAGTTCCTAGTATGTACAAAAAAAGAACAAACGAGACAGGAATGCATCAAAATTAACCAAGAAAACCTAGAAGGAGTTAAGGAATTCCGCTACCTAGGAAGTAAAATAACATGGGATGGGAGGAGCGAAAACGAAATTAAATCAAGAATTGCCCAAGCAAAAATGGGGTTTAATTCAAAACAAAAACTACTATGCTCCTCCTCAATCAGCTTAGCAAACAGGAAGTTGCTATTGAAGACATATGTATGGAGCATAGCCATGTACGGGTGTGAAACCTGGACAATTAGAGAAGCGGAGAGAAAGAGATTAGAGGCTTTCGAAATGTGGTGCTACAGAAGAATGACGAATATCAAATGGATGGATAAAATTACAAATGAAGAAGTTCTTGGAAGAATCGGAGAAAGAAGAACCTTGTGGAAGAGTCTGAAGAAGAGAAGAGGTCAGATGATGGGGCACACACTGAGACATGGGGGACTGCTTAGGGATATCTTGGAGGGGGAGGTGGGAAAGAAAAGGGGAAGGGGAAGAACCAGATTAGAATATTTCAACCAAATAATTGGGGATATGGGATGCCAGACATTTAGAGAGGTTAAACGGCTGGCGGGGGACAGAGTCGAGTGGAGACGGATTGTTGCATCAAACCAGTCTTAGGACTGTATACTCAATGATGATGATGATGCATTTTGGACGTCCAGATCGTCTCCGCGCTTGCAGAACTGGGTGTTGCCCACCGAAACAAAAATAGAAAAATATAGGGGCAACTCCAGTCTGGTGGATAATATTGCGGAGCGAATTGGCGTCGGGGCGGGCTCGGTCACGGTCGAGGACATCACACTCTCGTAGAAGGGAGTATGGTGGCATAAAGCGGTGGAGTCCCTCATCGCCCTGGGTATATCCCAAAAAACAATAAACGATTTGACATATAGGGCGATGAGGGGATCTCTCCTTAATTTTTACACTTTCGGCAGAAGAACATATAGAGCGGGTGGCGTATGATTATTTTTTGTGAATAAAAAAAAAAAAGAAATGTGAAATGTGATCCAGGATTAATCCTGGCTCTCTCAGCCACCCGCTCTGAATCTGAATTAATTTGTTCTGAAGCTGAAAGTGTGAAAGATGTGTAAATAAATTTGTCTAATGCTCTTTTGTCTTTGTAAGAGGCGGCCCGCTCCTCGGAGGCCCAATAAACAAAATATACAATACCTAACATTTTTATGTTCATGAATAATATTATTATTAAAGGATCCGGTGTTTAGGGTTTGAAATAGACACTCACAAAAAAGTTGTAAATAACAATACACTGTACGGTAAAGTAAAAAAGGGATGAAGGAGGGAATAAGGCTCCGAAACGTCGATTTATGAATAAAAAGATAGTTCAAATTATCTTCTTTTTTTGAATTTTGGTCTGCCTCATCAATATCTACTTAATTTAATTGTTACTATATTCAAATAATCAAATTTACTGAGATGTGATTTTTTTAAATCAAAAAATAAATTTATGAAATGAGGACCAAGAGTCTCTCGATAGAATTCCTAGCTCTATCTCTAGCATTTATACTGTCAGTGTGTTAACGAATTGCCCCTCAGAGAATCTCAAACCAAACTAATCTTCTGAAATTAAAAGCCTTGACCATCCAAACTCACATCACTCTTGAGTTTGACCATAGGTCTCATCATACACTCTTAATGAGAAAACTTCAATCTAGAGAGTAACAATAGAAAGAAAGATAATCATTTTAATGGAGGGGGATATTACATTTAGAGGTCTTTGACACAAAATGAAACCCAGATTAAAAAATCAGTTCTTAAAAAGTTTGCTTTTTAGTTTCTAAATAAAAAAAAAAAAACACTCATTTCGTTTTATGATTTTTGGACGTTAGCAAGCTAGATATTATTTTTCTGTAAATTACATTATTGTTATTTTTTCGCCTCTTATCACTAACACGCAAACTAGAGCTCATAATAACGCCAACAGTATAGATGTTTCCATTCCTCTACGATTAATATACAATATATATATATATATATATATATATATAGTATATAGTAGAATGTTATAAAAGATAATTTATTGAAATATAGAGTTAGAAATATTAATAATAATAATAATAATAATATATATATCAGAGCTGAACTTAATTAAAATTAAACTTTCGGCATCCGGCTTTATTAATAAAGAAAGTAAAAGTTTATTTATTTATTTAATTAATAATAAAACAGAGAGGGTGTACGCGAATGGAACAAACTAAATGAGTTTAATATTAAACCCAATAGAACCCCACTATGTATATATATATATATATATATATATATATATGATATTAGATATATGTAGGAAAAATAATATAATCTTAATAAATATATAGAATCCCTAAATCTTCTTTCATGAACCATACAACCACTAATTTTATCTCTAAAACCACAAGGCGGCGTAAATTCTTTATGAAACCAATTTAGAAGAGTTTTGGTTATAGTTCCTAAGTTTTAATCCATTAATTAAACACTAAATCATAACAAAATATAAATAAAGGGGATAGTTTCAAGGGGCAATTAAAATGAATGATTTCTTGAAAAGGGTGCAGATAGAAAGTTTGAAGTCATCCCTTTCAGTTCAAGCAGATCATAGACAAGTTCAGACGAGTTTTAGTCGAATAAAAATTATTCTCGCTGAGAAACTATTAAAAAAGGAATGAATAAAGATTTATTTGAGAATCTTTGGAGTTTACCAAAAAATTATTTAATAACACTTGCTTCGGTCTCCTTTTTAAGATGCCTCTAAAATGCGACACTACATTGTCATTACACAAGTCCATGGTGCGTCCGTACATTGCTTTATTAGGGTGATTTTCTTTAAAGAAAATTTTCATTTCTTCCCACTTTGCCTACCAACAGCCTGTCTCGTTGCTCGTTACTCGAGTCAATGCTCGTATTTATAGACGAATTTTTCGCTCATACTTTCCACGTATCTTGAATTTCTCGTATATAGAGGTTCTCGTATCTAGAGGTTCCACTGTACTAGTTTTTTACACGTGATATTAATATAGATGAGAGATACTGATTCTACCTCTTAGGGTAGTCATTGGCCCAGATTGCTTTTTGGCCCTTGGACTCCCTTCCCAAACCCCCTTTACCTATACAGCCCTTCTAATTTGTAACGAAAATTATCTAAAACAACTCAGAATCAGTAGATGACGCCCTCGCGAATTTTTTTAATGAAATTTTTATATTAATTTTGGCAGTGTATTTTAGTTCAAGGTACTCAACATCTCTTCACTTGTAACAGTGCTACATAAAAGTGCTAAACAATTTTTTTCTCAAGGATAAGTTAAAAACTCTGTGAGATTAAATAAAGGTCTAATTAATTTTAGCGTTTCATGTCACTAATTTATTTATATTTATTTATTGAATAAAATATTGATTGTCAAAATATAAAATATCTCCTGCTATCGTACTGTCACAGTCATTTTTGTATTTTATTCTCCCTGTAATTTTTTTTGCTTGCCTCTTTAAAAATCCAACTTTGATCTTGTTACTTGAAAATTCAATTTGTCGTCACTCTTTGCTTCTTTTTTCTCTTTCACTTTTTAACTTGAGAAGGATTTTTCTCACTGAATAAAAAATATATTATATTTTTATTTTTTGAAGATTTACTTTTACTTTTTATATACTAAAAATTAAGGAAAGAAGAAATAATTTTAATTATTATATTAAAAAATTCAGATTTTAAAATTAAAATATCCATAATTCCCTAGAGAATGATATTAATTAAAAGATAATTAAATTTGTTCAAAAATATAGCATCATCTGGTATGTAATTAAATATTCTGGACACTAAATATAATTTGTACAAATACTTTTTAGGACTTTTCTATAATATCACTACACTAACCTTTGAATATCGAATATGTTAATAAAAATTAAATTAAAAATTTATTTACAGATTTATTTATAAATGATTTTAAAGTAGGGTCCTCTTTGTTTTTACAAATTCGGAAAGAAATTGCTTCAAAAAAGAAAATAAAAGAAAAAGCTGAATATAATACTTTTAGTGATCCATTTAGATAGAACTTAATCATCTTCAAATAAGCCGAATCTGATTTATGGGGACATTCAAATAACAAAAAAGTGCAGCTTAAAATCGAATCAATTCGATAACAGATATGATAAAATAATAATTCTATATTTTTTCCATTAGCAGTTTTTGAATAAAAATATTATAACATTTAGATAATATCGCAAGCGAAATTTAATTATCTTGTCTCACTCTGAGGTCAAATATATTACACCTAAAAAAAATTAAGTATATACTTATGTAAGTACTTGCTTGATTTTCTACTGTTAGTGTCAAACCCATGTTAAAAGTTGTAACAGAAGGATTTCTAAAAACATCAGAAAATTCAAATTCACTCATAAACTTTTTTATATTCTCGTAGATTGATTGGTAATTAAAAGTTTACGTTCACTTTTTAACTTGAGAAAGATTTTTCTCGCTGAATAAAAAATATATTATATTTTTATTTTTGAAGATTTACTTTTACTTTTTTTATACTAAAAACTAAGGGAAGAAGTAATAATTTTAATTATTATATTAAAAAATTCAGATTTTAAAATTAAAATATCCATAATTCCTTAGAAAATGATATTAATTAAAAGTTAATTAAATTTGATCAAAAATATAGCATCATCTGGTATGTAATTAAATATTCTGGACAGGAAATATAATTTCTACAAATACTTTTTTGGACTTTTCTATAATATCACTACACTTACCTTTGAATATCGAATATGTTAATAAAAAATAAAATTATAAATTTATCTACAAATTTATTTATAAATGATTTTAAAGTAGGGTCCTCTTTGTTTTTAGAAATTCGGAAAAAAATTGCTTCAAAAAAGAAAAAAAAAGAAAAAGCTAAATATAATACTTTTAGTGATCCATTTAGATAGAACTTAATCATCTTCAAATAAGCCGAATCTGATTTATGGGGACATTCAAATGACAAAAAAGTGCAGCTTAAAATCGAATCAATTCGATAACAGATATGATAAAATAATAATTCTATATTTTTTCCATTAGCAGTTTTTGAATGAAAATATTATAACATTTAGATAATATCGAGAGCGAAAACATTTAATTATCTTGTCTCACTGAGGTCAAATATATTACACCTAAAAAAAATTAAGTATTTACCTATGTAAGTACTTGCTTGATTTTCTACTGTTAGTGTCAAACCCATGTTAAAAGTTGTAACAGAAGGGTTTCTATAAACATCAGAAAATTCAAATTCACTCATAAACTTTTTTTATATACTCGTAGTTTGATTGGTAATTAAAAGTTTACGTCATCACAGCTAATTTTACGTAGGAAATTAATTTGTGAAAAACTTTGATAACGATTAAATTTTTATTAAAGGTTTTTTCGAGTGGTTAAATATATTTATACTACATCTTTTGTAAAGAAATATATAATTAATAGAGATTGCGGTGTTGGTGCAAGGTGAAACATCTTAATAAAGTTAAAAGTAAATAAATATTTTATGAAATATTCATTTACTATTAGTTATGTTTTGTCACTTGTTTCACATTAAAAATTAAAAAAAATAAGTTGACGTGTTCTGATGTGCAATTGATTTTACCATACAACCTGACCCCTCACTTATATTTAATATTTAATAAAATTATTTAGAATCATCTAGGGGGGAGTTAGTTTTAAAAATTATACTTGGCGTTTAAACTTATCATACCTTAAAAAATTCAATAGAATAAAAAAATAGAGGTCTTGGTGCAAATGGGCCAGCCTAGTCAGGGCCCAATTACTCCGAATCGCTTACATCTTTGATTATTTTTAATCCATATACAAATGAGACTAATTCTACCTACGGCTAGGGCCTTGAGGGATAGGGAAACATGTATAACTGCTCAAAAGATGTTAAAAATTAAAAAAACAGCAAATAGGCTGGGCTGGTCCAATTACCCCACAACGCGTTTAACAGGGCCAACCGCAAAACTTTACATTCAACTTAAGATAATTCCAAAATTTTGAATAATCAAAAGTTGAAAGTATCATGATTATTTGAAGAAAATTTCATCTTTCAATTAATATAGTCACGAGATCTATAAATTGTGAGGAAGCTTAGTTATAGCCAAAAATATGGAGTACTATCCTTGGGAAAACAAAAGAAGCTGGCCCAGTTACCACACCTAACCTTACCAAATTTGGTTGACTTTGGTACAAGGGCCTAGATTTTCATTTTTTGACCCTACACCCTCCCTCATTTTGGGCGGTTAGTTTTTGCATTTTTAGACACTTCTGGGATCCCACTGATTATGTATACAAAATTTGGTTCAGTTTGCTCAAATGGCCTAGATTTTTAATTTTTAACCCCCCCTCCACACACCTTAATTTTGGGTCGATAGGCACTAAAATCTAATCAGCTCTTAATCTCAATGGACCAAAACTACGTGTGAAATTTGGTTTTGATATTCACACTAGTTTTTGAGCTAGCTCGTCCACAAAAATTTGGTAAACCACATACTAACTAACAGAATAACAGACTAACAGACTAACTAAGAGACATTTTGACAAAACAATTATTATCTCAAAAAATATAATTTTTTCGATGTTCACTTATTTGAGCTTTTTTGTAGACCGAAATGTCATGGTTTTGCTCAATTTTTTTAATCAAAATAGTTTCAGCCGTTTTTGAGATATTTCGAAAAAAAGATGGAAAAAACCCACTTTTTTCATTCACGATTACAATACTTGACCATACCCTCTAACCTGAGGTAAATTTTTTCAATGTATATATTTTAGGCTTTCAACTCATCTCCAGGAAATACAGAAATTAACTAATACAACATTTGAATGCTAGGGTATATACTATATATGTTGAGTGAACAGGAAAAAAATTTGTTTTCATTATTTAAATTATTTTAAGGGATGATCTCTCTTAGGGCCGGTTGTATGTAGCAAAGTAAATGCTTTTTACTTTCAGTGCCTGTCATCTGATTGGCCATCGCAGTCCCTCCATTTACCATCCACCCTTTGTCACTTGTAAAAAGCATTTACTTTGCGACATACAACCGGTCCTTAGAGATATAGACTATTGTTAAGTGAAAATTTGGGTAGGGTAGGGTCTGTTGACATATGGATAAATAAAGGAAAGTTACAAGTTCATTGACTATTGTTTATAGGCTGGGAATATATTTTTTACTAACAAGTGACCTAGAAAACTCATAGTAAATGAATATTTCATAAAATATTTATCTTTAATTAAATATATGGTTTATGCTTATATTAATTTTCTCTACAATCATTTCTCATATTACCAACTCTTGAAATATGAATTCCCAACGATCGATGCTCAGTTGTAAAGGAGTCAAATTTTCCAAATTCATAGATGTGTCGATTTGCAAATGCCAACTGTTTTGTTATAAATGTATATAATTTTATGTAAATACCAACATACGAAATTTAATATGCATTATTATCTATATTAGTAGAATATATAAAACAATCTGAGAACTGTATTATTAGTATACTAATATTGTTGTTAATATTTGAAGACAGTTTGTAAATTATTACTTCCACTTTGCCTCTCTCTCTCTCTCTCTCACTCTCTGTTGTTATCTCATTTTGGTGCCAGATGTTGAGTTCTAATTGTTTCATTCATTATCAAGTGTAAATTGAGCTTGTGAGATTTTACATAATATAATAACCACCGTTTAAATTTACTTAATTGATTTTTAATTAAATATAAAACTGGTTTGGGGGATCATGTTTATTTTGAATAAAGCAAAGAAAATTTTAGAAACTATTTAAAATTTAAAATACTAGGTAGGTTTCACAAAAATAAAAGATCAGATGCTTGTTTAGCACGACTCTATATAACGCTAAACAAGCATCTGATCTTTTATTTTTGTGAAAACTACCTAGTATATTTTAAATTTTAAAAAGTTTCTAAAATTTTTCAAAATTTTCTTTTCTTTATTTAAAATGTTTCACCAAGAACCCACACCATTCTCCCTTAACAAAAATGTTTATTTTGATTGACCACTTTGGGTATCAATGGTCTACAGTTTAATTTAAAAATAAATTAAATGAAAATAATACCTATTAACAGCTGTCTTTTGAAGGTTGGTACTAACTGAAAAAGAGGTGAATTCAAAAAAGCTTGAGCAATGTATGTGTTAGGCCCGGGATTTTTCAGCCCATGTGCTATGTTGATAATAACAGAGTTTGTTAATTTATATAACTCCTCATGATCAGGCATTTTTTCATGCCGATGTTCTTATATTATGACCAAATGATCAAAAAAAAAAAAAATAATAATAATAAAAATAAATATTATATCATTAAGATTTGCATTAATTTTAAAAGTAAGAAAGTCTTTTTTCTGGATCGAAATATTGTATAAATACAATATTCTTAATCATCCGCCCTCCTCCACAGCAATTTTGGATAGCCGTATTAGTAATCACACATTTATTACAAATACCTAAGTTTGGATTCCATTAACAATTTTATTTTACTTTCGCATTTATCGAAATGTCTGAAAAGTGGAGAAAAATAATTTTCAAGCATGTTTCTTAATTCCGTCTGTGTGTCTGCCTAAGTTCCTAAAAACCTTATATCAAAATGTCTTTAAAAGTTCGTTCTTGTGCCAAACTGTTTGGATTTTCAGTCTTTCTAGCTTCAGAATTACTGTTTTAAAAATACCTATAGAAAATTACAAAAAAATCGAATTATGATATGAGGAGCTATCAAACCATTGTAATCATATATATTAATATACTAAATTGAAAGTTTATTTTTGCTGAGAGTAGCAGAATTTTTATAAATTGAAGGAGACAATAAAAGAGTGTGTCTTCTGCTGGAATTATAAATTTTTAATTTACTTATAATGAGACTATAGTTTCGAGAGCGTTGCCCTCTCCATCAGTCTATTACAATTGATTCATAGGAATAGTTTCGTTATAAATAAATTAAAAATTTACCACCAATGTGCCGAGTGGGGGAGTGGGTGAGTACCTTTTGACATCTGTAATTAATAATAACTCACTGACTTGCCTATTGTGTGGTCCCACAGTTTCCACTGAGAAAGAGATGCCGAAAGCGCTCTCGAAATATTTGGATTAACCATTTGAATAATAAAATAAATTACTGGAAAGAAGCAATTCAATTTATTTATCGTTTAACAATAAAAAATTAATATATCCAGTACACACCAAGCTAGCAAACTTCTTATAAATATTTTATCTTTATTAAACTAAAATTTATCGAAAATTTGCTTTCGCGTTTTAAATTATTATTTTTGTTCAGTGACCATGGTGTTTGTTCGAGGTGAAACATATTAAATAAAATTAGACCCATCAAACAACCAAAAACGTATTAAGTATTTTAACTAAATTACTTGAGATCAAGTGGGCTATACAAGGGGCGAAGTATGAATGTAAATAAGTCACTGCAATTATGGAAAGGGTTAATATTAATTATAGGATATATTTCATGGAAGAGATTTACTGATTCTATGTGATTAAATAAGCTGTGTAGGAGACGGGTCTCAAGTGGATAGCGGATAATCGAGTGTCGAAGAAGGTCATGAATTATAGATCATTGGGCAAAAGTCACGAAGGACTTAGTCGATAGGAAGGGACAAGATTGGGTCGAAGTTTATTCGGGGAGTTTCTTGGAAGACCAAGAGTAATTTAGAGTCAAGGATGGCGAACATCATAAGCATTATTAAAATGGAAAAACAAATATATATTTGAAAATATATATAACCCTTAAATTTAAATTATAAAGATAATTGGAATTCCAAAAACAAACACATTAAATTCCATTGTAGAGCGCTTTGGAGTCCCACTCCGACATAGCCACTTTTGTCTTTTCACATCCTTATTCTTTCGATTATAAATGCTAAAACATTATAAGTTTGTTTAATATTTAAAATGTTAAAAACGAGGTTACTAAAAAAAAAAAATTCTCACAAATAGTGTAATGAAAGATCGTCACGCGGTGACGTCCTAGCTAGTATGTATAATATATGTAGGTAGTGGATTTAAAGTATAAAATATATATTATATAGTATGTATTTAAAACATATTGAATGTTGTCTTGTTCTTCAAGTGCCATACTCGATTCCGAGCGTTTGAGGTTTCTATGAAGAGTATCTTCTCTATTGTAAATTTCCTAGGGAATTTTTCACCGGGGTGGTTTCCCATTGACTTCCCCAAAAGGAATCAGATTATAGTCGGTCAAATATTTGCAGCTAGTCGTATGAATTGATTTTCTAAAATGAACAACCCATAATAAATATCTGTTAATTCTTATTTATGTTATTTGATTAAAAAATCTACCTAATAAAAATAAATTCATAATTATTTAATGAAAAAAAAATATTCGATAAATTTTTTCTTTCCTTAAAATCAAATGAAAAGAATCTACCGAAATTTCGAAAAAATAATTCCTTTTTCATTGAAAATATTTTAAAAACAATTAAAGATAAAAATTAAAAAACTAATAAATTCTCTGAAATACAATTGGGGTAGAATGTCTCACTCTGGTATAGAAAGAAAAGGGTGCGAAATATAAGCTTGGGCGCTTTTATAACAATCCCGGATACATGTCGAGACAAGTCCAGATCCAATGAAGACAAGCTCAGACACAAAATAAAGAATTTTCTATTAATCAAATTTACTTACTTACCTATACTTATTTGACCCGTTCCTCTGTGCTGCGGTTTGGCGCACACGGGTCCCAACTTTCCCAACTGTAAAATCCCGTAAAATATAATCAAATATAGTAAGAGTTTTATCAATAGCGTCTAGTTCTCCTTAACACAAGCTAACTATGTATTTTCATACTAATAATAAAATCGCATTCGAATTCTATTATATAGAGTTGGAATATGCCAAAAATTGCAAAATAAAAAGACATGAAAAATAATTATACTTTCAATCTATCGTTAGAGGTTAAAAGACGTATGAAATAATTTTTTAGTAAAAGCTTTCAATGCAAGTAATAATTAAATTAGTCACACACACACACATATATATATATATATTCATATAGTCGTTTTTTTGAGTTCAAGGTACCTGAAAGATTGATAGAAATATCGAATTCGAATTTTTTCACGAAAATGAAAAATTAAATATTTTTGATTTGAAAGTTCTATTAGTAAATTAAACCAATGTTCTAATTAAGTGAAATACTCTATGTCCAAGATTATATTATTAGAAATATTAAATCTATAATTAATCGGACGAAGAATAACAGTAATTACGAATTTTCTTGATATCTGACGACTCGGAAACAAACTCGAATAATTAATTAAAGAATGGCTACACTTTAAAATAATTGAACTTATTAAGGCAGTTGTTTCGCGAAAATACTAGGAAATAGTTAATGCTAGAGTATATAGAATAGTCAATAAGAATTCATAATCCATATGCCCAAAACTTTTTCCTGTTTAAGTACCACTACTAGCAAATCTCTTGCTCGTTTGACAAATCTGGGAACACTATCCGAGCTTGTAAATATTTTATCATAGAAATGTCAGATAAAGTACATTATAAAGGGAGATTTATAAAACAAAATGTTCTTAATAAGCGATTGAAAGCTGTTGCGACAATGGCCGAAGCGAAAAAACATCAAAAAAGTACTAAAGATAACCCACTTTTTAGGTTAAATACATGCGTTGTTGTCAGTTAGTTTTTAGTGTAAATTTTTAATTATACGATTTTCATTATTTATTCATTATTATCTCAGAAACTGTGTTCTAACTATGAATTAGCGGGGGGGGTCAGATAGGCTAGGCGGTAGCGTGTCATCCTGCTAACCAAGTGGACCCGGGTTCGAATCCGACTCGAGGCATCCGGCTAAAATCTGACCCCCGGGGTAGGGACAAATTTAAAAATAATAAATAGTGTCGTAAATGGCTTATGGCTAGAAAGAACGAAAAGCCAAAAAAAAAAAAAAACTATGAATTAAAATTTTCTTAAAAAATGTATTAGTTATTGTTTAATCTTGATTTAGTTTTTATAACAATGGTAAGAAGAGTGTCTTAATTATAATTAAATATGAATGTAAACTTTCGGATATCCCGTATATAATTCAATGTATAAGAGTCTGAAAAACTCTATCTTTGGAATTTAATATTTCCGGAACTATA
This sequence comes from Forficula auricularia, assembly GCA_024734495.1. Taxonomy (NCBI): domain Eukaryota; kingdom Metazoa; phylum Arthropoda; class Insecta; order Dermaptera; family Forficulidae; genus Forficula; species Forficula auricularia. Next base: position 40,013,698 of record JALMQS010000099.1, on the reverse strand, counting down.
TTGTTCATAAATTTCGTTTTGCCACCAATCGACGCAGAAATATTTAAATAATGATCTATTTAAATTTCAAAAAAATCCTAAGAAAGTACATATGGAGAAACAACTATCTTAATAATCACGAATTAAAATATAGATGGGCAAACATGAGTATGGGTCCCTTCTAATTTATAATGATCTATATGTTGGAATAAATAATAAATTAATGTTTGTATGTTTATGTTGGATAATTTTAAAATAAACTACAGTAATGTAATGGAAATTTAAAAACTGTTTATATCCAGGACGAAACTTATTTTGCTATCGGGTGTGAATAAAATATTACAAGTATTTTTTCATTCGCAGATAACCAATAGTTTAGTGTAGTGTAAGAAAAAAAAATCAGCCTCCGCCCGGACCACCCAAAAATCCGGACCCCGGGGCATTGGACCCTCTTGGCCCCCTTTCTGGGTGGCTTTCAGATTATGAAGCTTCGCGGCGCACCCGTGAAAAGGCCGCGGTGCACAGTTTGGGAACCCCTGTCTCAACATATTATATGTTGCGGCTTATCTAACAAATTCGGTTTATTATTTTTAGTACAAAAAGCTTTATTCTGTAGCGGCCCGCTGTTGCTTTGGCTACGAGCTTTTAGACACGGCCGCTAGATGACTCAGTCAGATCGTTGCGACACTTTTGAATGACTGATAATATTTCAGTCATGTTATAAGTGAAGCAATTCGATCTCGACTGATCCTCGAAGGAGGAGCCATCCACCAACTCGGAGCTCCTCGCCCGATAACTAAGCGGATGGCGCCCATCCCGGCTTTTTACCAGGGACGAACATCGCCCTGCACAAATCATTGTTAGGTCCCCTCCAAATAGGAGGGAGCGCGGACACGCACCACGCACTCAACCGAGGCCCTAACAATTCCTTACTTTAATTTTCCTGAGTAGGGTCTACTTTATATTTCTTCTGAATATGTTTTCTTATGGGGATTGGAATTACAAAACAAATTTTTACCAATTGTTCTTTTATAAACTTAACCCCATTGGCTTCTGAGCGACTCATATTATGTGATTCATATTCGAATTTATGCCATATAGAGGCTGAGGAGTTAGTGGAGCGTAAAAATTCGCCAGGATCTGAATAGAAAGCCAAGCTTCCCTGTGGCAGATTTTGCCACAAAAGAAACGTGCTCCTTTCAAGGGAGTTAGACTCCCAACATGGACAGCGCTTCTCACACAATGATTTCCTGGAATGTTTAAATCTACCCTTTGACAATACATTGAGATCTCGTTGAATCAGACAAGCCATATAGCAAGCAATATGATAAAAGAAAAAGAAAAACAAATTTTCCGAAGATCCAAAACCTTGTATAAATATTTTATAAATAATACAAATGTTTGTGATAAAAGTATAAAGAATATGCAAGATTTGTTTATTTGTTTTGATTTCTTTTAAAGGGGTTATTTTTGGAATTTGAATAAATCCCTTTCTGTGATTTAAGTAACGTTGATTCGCACTATCCTCACTGTGGCGCTGTTCTTTTTTCTTTCTAAGTCTCAACCCCTTTGACACCCACTCCCACCTTCAACACCTTTTTATGTCTGTCTAGTACAGTGGAAGAGGGATTTACTTTTGAATAAATGATGAGAGTTTTTTAGTCCCCTCTAGATCCCCCTTCACCATCAGTAGGTACCAACCACCGCCCCAGTCCCACCCTTTCGATTTAAGCCCCTGTTGAATGAAATTTATAACCAACCGTATTTTATTTCTCCGCCTCTCTCTCTCTGGCTAGTATTGATTTTGTAATGAAAAGTGACGATTACAACAATTATTTCAATTTTATTTATGATATACGGGATTACGAAATAATCATAAATTAATCGTATATCCGTTTAGATTAATTCGAATATTTACTGACCTAATAATAATGTGACATTTAAAGTAAATCGCATCTAAATGAACATTAGTTCGTTTGATTCAAAATCAACCCAGCCATTAATAATTCTTTTCTTCATGTGACTTCTAAGGACAGCTTCCTTTATGATTTCATTGTCTCTTCGATTCTACTAGATGCTGCTTCACAATTACTAAAAAACACAGTTCCAGTCAAAAATTTTGGGTAGATATTTATACACCTTAGAAAAAATATTTTCATTTGAGTTATATTATAATCTAAATATTATATTTTTGATTTTCAGGTACATACCGCAAATCTTAACTTGAAAATCCACTAGTGAGTTTCTGAGGTGATTAATGACTGATATGCTATTTTATATGCTTTGTCACAGTGTTACAAAAAGCCGCTAAAATTTATATTTTTATTATCTACCCTTATTAAACGAGCAAAAATTGTATATTTATTTGTTTGTATATATATTTGTTTGTATCTTGGTTCTATTTTGAAAACGACTCCACCGATTTTGATGAAATTCACGAGTTAGGGGGTTTTTGGGGTGACAATTCGATCTGTCACGGTCTCATCTTCGAGAAAATTGTTTTTGATGGGTTTTTTCGTAATCAAATTAATTATTCTCAGGTAGACAAATCCCATTCTTAGGGTTTAAAAAAAAGGTTTCCCTTTTGCTTTTGTGCTCAGGCAGACAATGGGTCGGGTAAATCCTTTATTCTCAAAGGCCTTGAAAAAGTATTGTGATTGTGGTTTAAAACATATTTTGTTCAACCTAAACGTTAGAAATATTAATAAACGTTTTATAATTGTTTTTATAAAGAATTTTATTTATTTAATAGAATAAAAAATAATCAAGAATTTATTTAAAAATATATTTCGCATAAGCAGGTCTCAATTTTCTGAAAAAACAACACATTTTGATAGGTTTTATTTATTAACAATTGGATGAATAAAAATGAATCATATGGTTGAATCAAAACAGGTGCAGGAGGTGGGGTGCAGTGGTGGGGGATCCGGGGGGTAGGGCGAGGTTTCGGGGGTGGGGTCAAGCGGGGTGAGGGGGGGTACAGTGGGCGAATACTATATATATTTGTATTTTATTTTAATTTGAAAACGGCTCTCAAATAAAAATCGACCTTTTTATCAGAATTTTAAATTAAAAATAATATTAAAATAAAGGTTTTAACTGAAGGAAGAAGTTACCGAGCATCGCTCGGTGCCTCCAGGTACTTACTATTAAGTGAACAAATTGTGACTAAATTATTTTCAAATAGAAGTGGTCAAGTACTAAAACAAAATAAGGTCAACATCTATTTTTTTTTTAAGGGAGATTGGTGTAGGTTCTTGGTGAAACATATTTTAATACAGTGAAGAAAATTTAAAAAATATAAAATTTTCTTTACAGTACTAAATTTTTCATATTTTTTGATAATAAATTCTGAAGCAGCTAATAATATTTCTAAAATGATTATAACTATTTTTCACTTCAATCCTTAGTTTAATTTAATATCATTACATAATTTAGTAGAGTTGTAGAGTAGTAAGCAATCCGATCTCGTAATTTATTGAAAAAAGAGGACCGTTTTGGGGATTATTAATTGACGAGAATTTGTTTTATCGAGAGTAGCAGAGATGTTGATTTATAAAGAGAATTCAATGAGGAATCATATATGTATAGTTTATTTGTTTGATGCTATAGTTTCGAATGTTTGGCCTTCATCATCAGATAGGTTATATTTGAAGCCATTAGAATTAAGACATCAAATATTTATACTTAAAAAGAATGACGATAAAGGTCAAACTTTCGAAAATATAGTCTCTAACAAATGAATTATATTTATACATATTTATATTCGTATATATATATATGTATTAAAAAAATACAAATCTTTTAAGAAAACACACTTAAAACGTTTAATAAAACCCAAACTTTTTGGAAGAGAAGTTCCTCTTCTCCCTTTATCAATGGAATTTTCAAATGGTTAAAAATGAAAAAAATAAGTTGATTTTTCTAATGTATAAAAAAATATATATATACCTATCAGTGGCGTGCGGTCCATGGATGCTGTGGATGTGATGCATCCCTAAAATTTTAAACATATAGAGTATTTTTTACTTTAAAATTTCAGGAGGGTAAAATTTGAATTTTTATTTAAATGACACATAATTAATTATAATTATATTTATATGCGATTTAAATAAAATTCAAATTTTAATCAAAATAATCATAAAAATAAAAGCTTCAACACCTTGATTACTAATAAATATTTCAGGAGGGTCTTTAAATTTTCAAATTATTATTTTCAGTCACCAAGTTAGGGCTCGCGCATAATAATCTACTAGAATGTTTGATAAAATTGTCCTTATTTAATTTCTCATTTAATTATTACCTGTTATATTAAATATTTCTATATTGGTTCTCGAAATGAAATAAAATTGTTGCATGGTTTCAAAGGCCAATTAAAATGAATGATTTTTCCTAAAAGGGCACAGATTTGTTTGAGGTTTGAAGGTTTGAAGTCTCTGCCTGGTACACCTTCCAGTTCAAGCATGTCAAAGACAAGTCCGGACGAGTTTTGTCGAATAAAAATTGTTCTTTCTGAGGAACTATTAAAATAGAAATAATATAAAAAAGGAATAAATAAAAATGATTCGAGAATCTTTGGACTAATCCATTTCTAAGAACTCTCAATATATAAGATCGGAAATAACTAAGAGTACTATAGACAAGTCATAGCTTGCTTATAGCAATAGAATTAGGGGAAATTGAAGATTTTTTCTTATAGGACAGGCTGATTCATTATGTAAGATGGTCAATTTCCATCTCAGGGACTGTGTAGTTTAAGTCACAAGATTTAATTTCTGACACCTACCCTCACTCACACAAAGCAGTATCCTTTTGGGGTGAAGGTCCCAAAATATATTTTTAAAATAATAAAATTTCAAAAAAATGAAAGGTAATTTTTTGAAGAGCATCCCCTGGATGAAAGGTTACCAACCGCCAGTGGTACTTATGTTTATTTTCAACAAATAGGGGACAACCTCATTGATTTCTCTTTAAAGTTGATTATATTGTAATACAAATCATCTCAAATCTGAAATAAAGACACATTTTTCGATGACCTAGGTATCCAGACATATTATATTTTAATTATATTTTCATTTTTAATATGTAGAAGCATATCTTTTAATTTATTATATTTTTCCTTGATTTTTTTTCATCTGATCATTATTTTTATTTTTGTTTCCTTTCCGATGCAATTATGGTTGCTATTTCTTCCGCCGTTCTGAATTGAACTAATGAAGATGCATCAGCGTGTCGAAGAGTTAATGTGCTTGGTTCGCTTTTTCTCTTACCTTGAATAGTGAGTGTTTCGTTTGGTTTGCCTGTCGACTGATTGATTGGACGAGGCGAGAGAAGAAGTCTTTCTTTATTGGATGTTTTCCCTCTATTATTCTTTTTCTCTTCGACTTTTTTTTTACACAAACATACATATACACTCACACAAGACATGAATTTTCTCTAAGTTTGACCTCAAATGTTAAGTTTTTTTCTCTCTCAAAGAAAAGCTGAAATAAATTGAGATCAAATTTAATGGTATTTTTTTTTAATTCATGTTTGAGCAGTGAGAATTGCAACCACTGGGGCTGTTCACATTATTTTTATGCTTCACATAGATTCTATAATGTCTATTTACCATAAAATAAATTTCTACAAGAAAAATAATCATTTATTTATAATAAAAAAATAATGAACCTGCTAGGGCTCGCAATAGAAGTTAAACTTCTTTACCGGAATGATCCCTCGTCATTTATAAAAGGTCTGTAAGCACTTAGTACACACGTTTGAAAAATAATTTCCATACCTAATTTCTATAATTTCAGTTCTTCATTATGTGAATAGATTATATTTTTATTTCAACTATTATTTTTTATTAACATTGGTACAGGGTAAGAAACAATTTAATTCAGCAAATTCGTTTAATTATATATATATTGATAATAATTTTTTACGGTTAAATTAATTTATTAACTTATAAGTTATTGCCTTAAAGATATTATTATAAATACGACAGTTTGGGTGCATATCAGTGATGACGTCACTATTGTATGTGTTCAGACTCGATGCCTCTAGCAATACTGGAATTAAATAATCTCAAGTATATAATTTTCCTGAACTTTGAACAAAAAAAAACATAAACCACTTTCTTTTAAAACATTTATCAAGGACCCAAAAAGACTTTAAAATCTCCAGTGATTCGTTAACACTAATTTTTATTGGATTTTTCTTTGATTTCTGAAAGAAAGAAATGGCCTTTTGTATTGTAATGTTATGTATGCTTTGTTACGTTTCAAAGTATATGATTCATAATAAATGTTTTATTCTTAGGGTCCAAATACACTATAGAGCAATGTTTCTCAACCTTTGTAGAGCGAGGAACCCTAGAGCACTTATATTTATTTTTTGACGAGCCCCCTAGCACTAAAATATAAGATATTTAATTTTTCGTCAAAATATCAACATCATGCTACTTATATAGCTTCCAAATATAACATACCGCCGCCGATAACGGTGTTGTCACATTTTGAGAATTTGCTAGATTTTTGGGAAATTGGTTACAAAAAACGTATAAGTATTTTAAATTACAATACCTAACATTTTTATTTTCATGAATAATATTATTATTAAATTTTTTGGAAATGTCATTGGGATACCCATATGCCCCTTTCGGATCGGACAGGTTGTTTTTACATATTCAATGTATACTCATAAATAATATTCTCATCTATTTGAAAAGCAATATTATTTCAAACGTCATTAATAACAAAATAATAATAAAACAATTTAAATGATGTTTTCATTTTGTTACTAAATAATGTAACGTAATGGTTGTATTATAAGGAAGTTAAGGAACTTTAGAGCAACAAAAATGGTATCGCTGACACAATAATAGTGACGTTAACCCCATTCTTAAGTATCAATTGTTTTAGTTGACTATAAGGTAATACTTCGACTCTAAATTTAGTATTTTTTTCTTTACATGACAAATTTTTTGAGTAGTAATACCACTACTTAATATTTTTTCTTTTATTGACCTCTATGCGCGGGGAACCCAAACCTCTCTTCCGCAGAACCCAGGTTGAGAAACACTGGTCTAAGTAACTAAGTAAGTAAGGGGGTAGTGCCCCTTCCCCTTACCCTTATCTGAACATTTGCAATTAATATTAATTATTATACGATTGAAGATTTTGGAGACAGGCTGGTAAGTAAATAACAAGATAGATATAATTTTCTCTCTTTTTTTCAACCATGGTCTATCTCGTCAAAATTAATTCAATTAATTGACATTTTGATAATAAAATTATAATGCTTACAAAAACTGATTAACATATGTTCTTTGATATTGTATCCAATGTGTGAGTCAATGAATTATAAATCAGTACCGTGCTGTTGCATTTCAGTGGCAGCATCTATTGTTATTTACAACATTTTGTGAGTGTTTATTTCAACACCGCCCCTCTTTTGAGGCGCCTCAAAGATGATAAATTTTGTTTACAGAGCAAGAATTGCGAATGTATGTTTTGAGTAATAGAATTGGAACTTCATCTTCATATAGACTTTATGCATTAGTTAGGGTTCAGGCATCAGTTTCTTAATATTTAAGAGCCTCACAAGTTCGAAACCCAGATGATTATTTTGAATTATTGAACTCTAGGCGCGGGGATCCCCAAATCTCCCTTTGTGGGACCCTGGGGTTCAGCGGAATCCAGGTTGAGAATCAGTGCTATAGAGTAAGTGGACTTTTCGCTATTCAGATTAAAATGGATGGGGCCAGAAGTGCAACATAGTCCAATTGTTTTGAAATAAGCACACAGATACTTCATTCTGACTAGAGGACATCCCGGTCTAGCTAGAGCTTAACTCTAAAGTGTATTCGGACCCTTAGATATAACGGCAATGGGTCTAGTTTTGCATCAAAATACCTTCATCTCAATCTCACTAAAGAACAAAAAAATAATATAATATGTAAATTTAAAACTCATTTAAATGAACAACCCGCGCTCTCTCTCTCTCTATTATCTAAATATAATTCCAAGTCATTTTCATATAGATAATGCATCATTCCTTCTGAATAAAATTCTATAAAATTCATCCATCTGAAAAGAAACGAGTAGATATAGTTAATAATAATGACATTATGAATGAAATATCTTATCTCTTTTCCTTTTTCTCTCTCTGTCTCTGTTTCGCTTCTTGATTCGTTATTCCTCCCACGAGAGAGAGCGAGGCCTCTCTCTTTTTTAGTTGTGCACGCTTTGGGACATTTAACGCCTAATTTTTCACTCCCATTTGCAAATGAACATCTCTTCTTCATCTTTTGGCATTTGAAAAGTAAAATAAAAAAATAAATAACTAAACGTCACAAAGAAAGCGAGCGAGAGATGGAAGTGAAATGGAAAATATTGTTTCTTATTATTATTTTTGTTTTTTTATTTTGCTTCCGCCTTTACGGTTTCTTTCTATTACAAGACAACCAGAAATAAATTTTCCTTCATGATATTTCAACAATTTCTTTCTGTTCTCATAATATATAATATATACCACCCTCACATACTCTGAAGGTTATTGTTCTTCAATTATTTGATTGGACAAGAAATTGAAAGAGAAAATAAATACTTTTTCAAGATTCGTACGTCCTAGTAATAAAATTAAATATAAAAAATCATTAGAAATGTATTTTTTAATTCGATTATCTTGAGGAAAGATTATATGTTCTCCATTTGAGCCCGTTGATTCAAAGCTAGGGCCTAATATTTAATCAATGCATTGGAAGTACGAACATTCTGGCACCGGAACAAACTTTCTAAAAATTTCAGTTTTTTACTTTATCGTGGGTATCATAATACAGGCAGACTAGGAGACAGAAAAAAATTATAAGTAATTGATTTTTCTTCACGTTTCAGACATATTTTTATACACAAGAACAAATAAAAATAAAATTTTTTGATTAAATTCAATACTAGGCTACCCCAGTACTGTTCTGATTACTAACTACTATATTCTCGAAACATTTTACTACTATAATATCAGATAACATAAAATTCATTGAAAAGTATGAATGTAGAAGCCTCATATAGGTTATAATTTTGGGAAAAGTTGAATTTTTGTGACAAAAAATATTTTCTATCGTGGTGGGAGGTATCCTGTTAAGATTCCATTGAGTAGAATTAGGCTTATTTTTTAAAAAAATATTTTGTTTTAAAACGACGTGTGTGAGAGCCCAACATGACCATTTTTCGATGATTTTTGAAATAGCTCAATTCTAACCAAATATATGCTTAAATTGAAATTTTGAATAAATTTTACTAATTTTTTAATGAAAACTTAATGAGTTAGAAAAAAATCAAATTAAAAACAGAGTTTTATCATTTAATGTGCCGAACGTTTCGGCAATTTGTTTCTGACTTCATCTTATCTCTCTCTAAGAAATTGTCGAGAATTTCGGCACACTTAATGATAAAACTCTGTTTTTAAATTGTTTTTTTTGTCCAACTCCCTACGATTTCATTTCAAAGAATTTAATTATGGATACCATTAGTTAAACAGTATTTTACTAATGTTAGATAACATAAGATTCATTGAAAAGTTGAAAAACTGATCTGAGGCCTCATAAATAGTAAATAAAAATAATGATCATTTTCCCACCCTTTCCCAATCTAACATTTGTAAAAAAATTTCATTTTTAATTGCAATTATTTAATGTTTGGTTTAGTAAATCGTCTTCCAATTTTAATAGTAATATAATAAGTAGCCAATCTTCCTTGCTGCAGATTTCGCCACAGAGGAGATGTGTTAATTCCAAGACAGGTCAGATGCGACAGAGACACCCAACATGGATAGGCTGTCACACATTTTCAAGGTATTCGAATCGAAATGAATATCGGGAAAATTTTTATTTTCACGCCTAGAAATTAGACAACATTGAGTCTTGTTTGTATTAAAGTTAACTAAATTTTGAGAGCCCCATTTATTCAGTTTGTCTAGGTTGAGAGTAATTAAGGAGGCAACATAGATTCGAATATTCAGGAGTGAGGGTTTGCCGTGCAGAGTGCTATCGTCGGCTTAACAATGAGTGGGGTTTGACGTTTGATCGATAAGGCCATTTATATAAATTAGGAAGAGTGTGGGGGAGATTACAGAGCCTTGGGGAACACCAGCGTTTGTGGAGAACGATTCAGATGATATTCCATCCACCACAAATTTGATACTACTATATATTGGTCAAACTAAACGAAAAGCAAGTGAGAGATTACGTGAACACGAACTGTCCATCTCAAAAACGAATAAAAATAATACAGCCCTCGCGATTCACGCCCAAGAAAAAAATCATAAATTTAATTTCAACGAATTTAATATCATTTTCCAGGAAAATAATTATTTTAAACGAAAAATCCTGGAAATGATTGCAATTAAAAATCTCTTATCGCGCGCAGTAAATTACAGATCCGACGTGATGGACCTGAGTATTTGCTGGGATGGCATAATTAATAATTTAAAACTCATGTGACGAATTTAATTAAAAAAAAAATATGAATAATATGTAAATATATTAATGACGTTTCGAACTATGTTTTTTAAAAGGAAAAAAATGAACTTTGTATATAATTTTGTTAAATTTTGGGACTGATAATGACCATATTTATAAATGTGTAAATAATTGTAATATAAATAAAAAAAAAACCCAACAACTATACCGATATGCGCAACGATATTCTGCGCATCCAATGATTGGTGGGGACATGTTATACATTCATTCATTTATATATATCTCATTAACATATTGATCATCAATTGCTTTTTACTTTATTTCTATTCGAGATGAAAATTTTTTATAATGTTTTTTTGGCATTGTCAAAGGAGACAGAAAGTAATTATGATTTGAACTACTTTCATTGACTTTTTGTTGTAAGTAGATTTATGATTATTATTTTTGTTTTGTGTATATTATTTTGTTTTATATTATGAATGACATGTGAAAATCCCAATACTAATTAATGTTCGTCTTCCCCTCAATTATATAGACCCTGAAGAAGGAGAGAATAAATCTCCGAAACGTCGGTTTAACAAATAAATGTAAAATAATAAAACATCTATAGTCTTATTTTTTTACAACCACCGTGGACTGCTTTCATCAACATCCAATTGCATATTATTACCTACTAAGGCGCTTCTACCAGATGACGTACAGATTCTGAACATTTTTTTACTGTTTTCCTCGATTTCAAAATTAAAGAAGAAAATTTATTTTCAAAAATAAAATTGTGTTAAGCAATTTTCAGAGCTCACACTCTTGATGGGTAAATAAATGAAATATGAGGAGAGAGTGACTGATTTGGAATTGATAAATAGACAAGGATAGGGAGAGAGAGAGGGTGGTAATTTAGGAGCCAGTGGCCAACATCCATTGGTTAGTGGGGGACATTGATGGAGTGAATTGGTGTGGCGTTTCCCACCCATCAATGGTTTGCCAATTATTTCCTACTTGCAAGATTAAAGACCTCTTCAACTCACCCCTGTTTAACCACTTCATCCTCATACATCTAACTTCTACATCTGTCACTCTTTCGCTTGTCCAGTCAACATTCTGCTTTAAAAGCTGTTTTCTTTGTTAGTCGTACCGTTCAGCCTACTGACCTAGCCGGATTATTGAACTGCTTTGATCATTTTAAAATTACTTTTTAGGATTCCGTTCAAAAGTAAAACTAGACCCAATTTGTGTTAATATAATTTTGGTCAGTATGTTTGACTATGAGAGCATTGTATTTTGTAAACTAAATAAGATACACGTTTGAGTTTTACAAGTTATATGTATCCATTTTATTCCAAATTAAAAATGGTATTAAAATTTTAATTAATTATTTTGTGTAGGTTCAAATTGTTTGTAGGGTTAATAATAATAAAAACATATTTTTTATCATGGAGTGTGAGATCCCTGGAAAGATCTTCTTAGATTCAATTAAACTTTAGAATAACTGTAGAGAGCCCAGGTAGGAAATGACTAAGGGCCCAGAGCCGGCCCAGTATAGCGCCAACCCTTGTTTTGCTTGGCCCTAGCCTGCGAGCCCGCTTGGGCCCGACACTGGCTGGAAGCTGGGATGATAACAACGGCCCGGGCTGGGCCGAGGAGGCTGGCTCAATACAGAATTCTAGCCTGGCCCAGACCGGGCAGTAAACGTCGGCCCAATACTGAATTCTAGCCTGGGCCAGAGTGGGCATCAAGCATTGGCTCGATGCTGGATCCTTGGTCTATACTAGTGATTTAAATATTTAAATTTTTTTTCTTTAAAATTTTAAAATCTTATAGAATCTTGAAATCAAAAATTAAAATTAATATAATTAAATATAGCTTTTTATTTTTGTATTAATAACTAATTATTATAAATGGGAATGAAATAAGAATTGTTTAATTAAGGATTAATATTTATTTATTTATTATTCATGACTTTTGCCTTATTCTGGCCAGTCTCAGCGTACATGTTACATCATTTACATTTTTTATAATAATTTTTAATATTCTAATGGTGTTTGTATTAATGAAATTATTTATTTATTTATTTAGATAATTTTACGGACTAGTAGTCCACTTACAAAAAAAGAGATTCATATTCTCTGTACACAAGTCAAGCATGCATTTACATCATGAAAATTTGCACAAAATTATAATATATAAAAACAACATCAAATTTATATAAAACAAATTTAATAACAATATTAAAAATAAATTAAATTAAATTAATTAAAGTAATAAAATTAAAATCAATTGAATCAAATCAAAAAAAAAAAGATTGAAATTCTCAACAGTCAATTAAGAATTTCAATTTTTTTTTTCACGTTGTGCTCGGCCGCCCTCTCTGTCTTTCGCGCCAGATAAAAATAGGCTGGTTGCACGTATAATTTTTATCTTGTCTTGTGACTCGCTGTACTTGGTCATCAAAAAATCTGAAATCATTATTATAATAGTTTATTGAAAATGTGAAAAATATAATTACTTTGAGTAATTTTTTTTCAAATGATATTAACTTACCATTCATCGTTTTGAAAAATTGAGTAGATGAAAATTTTTTTTTCCGATTCCATTTACTACTCTGCCACATGCACTATACTGCAATTGGATTGTTTTGCCAATCAATTTTTTTAAGATGGCTGAAACATCCGATTCGTAGCTCCGTGATCCAAATGTTTCCAATCGAAAAATATCTTTCTGTAAATTATACAAAAAATAAAACATTAAAAGATACAATAAAATCAATCGAATGGTATACTCATGCTAAAAAAATACATTAATATCAAATGCATACCAGTGCTTTCTCTATTTCGATGTCATTTTTTAGAATTTCATCGAATTCTAAAAATTTATCCAGATCTTTTAATGGAAGAATGAAGGCCATGAGTCATCTGGGAGACGATTATTTTTCACCCATTTTTCAACATTTTTATAATCATTTTTGGGAGGAAAATAATAACACATCTCTTCATTGTTAAACAACCAAGAGAATGGCAATAATTCAACGGACTTTTTGCTATTTGTTATTTCGTAAAACTGAACGACAGCAAATAAAGTATTGGAACCAATTGTGTATTGTGCTACCAACTGGTAAAAAACATTACCCCTAAAACAATTTTAAAAATAAAACCCCACCAAATTCATATTTATATGTGTAATTATTTTATAAATATTATCCATGAAAATAGTTTTTTCTTTCTAAGTCCAAATACCTGCTAAAACGCTTCATTTAATAAATAATATGAACGCATTTTTTTCTCTCAAAGCACGGTGTTTTTTGACTCTATAATAAGAAGTAGACATGATAGTCGAGCGCCAAAATTCCACTCAAAACAATTTTATGCACAGCAAATAATTAATGAAAAAAACGAGTTGTACACTTTATGAT